>JACSYO010002054.1:652500-917717 GCA_016806645.1 Ophiodon elongatus | reverse complement strand
TTGTCTGCTATTTGTCCCTGAATGTGTCACAGGAATGGGGGTGTGGCCAACTACTGGATGCAGAGCACCTGGTCCTGGAGCACCTCGGGAATAAAAGCCCGACTCCAGGATTGCGCTGCCCTCTCTCTCCGGCTCATGCCTGGGTTTGGTCTTCCTTTGTTTCCGCTGACAACACCCCACACGTCATCATGCTCACACATTCACATTTACATTACTGATGTTACTGACTGACACACTTCACAATTGTAGTCTTTTCTTTACATGATTATAATAAATACCTTTAATTTACCATCATCCACTGTCTCCGTGAATCGCCACCTTAACGTGGTGGAGGAGTTTGAGTGGCTCAGTGATCCTGGGAGCTATGTTGTCCGGGGCATCAGCCCCTGGAAGGGTCTCCCAAGACTAACAGGTCGCAGGGGAGAGTCCAGACTAAGAGCGGTTCAAAAAACCCAGATGAACAGCAGCCCACGGACTACAGCCACCTTGCCTGGACCAGGGAAACCGGGGCACCATCCCGGAGCCAGACCCAGGAGGGGAGCTCGTAGGCGAGCGTCTGGTGACCGGGCCTTCGCCCATGGGGCCCAGCATCGGGGTCGGGTGCTATGTGGACCGGGCGGCAGGCCGGGCAGGAGGCCTGGGCGAGCCAATCGCCGGCAGCATAGACTAGCTCTAGGGACGCAGAACGTCACCTCGCTAGCGGGGAAAGAGCCAGAGCTGGTGCGGGAGGTGGAGCGGTACCAGCTAGATATAGTTGGCCTCACCTCCATGCACAGCACTGGCTCTGGAACCAAGCTCCTGGAGAAAGATTGGACTTTGTCCTTTTCTGGAGTTGCCCAGGGTGAGAGGCGCCAGGCGGGAGTGGAGATACTCATGAGCCCCCGGCTGAGCGCCGCCGTGTTGGAGTTCTCCCCGGAGAACGAGCGGGTCGCCTCCCTGCGCCTGCGGGTTGCAGGGAGTAAGGCTCTGACTGTTGTTTGTGCCTATGCACCGAACAGCAGTTCGGAGTATACGGCCTTCTTGGAGTCGGTGGGAGGGGTCCTGGAAAGGGCGCCTCCTGCTGACTCCATAGTTCTCCTGGGAGACTTCAACGCTCACGTGGGCAACGACAGAGAAACCTGGCGGGGGGGTGATTGGGAGGAACGGCTTGCCCGATCTGAACCCGAGTGGTGTCTCGCTGTTGGACTTCTGTGCTAGCCACGGTTTGTCCATAACGAACACCATGTTCGAACATAGGGTGGCTCATAAGTGTACCTGGTACCAGAACACCTTAGGCCGTAGATCAATGATCAACTTTGTAATCGTTTCATCTGATCTGCGGCCGTATGTCTTGGACACTCGGGTGAAGAGAGGAGCAGAGCTGTCAACTGATCACCACCTGGTGGTGAGTTGGATCAGATGGCGGGGGAATCGGCTGGAGGGACCCGGCAAGCCCAAACGTGTAGTGAGGGTGAACTGGAAATGTCTGGCGGAGGATCCTGTCCGGGAGGTCTTCAACTCCCACCTCCGGAAGAACTTCTCAGACATCCCAAGGGAGGCTTGGGACATGGAATCCGAGTGGACCATGTTCAAAGCCTATATTGTGGACGCGGCCGCTAGGAGCTGTGATCGGAAGGTCACCGCTGCCTGACGTGGCGGTAACCCGAGAACCCGGTGGTGGACACCGGGGGTGAGGGAAGCCGTCAAACTGAAGAAGGAGGCCTTTCGGGCCTGGTTAGCTCAGGGGTCTCCTGAAGCAGCTGAGAGGTACCGGCAGACCAAAAAGGCTGCAGCTGCGGTGGTCGCGGACGCTAAAACTCGGGCATGGGAGGAGTTCGGGGAGGCCATGGAGAAGGACTTTCTCTTAGGAAGGGAAAGCAGGGCTTACCCCAGGCTGTGCTCAGCACGGGGGGGGGGAACTGCTGACGCGGACGGGGGACATCGTCAGGCGGTGGAAAGAGCACTTTGAGGAACTCCTAAACCCGGCCAACATGTCCTCTAGAGAGGAGGCAGCGCCTGAAGACTCGGGGGGGGTCGCATCCATGTCCTTGGCAGAGGCCACTAAGGTAGTCAATAAGCTCCTTGGTGGCAAGGCGCTGGGGGTGGATGAGATCCGCCCTGAGATGCTGAAGGCGCTGGACGTTGTTGGGCTGTCTTGGCTGACACGCCTTTTCAATGTCGCATGGGGGTCGGGAACAGTGCCCATGGACTGACAGACCGGGGTGGTGGTTCCCATTTTCAAAAAGGGGGACCGGAGAGTGTGCTCGAATTATTGGGGTATCACACTACTCAGCCTCCCGGGGAAAGTGTATGCCAGGGTGCTGGAAAGGAGGCTCCGACCGATTGTCGAACCTCAGATTCAAGAGGAGCAGTGTGGATTCCGTCCCGGTCGTGGAACAGTGGACCAGCTCTTTACCCTCGCAAGACTACTGGAGGGGCTCTGGGAGTTTGCCCAACCAGTCTACATGTGTTTTGTGGACTTGGAGAAGGCCTTCGACCGGGTCCCTCGGGGTTTTTTGTGGGGGATGCTGTGGGAGTATGGGGTGCCGGACCCGTTACAACGGGCCATCCGGTCTCTGTACGACTACAGTAGGAGCTGTGTTCGTATTCTCGGCAATAAGTCAGACGCGTTCCCGGTGGGTGTTGGCCTCCGCCAGGGCTGCCCTTTATCACCGGTCCTGTTCGTGACTTTCATGGACAGGATATCTAGGCGCAGCCGGGGGGAGGAGAACGTCGGGTTCGGGGTCTCGGGATCGCCACTCTGCTGTTCGCAGATGATGTGGTCCTGTTGGCCTCTTCGGACCATGACCTCCAGCATTCACTGGGGCGATTTGCAGCCGAGTGTGAAGCGGCGGGGATGAGGGTAAGCACATCCAAATCCGAGGCCATGGTGCTCTGCCAGAAACCGGTGGATTGCTCCCTCCGGGTGGGTGCCTACCGCAAGCGAAGGAGTTCAAGTATCTCGGGGTCTTGTTCACGAGTGAGGGTAAGATGGAGCGGGAGACCGACCGACGGATCAGTGCGGCTGCAGCAGTAAAACAGGCGCTGCACTGGACCGTCTTGGTGAAGAGGGAGCTGAGCCGGAAGGCAAAGCTCTCAATTTACTGGGCGTTCTACGTTCCGACCCTCACCTACATCGAAATAATCAGTTTCTGTATTGAGACGGCGTCAACTGGTGTGCGTGAGGTATGAGGTCACCCTAGACGAAGGGAAAAAGATGGCCACAGGGGCGGGGTTAAGGGGTGGAACAGTTGGCCGTACCTAACCTGTGCATTGCATTATAAGTACTATGTCAATCTGAATGTTGGCGAGTTGTATTTCCAGACCCAACTCGGTTTGTTTGTAACCTGTGTGCTGTAAATAAATCTACGTGAATTGAACTTTGATCCAATCTCTCTGGTATTCTGTGGGTGGTCAATTACTGAGATCCCGTAAGTGAGTTTTTGTGGCGCTTCACTAGCAGTCAGATAGGAAATGGCTATTAAGTGTATACAAAATCAGGTTTTAAGAAAGTTAGCCATCATCGAGCAGAATACGCAATAAACTGAAGAATTCAGCCACCACAGTATCATATGTCAACCGTTCCTTCTGCCAACTTGTTCTGCTCTCTGCTCCCAGGAGACCTGAATGTGCGACCCACCAGAAAGTGATATTTCCCCCCTCGCCTCACCATTCTGGAGTTAGTATTCACAAAGCAGATCCTGATGCTGTCTGGCTGGAGCTGTCCTATTGCTGGCCCAGAATCACTATATGTTCTAAATAGTCAGCAGTCAGCAACACATCCTCTGATTCAGACTCAACCCGATGTATCATGGGTCATCATCTTTCCTTCGCTAGGCTTCAGCTAAAGGCTAACGACAACAACAGCTCCTTTCAACATGGATCAATGGATAACTTATCACAGAAGACATTCATTGTTGGATTTATTAGTTTTAGAACGTTGTTGTGCTGGATTACAAAGCTTCTGTAAATGTGCTGACGGAGCGGAGGACATCTACAATTAGTTTCTCACTCGCAGCGTTCTACTTTGGTGTCGTATACAACATCAACTCTCCTGCCTCACTGCTCCATTCCCTCACCTCTCCACTTTCTGACTTTACATGCAGTGCCCGCTACCTGCTTATCATGCAAACTAACATTTCTTTCCATTGTCTTTCTCTTTTCCTCCTCGTCTCCTCGATCCTCTGGCTTGTGACCCTTAAATGGATCTCGGCGCTACAATGTGTGTCACCAAAAGCAGCCGGGAGTCCTTCATATAGGCCGACAAGATAAAGGAGTGACCTCACAACAAGCCCAGCACTCTGTGAGCCTGCCGAGTGTTTCAGCTACAATGTCTCAGCCCTCTGGCCATATTGGGTCTACTTATGAAGATGATTCCATCTTTTCTATTGTTGCAGTCAAAGTTAAGAGCCAGAGGGGCAACAGAATGGTGCAGACATATGCCTTTTTGGATCCAGGAAAGAAAATTGAACTTGAGAGGTAAAAGGACTCTCATTCTGTTGAGAACAAATGGGTTGAAATGAGATTGTAAATGCTCACATTCTGTCAGGTGTTGAAGTGTTGAGGAGAGAGGGTTTGCCTGACTAAGCCTTTCACCAGTCTTACCAGTCGTGCCTTGAACTGGGAAGTGGCACATACACTGGATACAGACTCCTGTAATAATGCAGTCCGGAGGTTCACCTGTAGCACTTCTTTCCAGCCCCTTGATATGCTGCTATAGGCCTAGACTGCTGGGGGACAACTTAGGATACACTGAGCTCCTCTCCTTTTCTCTCTCTCCTTCTGTATGAATTCATGTTCTATAAATGCACATTACTAACTCTACTTTTTCCCTCGGAGTCTTTGTGCTTTCTCGCCTTGCAGGTTTCCACGAATCGTGGTTGCATCTGGACCCTGGTCCTGCCTCCTGGTTCCTTCCGTGGAACTGCTGACGCACATTCTTTTCTATTTTACCTTCTGTATGAATTCATGCACCATAAATGCACATTACTAACTCTGCTCCATCCCTGAGGTCTTTGTGCCTTCTCGCCTCGCAGGTTTCTGTGGATTGCGGTTAAATCTGGAACCTGGTCCTACGTCCTGCTGTGGTCCTCCCCGTCACCTACTGCTACTATTACATGAATCATTTCTGTCATGTAAATTGAACGTGTTGTAACTCTTTTATGCTGTTCATTCTGTACACATGACATCTATTTTCGTACTCTGTCCATCCTGGGAGAGGGATCCTCCTCTGCTGCTCTCCTGAAGGGTTCTTCCATTTTTCTCCCTGTTGAAAGGGTTTTTTTGGGGGAGTTTTTCCTGAGTCGATGAGAGGTTCTAGGACAGAGGATGTCAGTGTGTACAGATTGTAAAGCCCTCTGAGGCAAATTTGTAATTTGTGATTATGGGCTATACAAAATTGAATTGAATTGAATTGAATTGAATTGAATTGAATTGAATAGACGGGGTCCAGTCTCCACCATCAGGTCTGATGACGACACAAACTTTGTTGGAGCCAACTGAGAGCTGAAGGAATGTCCAGGTGTTCTGGATCGTGTCAAAATGATGGACCTTGGTCCAGGACGGCATGAACTAGAACTTTAACACTCCAGCTGCTTCCCATCGAGGCAGCATCTGGGAGCGCCTGATTGGTTCAGTGAAAAGTGTTCTCACCTCAGTTCTTCAGCAGCAGATTCTGGACCATGAAGGGCTCCAGACCATTTTCTGTGAGGTTGAGGTAATACTAAACGAGACCTTAAAGGGCAAACCAATCAACCAAACACCTTCAACCTGCTAATGAGCTAAACAATGGATGAGTTGGGGACACAAGGAGCACTTTTGACCCTGGAGTCAGTCTTTAGAGGGGGCTCCTCCGCTGCATATAGGTCTACGTACATCCAGCGCTTGGAGGGATTGGAAGACCCGGTCCTCAAAGTAAAAACAAAAGTACAAAAATGTATTTTTCTATAACGGGGGCCACAGCGCGGCAGGAATGAGAGCAGCTTCAGCTTCAGTGTGTTTGTGAGTCACAACTTGTCAAAGGAGACGATAACAGGACTAAAGAACACACCTTCATAGACCCTCTCTGGGCAAACGAGACGTTGATAATTATTTGATTCTGCAGCTCATGCAAATCATTTCCTTGGGTGAGAAAAACATATACATGCAATGCAATATATATATTGCCCTAAATAATATTTTTAGATAAAGTCATTGTAAAAACGCATCTTTTCATTCATGTGTTTCAAAAGTATGCCAGGAGATGGAATGTAGTTTAGTCTCGTCTAGTCTGTACTTTGCTGACATCTAGTGGTGATTGCGGGGACATCATGTGAATGACCTGCTCAAATATGCCACATATCTTATTTTATATAATACGATACTATAGTCAGAAGCGACAAAGACAATGAAGCATTAACCCTGCACCCCTGGGTGCTCTCACCGCGTCCCGTACTGTAGTGAGTGACTGGCTCCAGCATTGATGGCGGCTCAACAGCAGAGGGCACCAGTTTCATATGCGTTTTATTAGAACTCCTGGAACTGGTCCATCACTATAGGGTCACGGGACATATTGTTTTCTTAGCGCCCTGCTAATAAGATTTATTACTTCCATAAGGATCATGACAATGACAACTGCTGGTTTCCCCTTAATCCTATCGAGATATGGAAGTTTTATTAGACTGTTCAGACTGGAGGATCTCTTCACCATAACAGAGGACATATTGATCAATTGTGGTGCAGACAATAGCCGAGTGGATACACTGCAGTCAAAGGTTTGTATTCTCGGATTGTTGATGCAATCAGGCAACGCACTTGTTAAAAAGGAAAGTCCAGTTCATTCACAGAGCAGCTCTCTGATGCAGTCCTCTTAAAGTGCTTTACAAGTCGATAAAAACAAAGAGAATGACAAACTTTACGTCCTTAAGACGGCTAAAACACATAGAAGTGACAGGCCGGTCCAACCTAAGGTCTAAAGGAGGAAGGTTTGACCCAGGGGACAAGTCGTGGTCAGGTGACCCTCTAGTCCAAACTCGTTGATATGGTGTCAAACATAGAAGGACAATTCAGCAGACAATAGATCACATGATCAGTGGTGGAGTCAGGAATGAAGCAGCAGCACAGAACCTGGTCTTTACTCTTTCTATGAATAAATACATATTAGACTGAGTCAGTAAACGTGTTGTAAGACTCTCTGCATCAGTGTCTCCCACAGGGACGCCTTTCTCTCTGCATACTGAGAGTCATGTGGAATTTGTTGGGAAGGAACCTGTTCATATTTGTTATGATTATATACCATATAGCTGGATATGTATTCTTACAGCACAATGTGCTGAATAATATTCTTTTATGATTATGTTTTTTTTTTATGTCCCTTCTAAACGATATCAGATTTTACCTTCATAATTATCATGGTCAAAAGTATATTGTTATTATTGCGATATAGCTCCAGAAATCTGAAGAAAAGAAATGTAGCTTTATCTCATAAATGCTCTGGTCAGTGCTGATAGTCATTGCAGCGCTTTAGTCCACGTTTACTCATTCATGGTAAATCGCAGCTTCTAATCACTTAACCTAAAGTTCTGTCATGCTCCTCGTTATGCCTCATCTCTTAGCAGCTTATGCCATCATCGATCATTCGTGACCAGTTCATTCCAGCTTGGTAAGTAAACATTCTTTTGGGGGAGTTATTAGGCTGTGGTTTATTTTTTCCTTTTGGGGATCTATCTTGATGCTGATCAGGGCAGACGGCCCTCAATTACAAATCTCCCGGTAGAGTCCAAGCGCCAAAGACTCTGAGACTTTATCATCATATATCATCTGTTAACAATAAACAATTATCCTTTTTTTATTCAACTGGTCTCTCTTGATTGAAATGCTATCAGTCAAATTTGTCTTTGTTTATTTTGCGTTTTGTCTCTTTTTTATTTAGCAATTTAATTACACTCAAGCGTGTAGGCCCTACACGCTTGAGTTAAATCAGATGATGTTATGGCCTGATATATCAGGCCATAACATCATCTGATTTAACTCATTGTCATTGTTATCATTTCAAATCTAGGGTGGGGTGACTATGAATATAGACTAACATACATTTAAACTCTGCTGCTCTTTGTATATTTGAAAAACCTTTAAATTACACTAAACTAAATGATAAGGACTGATATTTTCATAAGGACTTGTTTTAAAGTCCTGTAACAGTCCTTAGATTATTAAATATATACAGAAATGGGCAAACAAGTTCAACACAAGTTAACCAATAAACCTTTTTGTCTAAAGATTTAAATAATGAATGAAGGTGCCGACTGTAAGTAAAGTACTCTGGACACTGGAGGTCTGAGGTCTGTGATCCTTTGCCAGTGAGTTTGTCTGAGCAAAAGGAAAACTTTATTATTATTATATTAGTCCATGATTATTTAAACTCCCAAATATCTTTATTAAAGCAGCTGCTGCATACAGTAGACGGGATGAACAGCGATTTCTATTGAGTGACACCAGAACCGTTGAACTGGTTTGTTGGCTGTTATAATGTTTGGAGACAAATCATGAGATTTGGAATCCAACTATGTTTTGATAAAGATGAAGAATCCTAAACTGGTATTCAGGTATCATAAAACCATACATAAAACTTATTTATTTTTGATTAAATGTGTTCATCGGTGTAGAATTGACCTGACATTCCGTATTCAAATGAGTAGAACTGTAGAATATTGAGTTGCCTTTATTGCCTCGGAACACACCATGCATGAGTTCTACTGAAGACATATAACAAGACAGGAGGACTAATCCAGAACATTATCATTTCAACGATGAACCATTACAGTTTGAGAGTCATGACTTCCAAATCGTGGACAACTACAAGCGCTTTTCAGTGTCAGCCTTCCAGTAGACAACTGGGTGAGGAGTGAGGAGAAAATACTGGTTAAAAACTGCAGTCTCTAACCTACAAACACCAACCTGATCTCATGGGAAGGTGTATGGATAGTACAATGATTTATTGACATTCTGCGCGTAACGACAATGAATTTTAGGCTTTTCACGTGTCATGTTACGCCACGTTGTTACTGTCAAACTGAACCACTTAGTTGGGTTCAGAAAAACATCATGGTTGGGCTTGATATAAGTATATGAATGAAGTAAACCATAAACAATGTAAGTTAAATAACTCTACTCTTTGGGACACAAACACTGGACTATTGGTGGAAAGTCCTGTGTTTTTATTTCACCCGTTGACCATCAATGTCTTTTTAACTTTTCATCATATGTCAATTGCTCTGACAAAGGCTAAAATGAATAAAAAATGTTAATTTTCACGTCACTTGGTGAATCTGGGCTGACGATCCATATGATTTAGCTGGTTGGCTAATGATCACTGATGCTGGTTCTTCCTTTAGTAACACAGACACTAGATAATGTAGTAGATGATATCAGCACATGCAGCAAACTAAATGATCTTTTTCTGTTCTTGCAGGGCGCCACACTGACCCCATCATCTCTGCAGTGGAGGACTGCAGATCAGATGGAAGAAGGAAGACCTCCAAGAGAAACTCCGAGCAGAGTCTTGAAAGAGCCAGCAAGAGGAGCAGGACCAGTCGGAGTCCCTCCGATAGCTGCAGCCAAACCTCCAGCGGGTCTTTAACAAGTGTCTCTGCTACCAGTTCCGCCTCAGCGTACACCGGCCCACCTGACAGCTCAGGTAAGATGAGACTGAGGTGATAGAAAAGTCACTGTGTCTGTGATCTAACTGAAAGGAGAAATTCAGTCAAACCTCAGTAAGAGGCTATTTAGTTAGCTATTGCAAAGTTATGTGAGATTATGGAAATGTTTCCGAAGTCTGGGAGGTCAGGAGATTAATTGGTCTGATTAGTCTGAATACCAGTGTGCACAGTCTGTTATTAACTGATCAACACTGAATCCAGTGAAGCTAACAGGCTCATGTTTCTCTTCTTTTTCTATTCTTTGTTGATTGTCACACTGACTCAGGAGAAACCCAGAGCCTCTCCAGACCCAGCAGTGCAGCTGTGTTGGTTACCAGGGAGACAAAGACCTGCAGAAAGAGGAAGTCCACCTCTGCTGAAAGCAATGAGAGGCCGAAAAGGAGAAGAAGAGGAACCCCCACTCCTAACGTGGCCCGCACCCGGACCATCAGGGGATCCTCTTCCTCCACGGAAGATGCTGGGAACTCAACACCTGCCAGCAACAGCACCGGGGATTCTGGGACATACACGCTCACCAACCCAAGCATCAGCACCGGAGCTGAAGAGAGGAGGAGCAGAAAGAGAAAGTCTGAGGAGACAGAAGAATCCAGGAAAAGGAGCAGAAAGACCTCCTCCAGTGACGAACCTGGCCCCCCCTCGTCAAGAAGCACCAGCCCCACGAACAGCAGAGGTTAGAGGAGACAGAAATACATGAAACACTGATGAAGTCTGTGTTCCTTCAGGAAATTCAGTTGCGTTAACTCTAGCCTGTAAACATTGTTGTTTAGTGTCTAGTGGATCTGGAGGGACGTTGATAGGTGGATTTTGTTACCTTTGGGCAGAATCAGACTGTTTACAGTCTTTATGCTAAGCTAAGCTAATCTTCTGCTGGCCCAAAAGGTCAAACTGTCCCTCCTAGGTTCAGCCTTGGGTTTTGGATTCAAATTGGAAATAGGATTCAATTTGAAATAATTACAAGTTACTGTTGTATTAGGGGTTACTTTATAAGTGGAATGACAGTTCTGAACAAGAATAATCAAAGTGTTTTGTTTCTGCAGAAGCCTTTAAGGACAAGTACGAGGAGGAGGAGCTGCTGGGCGAGGGAGGCTACGGGTCAGTGTTTGCTGGTCACCGCAGAGACGACAATCTGCCTGTAAGACACACACACACACACACACACACACACACACACACACACACACACACACACACACACACACACACACACATAATCCATGAACCATTCACACTGTATGTAGTATGAACTAACCAAATATCTGTGTTTCTTTCCCGTAGGTGGCCATAAAACACATCTCCCAGATGAAAGTTGAGCACACATCAATGGTAAGTGATTTGATTTTCGTCCTAATGCCAACAAGTATCTACATCATTTAAATCTACTGGTACAAAGGGAACATATACACATGTTCCTCTTGTTCTTCACACACTCTATCAGTTACAACACTGTTAACTGTTGTGTATATGTGGACATGAAGGTTTCATTATTTGCTTTCTCTATTTCTCCATGTCTACAGGTGCTGGGAGGGAAAACGAGGATGGTCCCTTTGGAGGTGGCGCTGATGCTGAAACTGAAACCAGCAGCAGCAGAGACCAGTACAGTGGTGACCCTGCTGGACTGGTACGATCTAGACTATGAGCTGATTCTTGTTCTAGAGAGACCAGTCCCCTGCATGGACCTATTAGACTTCATCAGGTCGAGAGAGTCTGCCCTGCCTCTGCACGCGGCTAAAGTAAGAAGCTGATGACATGTTTTTTTATTTTGACCTGTCTCTGTTTACGTGTCCGCGCAATATCTCACAGTCTATATGTCTCTTTCTGTCTCCCACAGACCATAACAAAACAGCTGGTGGATGCTCTCATTGAAGTCCACTCCAGAGGTGTCTTCCACAGGGACATCAAGCTGGACAACATTCTCATTGAGACCGGCTCTGATGTCCCACGTGTCCGGCTCATTGACTTTGGCTGTGGCACATTTCTGTCAGAGGGGACGTACAGAACAGCACAAGGTAGGCTGTATTTCTTCTGTACCTGTTCTCTGAAACAACCCAGCATCTTTGCTGTCTCTGTCCTCTACCTCTGTCCCTCACCATTACCTGTGTGTCTCTGTAACTGTGTGTATTGTAGGAACCCTCGACTACACCTCCCCTGAGCTGTTCCTGCATGGGAGGTACAGCGCTGAACCCACCACTGTGTGGCAGCTTGGTGTCGTGCTGTTTGGGATGCTGCATGGACGTCTCCCCTTCAGAGGCCGCTATGAGGTCAGCTTTGTACACCGTAACGTCAGGGAAGGTCTTTCCTCAGGTAAGTCACACACACACATGCAGTAGAATCAGCCCACACGTACATTCCAGTGTCTGTATTAAAACATGATTCCTGTTTGTCTGACCAGACTGCAAGGCTTTTCTTCTGAGCTGTCTGGAAAAGAGCCCAGAGGACAGATCCACCCTGGAGGAACTGAAGCACCACCCCTGGCTGATGTGATCCAGACTGGGCCCTTCAGAACAACAGCAGGTGCCCCAGGACCACAGATGGACCCCTCCGAACCTCTCAGGACCACAGATGGACCTTCAGTTCCCATTTGTCTGGGTTTCTATACACATATTACACATATATATATGCACACACATACATATATATATATATATACACACACATACACACATATATATATATATACACACACATACACATACATATATATACATATATATATACACATACACATATATATACACACACACATATATATATGTCATACACATATATATATATAAATACACATACAGATATTACACATATATATACACACATACTCATATATATACAGATATATATGCAAACATATGTATACACACACATATATACATATATGTCATACACATATATATACACATACACATTACACATATATATACACCACATACACATATATATATACACATACACATATATATACACACATACATCTACATACACATTTATATACACACACAACACATTTATATACACATATTTTTATAAGAACACATATATATGTCATACACATATATATACACACATACACATATTACACATATATATACACACACACACATATATGTCATACACCTATACATACACACATACACATATTACATATACACACACATACACATAAACACACATATATATACACACACACATATATATGTCATACACATATATATATATACACACATACACATATATACACACAAATACACAAATATATACACACATAAATATACACACACATACACATGTACACACACATATATATATATATATAAAAACACATACACATATTACACATACATATACACACAAATACACCAATATATACACATATATATACACAAATTCACATATATATGCACACATTCACATATATATACATCCACATATACATACACACATCCACATTTTTACAAACACATTTTTATACACACACAAATAATATGTCATATACAATATATATATATACATACATATATTACACAGATATATATAAGCTTATATATTTATATATGTGACACAAATTCAGAAAGAGATATACACATATAAGTCACAGATATATATGCAAACATATGTATACACACACATATATACATATATGTCATACACATATATATACACACATACACATATTACACACATATAACACATATATATACACAAACACACATATATCACACACAACCCATAATAATACACAGATAAATATGCAAACATATATATACACACATACATAATACGTATAAACATACACAATATATACACATAAACATATTACACATATATATATACACACATACACATATTACACATATATAAATACACACATACACATATTACACATATATAAATACACACATACACATATTACACATATATATACACACACATACACATGTATATACACACATACACATATTACACATATTTATACACGCGCATATATATGTCATATACATGCTGTAGACATATTACACATATACACACACATACCCATATATATACACAGATATATATGCAAACATATATACACACACACATATATATATATGTATATATATATGTCATACACATATATATACACACATACACATACATCTACATACACATATATATACACACACATACACATTTATATACATGCATTTTTATTCACACATATATATGTCTTACACGTACACTGTATATACACACATGTATATACACACACACATATATATACACACATGTATATGTCATACACATATATATATATACACACACATACACATATATATATATACACACACATACCCATATATATATTTACACAGATATATATGCAAACATATATATACACACACACATATATATATATCATAAACATATATATATACACACATACACATATATATACACACATATAATTATATATACAGTACATACACATATATATACACACATACACATATTACACATATACCCATATATATATACACAGATATATATGCAAACATATATATACACACACACATATATATATATATCTCTATATATATATATATATATATATATATATATATATATACACAAAACAACCATATATATATGCCACACACATATACATACACACACATACACATATATGTATACAGAACACATACACAAATATACATATACACACATACACATATTACACATATATATATATACAAATAAACATATATATACACACACACACACACACACATAAATATACACACACATATATATATATATATATATATACATACACATATTACACATATATATATACACACACACATATATATCATACACATATACATACACACATACACATATATACACACACATACACACACACAATATACACACACACATATATACACACATACACATATACACATATATATACACACATACACAATATATACACACAAATACACAAATATATACACACATAAATATACACACACATAAACATATATGTCATACACATATGTATATACACATATACATATTACACATATATATATATATACACATACACATATTACACATATATAAATACACACATACACATATTACACATATTTATACACACACATATATGTCATATACATACTGTAGACATATTACACATATACACACACATACCCATATATATACACAGATATATATGCAAACATATATACACACACACATATATATATATATGTATATATATATATCTGGACCCTTTTCCTGCCTCCTGCCATGGCCCTGCTGACGCCCACCTTTCTTTATCTCCTTCTGTATGAATTCATGTACCATTAATGCAAATTACTAACTTTGTGCTTTCTCGCCTCACAGGTTATATCTGGACCCTGGTCCTGCCCGACATTTACTGCTATTATCATTATTATGATTAATTGCATTGCTATTACCAATACCATTACTGCTTTTATTTTCATTATTATTCTACTATATCCACTATTGTTGTTATTTTTGGTAACTTTTTCCTCATGCCTATTACTCTCATTATATGAATAATTTCTGTCATATGCATTGAATGTGTTGTAACTCTGTTATGTTGTTCATTCTGTACACATGCCATCTATTGTACTTCTGTCCATCCTGATAGAGGATCCTCCTCTGTTGCCCTCCCGAAGGTTTCTTCCCTTTTTCTCCCTGTTAAAGGGTGTTTTGGGGGAGTTTTTCCTGAACCGATGAGAGGTCCAGGAGAGGATGTTGTATGTGTAAAGACTGTAAAGCCCTTTGAGGCAAATTTGTGATTTCTGATTTTAGGCTGTACAAAATAAATAAATAAATTGAATTGAATTAAAATGCATGTTTATGTGAGTTTTGCGTTGAATTACCAGAGCGGTCAAAGTGTTGAGTCCAATACAGCATTCATATCGGCACCAATTACTACTGAAAAACCTTCCAACTTGGTTAAGAGATTATTAATATTCTTAAATAAAGTAGAATCAAATTGGTTAGGTGCATAAAGTTCAACAAATGCGATTTTCCACCCTGCAAAGTTTGTTTTAATATAAGCAATGCGGCCGTCAGTGCTTCCATATGTTTCTATAAGGCTTACGGGAAGGTTACGTTTGAGGACCACTAACACAAACCAGCTCTTAGAATTAAATGAGGCTGTAGTGGCTGTGTAATGGTGCCTATTGGTAAACCAATGACCATCCTTACTGGTAAGATGTGCTTCCTGAATAAGTGCCACTTGAATCTCATGCCTCATGAGAAAGTCTAAACATGCAGATCATTTAACCGGACTATTAAGGCCATTAATGTTCCAGCCCGCCATATTAATCATAGTCATGTGGATAGGTTATGAAGATAATATTACATATCCCAAAGTAAGAAATTAAGTATATAGGAGACGTATAGCTCCCCATTACCCAGTTGCCATTCCCCAGGTACCCCAAAACAATATAACAAAAAAGCATATCTATAATATCCACAAATCCCTGATAGTACCAACAATGGATCTATCGTTATATAAACAAATACCATCACAGACATTGGCTAACAGTAAATACAGCTTGTTAGGTTATTTAGGAACAACTAATTCTCACCTACCTACCAGACAGCAACATACTGAGAGATTTTCCTTGTCTTCTTAAGAGCTTGGGCTGGGTTATATTATTGGCTAACTGTAAATACAGCTTGTTAGGTTATTTAGGAACAACTAATTCTCACCTACCTACCAGACAGCAACATACTGAGAGATTTTCCTTGTCTTCTTAAGAGCTTGGGCTGGGTTATATTATACATGGAGCTACAACAAATTATAAAGAAACGCTCCACTGGCGACTTCAAATTGCACGTGTATATATATATATATATATATATATAGATAGTATACAGTATATATAATGATCTCCCTCATCCCTCATTTGTTCATAAAAACATGACAAATTGATCATGCATTTGTACTATTACAGAGTTACTGATACTTGTCTTGCTGACAACACCACCTAGGTTATAGAGACTTTAGATGTAATTCAATAGAAGGCATTTCATTTTTGGAGCTACAAGAGAGAACAGTGTACTGTGACCCAAGGTCAGAGACTGGGGCACAATAGTGGAAGATTGGCAATTCATAATTGTTTTCCCAAACGGCCAATTAAAGAGTTGAAACAGGAACAAATATTGGAACTGGATTGAGATAGGACTGGTGACAAAAACGTAATAAAATCCCTTAAAAACTGGAGAACTTAATTATTTCACAAGAAGGGATAGAAGTAAAAGTCACAGGGTCCTACAAAAAAGGAACAATCCAATAAACAAAGAGCAGTGGGCAAGTTCAGTTAAATAGTGCTGGCCACCGCCATATTCCGTTGTCTCTGGTCTGGCTGGGAGCCGAGTCCATGGTCAGTGAGAAGATCCTTGATCTGGTCTGGCGAGTGGCTCCTTCTCGGCTAAGGGGCCGCCCATCACTCAACGCCACATCTCCACTACCACCTCCCAAGACAGTTTGTGTTGGAATTCCAGATGATGTTTGCACACTGGCCTGTGAAATGGGACAAGTGTGGCCATTGCAAATTCTGCAAAATCAATGCAACCACCACCCTCTGAGAGAAATGTGATGTGCGTCTTTGTTTCACCCAGGAAAGAAATGGTTTCAAATATTTCCATTTGGCGTAGGCTAAACTGCTACACATGCATGAACAACGGTTCCAACATGATGCTAAGGAGAAAAGTGTATTTGTTTCTAAACTCTTTTTGAAACATGTTTTTTAAGTTTACTACATAAGTCTGTTGCTCAGTTTTTTACAGCTACAGTAACATTTTGAGAAGACTTCTTATTTATTTTTATTCAGTTTGCAAATTGTTGCGTTGTAAAACAAATCTGAAAAAAGGATTTTGTTGTTAAACCTAAGAAGGAAAGTTAATGTTTGTGGAAATGCAAATAAAAAGACAAGTTTTGTTTCCAAACAGAAAGAGATTGTCAGGTTGATTTATTTTCCAATGAGGACCAAGGTTAGGGCTGCACGGTGGTGTAGTGGCTAGCACTGTCACCTCACAGCAATTGGGGCCTGGATTCGATCCCCGATCCCGGTGTGGAGCTTGCACGTTCTCCCTGTGCTAGCTCCCACATCCAAAGACAGACAGCTCAGCTTGCGGGAGGATGTTAACGATTGGACGAGATTAACTAAACAACAAAGTTCATGGCACAGGGCAGCTTTGAGAACGATCACATTAGAAATCATCACACATGATTTCTAATAAGACCACTCTCACAGCTGCCGCATGGCCAGTGATCAGATATGTATGGTGATCGTGAATAAACTGCCAATAGACGCGAACACTGTAATTAAATCAAGGCTTATTTGGGTTTATGTTATAGGTTATAGTGTTGAGATGTGTGATGAGTCTGACTGTAGAAATTTATTTTGGCAATTTATTTACGATCTGTTGTGGGAAAGTGGCAGAAATATGACTTAATAACTGCCTAAATAATGAAAATAATATGTAATTTGTTTATTTTAATTAATTTGGAGCAAACACGTTTGAAAATGTGCAACTTTTACTTTACAGGTGAGCTGTTTCTGTTTCCGGCTCTCGTTTCCTGTTTCCTTGACTCCGTTTTAATTTTCTTAAGTTGAATAATAGAACAAGCTGACGTTTTAGTGCACGGAATTGCATTGCACGTGTTCATTCAATGCGACAACAACACAGGCAAAGCGTTTACCGCGTTTAATAAGCAGCATCTTTTATTTAAGAACGAACTCACACGGATCAGAATACATTCGCATTTTAACAAGTAGGCCAATGAAAGTAGGCAATATCCCTAAACTGACATTGTTCTTTGTGAAAGTCTAACAATGGCAGATAGATTATACTTCATGCACAAACTATCACAAGTGATTAACAAGAAGGAACCAGAAGATGAAAAAGTTTGGGGGAAAAATATACCGTCTTGATTTATTTTCAGTAGCAATGAGCGACTGCAGTGTTTATGGATACTAAAAGACTAAAAGCATAAAGTGTTCCCCTGCAGGATAGTTTGCCTTTTTACAACCATCCAGTGAGAATCCAAACACCTCCCACATGATACGACTGGAAAGACATAAAACAGTGTTTTCTTCCTGGTGTCTGGTGTACTTTCCTCAGACCTCCGACTGTTTTCCGTCTCCAGAGAAACTGATTTCAAGCGGAAATCAGTGTTTATATTGTTTTACCCCCTCTTGCTTACCTGTATTTTTTTTGTAATGTCAAACTTAATTGTATGTTTCTCTGCATGAAGTCATTTTCCTACACTCATAGAGAAACAACAGTATGCCCTTTTCCCATTCGAATAATTGATGTATGCATAACATCTAAAGACTGTCTCGTCCTCTTCTCATCTTCTAGACTCAGCAAGCATTTTACCCAGAGAGAGATTTTATATTTTACTCAGCACTGACAGGTACACTGAGAAGCTCCCATCTCCCAACTCGACACGCAGGTCATTATCAGGAACAATCTTGAATCCAATTTTACGTTTGCAGTTACTGATTTTTACAATTTGCACTTTGTAACTGTATGGGACGATGCATCGTTTTAATATTCTCTCACAGTCACATACTGGTTTACAGCCGATCCAAGGATGGAGTCACTTCTTCTCCCACCTTACTCCCCACTGGGTCCCCATTGGACCCAATGAATGCTGGATATTTGGACATGTCTGCAGAAGATTGACATGGATGGATCAGATATGCAAACATATTCTTTTCCAGGTGTATTACAAGAGAGGACATATAACATGTGGTGTGAATGACAACTTGTGGCCAAAGTGTGTATAGTTTTGTATTGCATTACTGGTATAAAGTAAGTTTCATTTAATGCACTTCAAATATAAAGGCTTTTGAAGCATGCTGCAGCATTCTATGAAACACTGTAAGGTAGCACAATCCATGGAATACATTGTTGTGGAGAAATCTTAGTTTATGCTAAATAAATAAATACAAGATACAGACAATAGTGCTGCATATTGTAATGCTATGTTGATAGTGTGTTATTAAATCGTTGTGTAATGAGTGAATATGTTTTAAGTGTTTCAGTTGCAATAGTTCATTGGGGATGTTTGTATAGCTGTTGGGTTGAGCTGCATGTCAGTAAAGAAAACTGAAAAAGTGAGCTCAGTATTGAGAAATGTGTCTAAATACTTGTGATAAAATATGGTTTCAATGAATGTTATTGCTTTAATAAATGTAAAAATATAGATTTTTACTTTAATGACCCTGAATTAAATGTTTATCAGGATCTGTGCGAAAAAATGGGCAGGCTGTGGCTCAGGGGTGAGAGCGGGTTGAACCATATTCATGCCTGACTCCTACTGTCTGCATGTCCAAGTGTCCTTGACTGCTC
Source organism: Ophiodon elongatus (assembly GCA_016806645.1). NCBI lineage: Eukaryota > Metazoa > Chordata > Actinopteri > Perciformes > Hexagrammidae > Ophiodon > Ophiodon elongatus. The sequence continues at coordinate 897,657 of JACSYO010002054.1, read as the reverse complement.
TCCGGGCACTCCACAACAGCCCACTGCTCCTAGTGTTTCAGATGGGATCAACACAGAGGTCAGATTTTATGTGTGTGACAATAGAAAAGGAGTTTATGGGATGTTATTTTTTCTCACAGGGACAATAATTCACATTTATTTACTTGATCAAATTGAGTGAAAACACATCAGTGACATATTTTGTCATATTTACAGCCCCCGCCTAAATGTAAGTAATTAAATACCAAACAGAAAACAAAAAACAGACACAAAAAAGTACCTTCAACTGCAGATCAACTCTACATCAACATGCCCTCCTGCTGAGCTGCTTTTTAAACCTTTTAGTTTTCTGAATATATAATATTGCAATAAAGTCTCTGTTTATTCGTGATGATTATTGTTTGTGACAGGATCTCTCTGTGTGTGTGTGTGTGTGTGTGTGTGTGTGTAGACACATTTCTCTCTCGCCAGCATCATATAGAAAATAAGCCATTTTTAAGAGTGCGAGCCAAGAGTGTGAGTCTAAAATTAGAAGTTGGTTTGTGTGTCCTTGTGACAGGGAGCGAGGCGGCAGTGGGGGTCTCCGTTCAGCCGTTATTGACAGTTCAAAGGCTTCAATTTGAAATTTAGCTCATAAATGATCTCATAAGCTCGACAGTCAACCTCAGGGGGGCCGAGTCTCTCTTCTCTGCATCTCCCACTGTCATTAATGCCCCCGCGTATATCTACTTTAACAATCCTGCTCACTTAATTATCTGGCAGCCAACCATTTTATTAAAATAATATATATCTACTATTATGTTGACATAGACTCGCACAGCAGGAAACCTCACCCAAGGCACGATAACACGAGACAAGCTGCTGAAGATCGACTTCAAGGAACATGTTTCATTTGAAACATTCTTTCAAAATGAATGCATCATTATTATGTCTCGATCATACATACTGCCATACTTCCTGATAGTCTATCAGTTATTCCCAGAGATAAGGGAGTTGGTCATTTGTGTTGACAAACGGTTGTGCATGTACAAAATATACTCAGGTTCTGATGAGTATGACGTTGGAGAGTAGTTAGGCCAGATTTAGATTTCAGATGACTTCATCTGTTCTTCTGCGCGAGCCAAAGTGGTTTCAGTGTTGAATAAGCTCATCCAATTTGAATTTGAATCCATGATTTTTTTTACATGTGAACCAGTTGCATCTGGTCACAGCTCACTGCCAATTTTAGCTTTGACTTGAACTGAAGCTGACATGTGGAAATCTGAAAATCTGTTGCTTTACTTATGTGCTGTGGAGCGGTGCAGTGAAGGGGTTATGTTGAAATGAAGATGTGAATTTTAAAAAAGCTGCATGGGTGTTCAAATAGTCAGATAATAAGACATGCACTAAAACAGTAGAGAAACCAGTAAGTGTTCACTTCTTTGGATCTGACAAACAGTAAATACAGCAGGAACAAACACCCACACAGACCTTTTAAAGGGGCAGTGCACCCCTTCTTCTTAAAGGGACAGGCAGGTCAGGGAATTAAAGTCCCCCTCCAGAAAACCTGAGTCAGCAGAAAGACTAAACACAAGTTAACAAGCATTTCTCAAACATCACAAGTTCACGGCTCACATGCACGTCGAACAGATGCGGGAGATGAGTGTGCACTTCTTCGAGATAAGGTCAATGAAAAAAAAATGTTAAATCAGTGAGCCAAACAGTGAGAACTGTAACTATGTTTTTGTTGGTGGTCATCACAAGCAACATCTATAGTACCAAAAAAAAGATTTTATTCTGTTTTTTTTTTTCTCCTCAAAATCCCCTATGTAGGTGTACTTTGCTATTACCTCATAGCCACTCTACTCTGCAGATGTTAAGGTGGGTGCATTGCGTTGAGTTGGGAAGGTTTTCCCCTCGACTACATCCCTGTCTGTGATTTAAGGGGATTGTCTGGGATTGTTCTGATTGGGATAAGATGAAAAGATTCTCCTCTGTTCTTTATCCAGTTCCTCGCGCCTCATTATTTTCTGTGTCGATGTTGTTTTTGTTCCAGTGTGGTTCTACTGATGCTCGTCTGCAAGCGCCTCAAGATACAGTTCACACCACAGTTCCCAAGAACGGTTTTCATCTTACAGGACACAACTTTCATGTACCGGGATCTTTACAGGTTTTTCTACTGTTTTTTCAACCAATTTGCAATTCAACACTTTGTCACCACACTACAGCCTGTTCTCTACATGAGACACAGGAATCTGAATGAAAGTCACTTGGTGGCCATTTCAAATCACTGCCATTCAAAATGACAACGTACCAATTGGTCAATGCATGTGCCACCTGGCCAAACACGTAGTTGCTTAATTGTTGACTTGTTGATTGAAAAAAATGTGACTGTATGTAAGTGTGCAAGTGCCATTTCAATCAGGAGAGACTTGTTTAGAATTTTACAATAATTTATTACATATGCATAACATTTGAATAGTGCAAAGTCTTTGGCGATTGGACTCCATCCTGAAGTAGGATGATCAAGGGGCCGTGATGCCGAGTTCTGATAGGGCGGAATCCCCCTGGAGTCCAGACACTGGTGGTGGTGGTGAAGAAGGGAGTTGCTGCAATCCGATGATGAATGAGGAGCATGACTGATGCTGATTGGAGGAGCCTGGGGTGGAGGAGGGTCACATCTGGTTTGAGCTGAAATGACAACTGACAGCAGCCGAGTGGAGAACCCATTTAAAAGTTTGACAGCAACGATATGATTGGCTTAAGGAAACTATGCCGCGTCTGGTTGGTTTATTTAAAGTGGACGCCCCCCAATCAGCTGATAGAGTAATCACAGAGAGAAACAGAGACTGAGAGATTTATGAATGAAAAGGATTGTAAAGAGAGTCTTCCTTTCTGAACTGCAGCTTAAGCTTCATATGGTGATGTAATTGGGCTTTTACACCTTATTGTATAGTTTTGAAATGTTTATTTTTGCAAAAGATCTGAGGTGTTCTGCTTTGTCCAGGACTTCATGGTTCTGACTTGAGACTTTGTCTGACATGTTATGTTTTATAAATTTATTTTAATGTTCTTCATCTAAGTGCAGAGCACATTACACTTTTATCACTTACATAAAATGCACTGAAATCCCTATTTTCTATCATAACAATGGATCAAATGACTATGTAGTGTGAAGTAGGTCGCTGGCTAGTGAGCATAGTGGAGCATTAAGCTGCTGAAGAGACAGATAGTTTTAAAGATCAAAAGACTTCTGTAATAAATTCTAATGTATGAACAGTGTAACCCAAAGTAATATAGGATAATTTGTCTAAAACAGACAAGGATCAAAATACACTGTATGAAAGGGTACCTTTGGTATTTTTCAACCTGGACCCCATTTTCCCATGTTTTTGTGTCCCAGTGACTAATGGAGACGACAAGCTCTGAAATGGATCCAGTATTGAGGGAGACGGCTGCAGCCAGCAGCAGCTAAACGGGCTGCAATCTAATAATATCGCAGGAATATGGCACTCAATGTACATCCACTAAAAGTGCTTGTTGTTGCCACTGACAGGCTCAGTTTGTTATTATAAGTGTCTTGACAACATTATGGAAAGACTCTCGCTCAAGCAGAAGTGTCGTTATGAAATCTCACGAGGTGACGTGAAATGCCGTAAAGCAACATGAGTGCCGGTGGCAGTTTGTTGACAATGGCCGCCCGTATTTATTTGAGCCAGAGAGTACGACTAAGAGCTCCTACAAAATTGGAGACCAGATGAGGAGAGAGAGAGAGAGAGAGAGAGAGAGAGAGAGAGAGAGAGAGAGAGAGAGAGAGAGAAAGAGGGGCATCAGGCGGAGGAGGGTGAACCCAACTCATTCTCTCTCCCGCCTGGTCAAATACTGAAACTTGGTCAGAGGCCCTGAGATTCAAACTGTGACGCTCTAGTTTCCCATCTAGCGTCAGTTTTGGAATTGCCACGGTTACATGCATCGTATCTTTTCAAAATAAAGTTTTATCTTCACAGGAAATGCGGTTTAGGCAACAAAACAACTTCGTTAGGTTTACGAAGACAGAGTGGTTGGCGTTAACTTGACTGACTTACGAGTCACGTGACCACAGGTATCAGACGCCTAAAGGCGTTGACCAAGCGTGGGTATTTGACGAGTTTCTTTTACTACACTTCTCAGAGAGTCTTTCAAAACCACTGTGGATTATTTTCAGGTCATGTTTACTGCTCCGTTCTACTTCTGTATATTATAAACAAACCACTGTTGGAGCATTGCAGTCAGTTTCATTGTGCCAGAGATCAAAAGTATAAAATCTTGCCAAAACTTGTTTCAAGTTATATTTGTGTGAAACTGGCAAGACTGCAGCTATACTGAGATGCAAGAACATCACATATTACTAGTACTTCGGTGAACTGGGTGCTGCAAAAACATGGCGTGCAGCTGACCTTGAGATGATTATCACCAAAACAACTTTTGACATAAATCTCATTGAAGAGTTGAGTGATTAAAATAAAAATAAAAATTGTGAATCATTCCTCTGTTTGTTTCCCCCAACCTTTACAGTTTCTGTTTAATTAACTCACTAAAATCTCTCCTCTTATTGCCCAGCTGCTCATCCAAATTACCTTCAGTTATTAATTTGTGAGTGCAATATGTTTTATAACCAGAAGCCATTGCTTTCTAGACTGTTTTCAAATTGTCATTCGATAAGTGACTATAACAAATATCTATTGTAGCAGCTTTAAAATAAAAACGTCATCAGAACAAACTAAAGACCCATGAATAAAAAATATAATAATACATAAAAAAAGCTCAAGTGAGGTTTCATCAGCTATGGGTAAGTTCTCACCTGACCTCTGAAAGTCCCTCTTGTTTTTGTCCACTTCATATTTAATGTCAGACTGCCCCACAAAAGCTTCAAGCTGCATTATTTACTTGAGGCACTGCACAGGAACACACACTGGCCCTGGTTTTGCTGAGTATGGGCCATTGTTGCACACAACTACTTTTTACTTTTAAAAAAATGTCATATCTCACAGTGTCACCCTCACAATGGTGACCTGATGGTAGAACTAATCTGGTCTACTGTGCACAATGTTATCAAGTTCCAAAGACCAATAAGCCAAGTTGATCAAGTGGATCATTTCTTCCTGACAACATCAACGTGTAACATCAAGGTGTATGTCAATGTCTCAGTTGTGTGCTGATGAAAAGTTGGTGTACTATTCTGGTGAACATTTGAGAGCAAATCAAGCTACAGTATCAATACTCTTGAAGACTTTAATTTAATTATATGTCTGTTAAGTCACTATTGCCGAACAAGGTAACAAGATGGCGATTGAGCCTGTGGCCCACTGATTAAAGTATTCTGTTTGCTGGAAAAAAACTGCTTTATTAAGTTACGGCTAATGCAAACTGAACATTTTCTCGTGCTGCTGCTTCACATATAAAACATTTAACTGGCAAAACACGAGTTGACTCGACAATCAAAACCTAAAACGCCTTTTCCACATAATATACACATGTACAATTTCATTTACTCTATCAAAGCAGCAACAACACAGATATGTACTTTATACCAAATCCTGCTTTGTATACCCTTTTAATTTTCTCATCCAGGCTTATGTGAAAGATTGTTCCAATACAATACATCTAATCACATTTCAAAGAACACGAACGCTTTAGAAAATATTGTAAACAGCTTAATTTTTACATTGCATCTTTTTACAACAACAAACATAAATAAAAGTAGAATTACAGTCCAGTAGTCAATACAATATGTTGGTTTAAACTCACTAAAACTAAAATAATTATAATACAATTTCAATGCAATCATAAACCAAAAAAATTGTAAGAGATGGTAATTAGACTGTACTTTCAAAGTGCTTTAACACTACATGTAATCCTTCAATTCACTGAGTCACAGTCGCCCTCAGTCGCTGGGATGGTGGATGGTTTGATTCCAACCTTTTGTTAGGTTCCTGCCACATTGACTCATCCACATCACAACTAATGTCCTTGGTCCCCTTCTTTGTTCATGTCCTCATAATTGTCCTTCTGCTTTCTCTCATTTTAAATTGAAGTGTTGAAGATATTTCATTCTTGAACAAGTGTGTCTAATGTCAGAAACAGTGTGTAGTGTTTTGCATGACGTATGTTATAGAATTGCAAACAAAGTGTAAAGCAGAACATGTGTTTGTACTTGGTGGCTTTGTTTAAGGCATGGTTACATTCACTAACAAAGACCACGCCAATAGCGATATGAGTTTACAGATGGTTTATTGCAAGATGGAACGAGAGGGTTGGATTAAGGAAGCGGAAAAGGGTTGAGGGAGGAAGGGATGTGGGTCGAGGGATGAAGGGATGAAGGGGAGAAGGAACAAGAAAGGTAGAGGGGGTCGTGGAAAGAAGGTTGGAGGGATGCGATGAGAGACCGCTGGGGTCCGGTGGCTGGAGGGAACGGTGGGGGTGGAGACACGTGGGTGGAGACACGTCTGTGGAGACACGTGGGTGGGGGTCGTCTCTTCGGAAGCTCTGGTGGTGCAGAGTACCCCGTTGTTCCTGTAGTTCTGTGGGGGAGAGAGAGAGAGAGAGAGAGCGAGAGAGAGAGAGAGAGAGAGAGAGAGAGAGAGAGAGAGAGAGAGAGAGAGACGAACGGGGTTGAAAGTTACTTGGTATAATAATATAACATGGGAGAAAGTCCACCAATGGCGGTTGGGAGGGGTCAAACAAACAGAACTTTCACCTTGGAGACAATTATTCGTGTCCTGGGTCAAACGAAAATTCAATGTGACTTTACTTGTTACTTACTGTTTTCATGCTTGTTACTTAACTTTGTTACATTTGTTACATAACGTTATATAAGAAAGTCCGCTACGGGTTGTTATTTTTTACAATTGTTTACGATATGTTGTTACATTTATGAATGATATTGTTATTTCAACACAAACCAAGTAGTTTTGTTGACTAAACCAAACCAATTGTCTCATGACGTGTACCCTGTGGCATTGTGTGTTTCTGCAAGGCCGATATGAAACGTAGTTTAAGGAACTCAGAATCTTCATCATTCAATATATCCTGTGGTTTGCAGGAAAGCACAATGCCAATGTGTTTTCTTGATTAATAATAGTATGTAAGTAATATATATCTTAGTAATTAAAAGTAATATTTGGCTTTCATTAACTGAATATGGGTTTTATCACAATAATAAAATTAATTGACGGAGCAAAGCTGAAAAACTAGCAGTTAATGATTATTGGAATGATCACATTACAAATAACTACTTTTATTTTAACGACAGTAATTGACAGTAATAAGGCAGTTTTCATTGCACTGCACTAACCTTGTCAGGATTTGTTACTGTAAAGACAAATGCAATGAAAATCCAACGTAAACCACAAGAGTACTCGTATCAAAATGAACAGGTGAACTTGACTCTGCCATTCTGAAATAAATTCTCTTGAAATGTGCCACAGTTAAACCTTCAGAGGGATACGAGCACCAGAATTCATTGTTAGTAATGATGCTGTAAAAAACAAACATTGTTTTTTAGATCACAGTTGGTTTATGCCAAGGGCAAGAACAGGAAGCAGAGCACCTTGGGAAATGCATGTGTATTCTCTGTGGGAAGCGTTCTTGCTCTCAGTGTTGGTGGATGAAAGAACATGAGACCAGAGACGGCAGAGCCTGCAACAAAGACATGTTTTTATCAAGAATGACAATTACTCATCACAAATCTGTTACATAAGGACAATGTGACACTGAGGATCAAATTCATTTACCAAACAAACTTGTCACTTCCTAGTCTGGGCTATCTGAAATATAGTATTTTGCTTTATGATTAGTAAATGTGTCTTTTTTTGGTTTGTTCAATCATGTTTTGTTTTTTAAAATCACATCAATAGCAAAAAATGTCTGTCACCCAGAAACTGCTTGAAACATGCTAGCTTTTATTTGTACTATTATTTATTTAATTATTCATTTACCTGATTTATTTATTCATTGTTAAATGAAACGCCTCTTGGACACATCACACATAACATGAAGAAGAGGATGCTGCACAAACTGTGCATCATGTAAAAACCCCTCACAACAGTGGAGCACTTTTTTAGGAAGAGACTGATCCAGCTCCGCTGTACCAAAGACCTCTACAGGACGTCCTTCCTGCCAGCTGCCATCTCATCGTACAGCCACTCCCCTCTGAGTCAGGAGGGAGGGGGGGGGAGGGGGGGTGGGGGGGGGGGGTCAGGAGGTGAAGCCCTACGTTTCTCCCGAAGACTAAAGACTAAATCAAACATTACAACCCGGACTTGTAAACCTTTTCATCCCCTTTAAATTATCTGACCTCACTCATTTAATTTGACATCATTTTTTGTGCTACTTGCATTATGTCCACCTCACAGGATTACAAATTATTGTATATTGCTATTTTTTTGTATATTGCAACATTTTGCACAATACTAGATATTGTATATTACTATTAGTTTTGTAATGATAAGTATGGTGTTTTGCACATATATTTTGTCATTTTTGTTAAGCTTTTTGCGAGCAGTAAATTGTACTCCTTGGATTGATATAGTATCCATCTATCCATCCATCCATCCATCCATCCATCCATCCATCCATCCATCCATCCATCCATCCATCCATCCATCCCTCTTTCCTTCCTTCCTGCCAGTATATGAAGTCTCACAGATGGTAATATGACTATGTAGCAGCTTGTTCTTCATCATTCACGAGTGCTAATAAGAAGCTGCGGTCATTACAGTCCATCAGAGACTGGCAGGCATTAATGAAAAGAAATTTTCAAGATTTCAATCGTTAATCAATCAATAATTTTATATCATATGCATTTCTTGAAGTCTGAATGCCATGCATCGTCTGTGTCTGATTCCTCTCGCCTTCCAGCCAACAAGAGCAATTTTCCGCTGTATGGTAATGAGGCTGAAGAAGAGTAGCTAACTGCTCTGCAACTATACTGCTGCAGATCAATTGTCAGCAATTGTGCACTTGCATGCAGCTCATTATGCGCCCGCAGTAAACAAACCATTTCCGAGGCCAACACAGAAACATGACTCTCCTCTATCAAAGATCATCGTGAAAACACTTGTTGCCATTTTAATAACGGCGATAACTAACTATAGTTTTTTTTTTTTTGATCACATCATCCCCCTGTCTCCTTATGTTTCATGCCACTCACTGCTGTCAGATTAAAACAAATGAAGAATCCATACATCATTTCAAGAGCACTTGGTTTTACAGTTGTATGCAATATGCAATGCTTCTCGCACAAAATGAAACACTTGTTCCAACTCACAGATATCTGCAGTTAGCATGCCAAGGAAATGTGTTCTCCGGAGGCGTGTGACTGCTCGGGAGGGTCATGGTTTAAGGCTGTTGGCAGCATTCAAAAAGAATAAATATATACATGTTGCAGATCAGTTGGAAGCAATCTCAACTTACACGGAGCAAGTGCATTTTCTCTGCCAATACTGGGTCTATCTTTACAATTGTATTGGCGACAAGAACACTCGTACAATAATGAAAATGTAAATGCATCATCTGTTCTGGGCCTACTGTACATGTAGAGTTAATAGATAGAAGTCATGAATAAAAACACTGAAGTATTTCAATTGGATGTCAGTGGAAAAGTGAGAGGGTATGATGAAGGATCTCCGTGGTGAAGAGGCAGCAGCAGCTGCGGAGGTTGTGGAGAGAGCAGAAGCTTCCGTTTCCCCTGAAATGTATTTGACTGTGTGATTCACTGCTGTCTGTATCATTGTCCTCTGTCTCTGCAACTCTGTGATGACATGACTCTGTGACACTGTGGCACACTGTGAGGAGGTCATTTTTCTTTTGCTCTGCATCCCTCAGATGCTTCAACGAAATAAAAACTGAAGCCAGAACCTGAAAAATATATCACATCAATCGGGTTCGACAGGGTCTCTATGATCTTCCATATTGAAATGATGACTATTGATAGTATTATTAACAAGAACCAGAGGTCTTGACATGTTGTCGCTTGAGAAATTAGATCTGTGTGTCGTTAATTCATTCATTTTATTTCATAAATTAACAACCCACCTACTTTGAACAATGTAGTCTAAGCCGTGGTATTCATAAGGTGATCAGTGAGCCACTCTGGTATGCTGCTTGCTCATTGACGACCTTAATGTCTGTCCCTGTCTAACACACACACAATGGGGTAAACAATTTAACTAATAGATATCTCCATGAAACTTCCCCAGTGGATTATTGAAACAATCAGTTTTTGTATCGAAAGTTTTCAGAAATGTTGTGTTTAAATGTACAAATAAGGTATTATTTTATTATGTAAGTTGCAGACATTTTTAGTACAGGAATCTATATCATTCCATAAATCAAAAAGAATAGTGTCGGTAGTACAGCCACAACAAATCAATGTCTGCCATGTTTTTAGGAATATAATATAAAATAAATCAGGATGTGAATGATATATGAACATACCCCTCAATAAAAAACCTTCACAATATGGATAGGAATCAAACTAGAAAGTTTGGTAAGTGTTTCTGAAGCAGAGTTTTCCTTTAAAGAAATGTTTTGTAAAATTCTATAGAATTTGTATCTGTGAAATCACACTGAAAGAAAAAGTGTTTTGTGTACTGCTGATGAATGTGAGCCGAAATAACCCCCTGGGGAAGATGTTGTGATCCTACATATTAATGTTTACTGTGCAGACCGACCCAACACATTATTCTTCACATTAATGCCTGACATTACTCACTCATATTGACCAACCGTCCTGTGCACTCACAGCATCCAGACAGGTGAACATCTTCACTGGGAGATCGAGATAGATCTTCACCTGTCCCATAACTTGATATACACAGGGGCACTTATGTTACCGAGGCTACTGCTGCAATGTAGATAAATGTATTCTATTCCGTAGCTACTGGGTTTATATCCCTACGCATCCCGATGCAGTCATGCAGATTTTTTTCCACATCCTTGTGCCCTGCCAAGTTAGTTAATCCTTGTTTCTTAATCTACTTAGTGTTACACATTTTCATTCTCTTTTTTAACTTTTTCACAAATTGACTCTTTCAAAGGGTACATTCTTGCTTTGTATTTGTCTGACCCTTTGTTTTGTTATCCGACGGATTACCATCCATCTGCCTATCAAAATGAAGTGTCAAGTGAAAACAATACATTTTCAATCGTGAACGAGTTTTGATGTTACTAGACCTAAATAAATTTGACTTCACTTCACAAGAAACATTAGTTGATGAAGTAAGGTTTGTATTAAGTTAACTTCAGAAATGCTGCTAGATGCTAGACTAATTTAGAAATAAGTAAACGTTAATCAACGAGCTTTAGACCTAAAGTACGATCACCCTTACATTTGAACTTGTATCAAATTGCCTCACAATCATACTTTCTGCTCCTTGAACAGGTTTTGAACGCATCACTATTCAGATAACGTTAAATGCGGATGGCTCTCGCCAGAGCCAGTGTCCATTCTGGGCTGTGGTGGGAACATGGCGGTGCTAGATGGCGGACTCCTTACGTCATTTTAAATGGCTTTTTCTAAGCTAAGGAAAACATAGCGATTCTTATTCTCAGGTGATTATACTCTGATTAAAACTTAGTTATGAATATTATATTCCATTGCTGCCAATTAATCGCCCTAAATGTTACACACTTTAATTAATTTATATAAATTTTAAGTTTTCTCTGTGTTTCCAAAATTGGGCAACGTCCTAAATTGGATCTAATGTTAAGTTCTGTTACCTAAACTAATTATGCCTGATAACTCAAACTGAGGTTCATTGACTTTTTTCTTTTTTTATTCCTCATTTTGGATATTGAATTTTGGATATTGATGTTGATTTCCAAAAACAAAAAAAGATGAGAAAGACAAGACATATTAAACATGATACTAACCATTCCTGCTTCAGCTTTCGAACCATGCTCTGGAAGCATGTGGTGGACCTTGTTTTGCCTCCAGGGACAAAGTTAATATGCACTCTCTTTAATTAGCAAAAGACAAAACTCTATTTGCTTGTCACTCCAGAGGTGAGATGCTTTCACTGCTCATAAAATGGGATAAGATGTATATAGTTCCTCCCAGTTTCTTTCAGAATACTTCAGCGAGCATATTGAGGTGAATGTATTGTTATTACATATTAAATTAATTATTTAAATATGGCTATGTCATAGTCTAAAAATAACAAGAGCCGTCAGTGTTTGAAAAGGAAATACATTTAAATGAAAGATGGAATTGAAACGTGCACGTTAAATCAAAAGTCGTAACACCCCTAATGATAACAAAAAAATAGCAACATTTTATATATTACTCCAAAGAAAGCCTGCTGAACTTTTAATTGCTATACATTTCAGTTATTATTTTGTCCACAGCCATTCAGAATTATTACTTAACTTCTGAAGATTTATTCCAGCAACTATTGAACATTTTGCAGGAGACTCTAAAAGAAACTGCTTTTTAAACTGGCAAAAGGTGCCACAATGACCCCTGCTGCTACGAATGCGGGGGAGGGGATAAAATGATTCAGCATCCTGCTGAGAGAGATGGAGACAAGGAAGAACGGTTCAAGCATAGCCTCAACGAAGAAGACAACCAGGTTCTGAAGATATCAGAGAAAGCTGAAGCCAGAGAGCCATGGAGAGTGTGATTCAACAAACCACAATCCAACCAGATGCAGATGTTCAAAGAGGAACAGTCACCTCTGTATGCAGTTTAACCTCCAACCTGCCCCTCACAGCGGTCAGGAGAAACAGCGCCATTTCCAGATGTAAATGAGTTTGCAGTGTTTGAAAGTTCCTCGGCAAAATTAATTTAAGTGACATAGTAAAATAATCTTGGATAGAAATATCTTCGACCTAATGATCTAAATAAAATGTACACTAAAAGTAATATAAAGGTGCTTTACAATCTTCCCTGGTGCTTCTCAAACTCTCAGCTGCTAAACGGGGCATAAATGTTTTTAGATAAATTGAATGTAAAACACCAATCGACAAATTTGATTAATTAGTTAATGATCACACGGTCACATGTAATCCTTTTGATTTATTTGTGGTTCATCGTTATTCATTTTACTGTTCATCATATTCTTCATCCATTTTGTTCATTTTAATCGTTTATTCATTTATTTTCTGTTTAGCTGTGTAGTTAGAACTTGATCATTTGATTTGTGTGTATATGAAACAATAGGTCACTGTGCACCTTGAGAAGAACTCCGTAGCAACCCTGGGATTAAAATTGAATTGATTAATAGCACATTTTTCCAGAATCCTGTGTTAAATTCTGTTAGTAAAGTAATGGTGAAACTGGGTACAATCATTCTTTTATACTAATTTATGGGTTTATAATTCATAATTGAATTATTTATAATCATTACATATCTTGATATTAGTTCATTATTATTCATTTAATCTGCTACCAGGAACTACGCTGCACAACTATCTCTCGCGATAATGAGAAGTTTTTTCGAGGGACTGCCACAAATCAAATTTGTATTTGAGTATTGCCAAACCTTCTCACTGTGGTTTGATGAAATTGAAGTTTACCAAAAGTGAAAGTGCACAGAGTGAAGTGGTCTGCTGTCTGTAAGGTGGGGGTTCCCAGACTGCACTGAAAGCTCCAGGAGTCCTTGAGGGGAAACCAATGAAATAGAACATAGCTTAATGTTCCTTTCTATATATATATATATATATATATAGTCAGCAGATAGCCACATGCTTCCTTTAATACACATGGAATACATTTTTCTCCTACTGTCAAGGAGCTTCACCAGAGATTTCACACAATCCCCCTATGAATCAACTCCAACCAGTAGAAGTCGGTAGTGCAGCAACACAAACGTGACCGTTGACTGGCTTCCACTGCCAACAGGTCCAGTTGAGTTTACTGAAGCACCCGTCCAAGCTGGAACCTCCACTATCAAGGATTAATACTTGGGCTCAGCAGTGGAGGGTGAGTGCTTTTTCTCCTGCGCCACACCAATGCCCATCCAACAGTTCCTGCATGAGAGTCATTTAATGGCAGCGTGTCCAGTTCAAGTAAAGTAAATTTGCTGTTCTACAAAATCCAGCACTCCAAATTAATTTGAAACACGTTCCGGTGCTTTTTAAATCTGGCTTTTTTTCACTTATTTAGGAACTCGCTTCAACAGTAAGAGCTTTCATTGAATCTGATGGAAATATATTGACGAAAAACCCAAATGTTTCACTATAACCTAAAAAGGTAAATCCTATACAATATTATGTTACAAATCCTGTAGTGCAATTGAGGACTGTCTCATCCACTGCGTGGGAGATGCTAAGCATTATAAAGGCTAGGGAAGCAGCTGTGCTCTGAGATGAGGGATTAAAAATGTACATTTGCTAACCAACCAGTTCTCATTCTTTAAGCCTTTTCTCCAAACATACTGGAAGACAACACATCTGATCGACAGAAGTCTCACATCTAAGTCTTTGATTTAGTGCATTAGTGCTTCTTAGTCCCACTATGATCCTGTTTACACCCGGCATGAACATGCTTCTGGGACGAACGGATCACAAGTCAACAGCTCTAAATACAACTGTAAACGAGTGTGATCCCATCACTCAAGTAGTTTAACTATGTGGCCTGGGACGCATTCGACCACATGACTTTTGTATGCGTCCCGACAAGGTCGTATAACAGGGAAATGGGTCATTAGAGCCGCAGCTCTCCTTTTGTTCCTCTTTCTTTCTCATCTCCGGTGGGTTCTCACATCATGTAAGCTGTTGTTGCCGAGAGATATGAGTTGTGCCTATAATTATGAATGTAATGAACTAGGCTCCGTAGTCTGAACCAAGACGGAAAACTCTTTATTGCTCCCACATTGTCTCAACTTATTACAGCTTCACGCTTTCCATTTTTCACAACAAAAGCCTTTAGAAATATACACTGCGTCCCTGCTTACCAGCGGGAACTTAAATTCACTTAGAGCGTTTCCCTACGAGGCAACAAAAAGAAAATAACGTGGCAACTTTGTCTACGTTGTCTCAAAATTCCCATAGAGATATAATATGTGTGTCAAACATCTTGGGTGATTTGGATTTCATGAGTGAGATCCAATCAGAAGTGTTCACTGGAGACGCCTGTGTGTGGAGTCATATTGTAATGCCAGGTGTTAACTGAGGTACTCAGAGCTGTCGATGCCAGGTCTGAACAGGTCCTAGGAAGCACCAATCTGATGTTGGCTCATTACTGCCCCCTGTGGATGAAGGGCAGAAAACACAAACACAATTCTATTCGGACTCTGTGGGGAGCATCTGGGACTCTCTCCCATGCAATGAATGGGATGGGTCTGTAAACTCATGAATATGGCGCAGAAAGCTGGACACTTGTTTCATATTTGTTATTTTAATAAAATATCACTTTACATAAATTATAACTACAGCCTGCAGAGTATGGGTACTTTTTAGCACAAAAATATATAACACTTCTGTGGCAGCGAATTTCAAACAGGTTTTAAAATGAATCACAACTCAAATCCATTGACTTTACTCAAAATAGCAGCGGTGAGGATTTGAGGGCGACTCATCACGCATTGACTGTCACCTCATTATGTTTCTTTCTGTCCAGCGGTGTTTGTGTTCTCCACAAACGAACACATCCATGTGCTGTAGTGCACTTCCAGCTGTCATAACACTGCATCAAAATTCCTCATTAAAGCACTATCGAGACATGTCAGACGACACCAAGAAATCACATCAAGGGATGATTTTCAGAACATTGCCCCAATCCCAGATCACCCTCTGCATTAATTAGGAGGCTTCTATTTATTTAGCCTTCATTGGATAGCAATCCCACATCATCTTTGTTAATCCTGCTCTAGTTCTGTCAGAGGGCAGAGAAAGGAAAGCAGGGTTGTGGATTCAGAGCAGCCCCCCCCCCAAAAAAAAGAACTGAGAAAAAACAGAGCTAGGACTGTTCAGGGGTGATCGACAGAAGCTTCAGCCAATGCCGGCTGAGCAGAGGCTGCCCCCCCCCCACCCCCCCAACCTTGCGGAGTGCTGGTCCCTCTGTGTGCTGTAGTACGTGGAAGAGAGGGAGATCGAATACTGCGTGAGGAGTCAGCCTCTGTGTGTGCGTGCTGCCTACTATTACTTGCGCTGGATTTAAAGCATCTTCACTTCAACGCTGCAAGTGGTGGATGAATCCAAATCCAAACTGACATTCAGGAAAAAGGCAGAGAAGAGAAGGAGAAGGGGAGAGAAAAAACAACAACAAAGTGGACAGCTCACTGAAGCTCCCTGTTGTGGGAAGATACAAAAAAGACAGTGTATAAAACAGTCGAGCAGATCAGAATCAGCTCTGTTTAGGAAGCATGTATAACTCGGTATGTTTCATCATCCTGTCATGGGTGTTTGCTGTGCTTGTGTTCCCAGGTAAGACTTCTTCTTTTTCCCCTGTCTCTGTTCTTTGTGAGTCTGTGTTTACATTCTTCTGTCTTGTCTGTGGCTCCTCAGCTCCTGTTAGCACAGAGTGGTGCACTGTTGAGACATATACTCTCTTTCTTTCTTGCGCTCTCTCTCTGTACAAATCATCCGTCAGCGTGGCTCTGTGAGGCTGGTTGGGACATCTAAAAGAGGAGAAGTTGTGTTTTAAGTTCATGGAGAAGCTTTATGTGCTGGTTCAGTCCTGCCAAGGATTCTCCAACAAGGAATAATAAAAAAAAATAAAAAGTTCCCTCCATCTCACACACTTGTCAATTTGTAATTCTTTTAGCAAAATCATATGATACTGTAGAAATGACTAAAAAAGATTATATTATACTGTAGAAATGACTAAAAAACAATATATTATACTGTAGAAATGACTAAATCAATCTCTAGTTTGAGTAGATTAAAAATGCATGGACAGCTAAAGCATCTTCTGTTTTTTTTTTAAATCTCAGTATCGTCAATAAAACCAATTATTAGGCATTAATGTTAAGATCTGTTTTTACTGGCTGCCATTTGAAAAAAAAAAAATATCGATCCCAACAGTGAAGCAGAGATCAATAGAAATGAAGACTTATGGCCGTGACGAAGTAGTGTCAGCAGCCAAGATGTGTTGATCAGTGGAGCGCTGAAGTGCTTTTTACCCATTGTGTATTGATGCGTGTATATACAGCCAGCATTGCCCTTTAACCTTTAGGCTGCTCGTCCTCACACAGAGGTGAAGACACTCCTGACAGGGAAAACTGGACCTGGTCCGGACGTAACATCAGAGCCAGACAGCCTGAAATAATTTAAAATGAGCCCGACGTCTGAAAATGCAAATATGTGCCCAAAGCACCTGAAGTGAGAGAAATATGATTTCTCCCCTCACAGGGATTACGTGAAGGAGATTATGTGAAGGAGTCTGACGGGGAGAATGTGATGCATGGGTGTACGCTTTTACCTGTACCTTGTGTTCCGCAGACTCAGGTTCCGAGTGCTGCAAACAAGTTCTGTGAGGGACCTGTAAGCCTCTCTTTAACCTTAAAAACCTAAATGCATGTAATGTGATCCAGCTGGCACTAAGTGTTTAAAGATGGGATGTCCAATTAGTCATCATCATATCATTTCGTTTGCATTAGAGAAAGTCGGCCACACACACATGTCTACTTATATCACAAAACAACTGCGTTTCACAGGGTTGGAAGCGGTCCACATTGGCTACATTACGTCCATGGCGGTCCTGAATCACACATAAATGGCTGAGCAGTCTCACACCAGGCTGGATGGAGTATGACAGACTGGCTAGTTGTTGCAGCGCTGATGGATTTGGCAGGTTGCATTCAGGGGAGCTACTTCCTCTCAAAGCCTCAGTCTCAGACTTGTGATGTCGTCAAGTGTAAAGTTTGGAGCTTCTTCATTGACACTGAATGAGAGACTGATTTTGTGGACACACAGAATGTTTTTATTTTATTTTCTTGTTTATACCCAGACGTGCTGTATTGTATTGAATTGCATTCTTCTCAGTTGTGAAACAGAAAATGTACCTGCACATTCCCCTGGGTGCTCTCAGCGCCATCTGTGGACCACAGTTGTACACGCAAATGTGTCCCACTTTATTTCCTGTTGTAGTGAATGAGCTGACAGGAAGTAAACAGAGACCCAAGCTGTTGCCTAGCAATGCAATTATGTTGAAACGGTCTAAAACGTCTTTCTCAATTAGTTGTCTTTAACTTAATGACAGGTTCAGCACTGGACTTTTTGGGGAATGGGAGAGAGTTGTTCATGTCATGTTTTTGGACTGTCTAAGACCACAGGAATAACAAGCATGTATTTTGAAAATGGGTGTAGTTCCTCTTTAAATCAGGCAAAGATCAATGGCTTTCCTCATCTTGTCTATCAATGTCAGACAAGGTGAACAGAAGTGCCTTGTCTCCATCAGGTTTATTACTGAGCCTGCAGTGTTGGGGTTCTGACTGGGAAACAAAGTAACTTTCCCCCAAACAAAAGTTCGGAATGACCTTCCTTATCATTCCTTTAGAAAAGTAATTAGTAACACTATTCGTCTAGGTTTGGCATTGAAAGCCATAATAATTACGCGGGGCTCGAGCTCTTTGATTATCTTGTTGTCTTGTTATTAATGCCCGACAACAGACGCACATCACACAAGCCCACATCATTTAATGTGAAACCCTCATCAAATCCCCAACAGATGGCATAAGTAAAAGTCATTTGGCAGATCATAGGCCCTGCAAGGCAAACCATAGTTTAGTCTAATTGAACATGAGACCATTTGCAAATGTGCTGTACGTTGGCTATAACTCAAAGGGAAGTCGTATGAAACGGAATATGAAGACAAACAGAAAAATAAAAAAATAGGAAAATGACAATCTGGAGCCTTTCAGCTTGGAATAAAATGTTGACGAATTTTGACGTTAGTTCTCCTTGTTGTCTCATGTGTTGCCCAATGTGGACCTCCTGCAGTGTGGAATTACCTCAAACTGCACACGCACTCAGCATGTAAGTAATGTATGTGTCATTTTTCCAGCTGTGATGCGAAAATGTTTATTCATTCAGTGTTTTATTAACATGCATATGCTCCAGTTTTAGTTGCTATCTGTTGCTATAAGGACCTTGGTGGTGCTGCTGTACGGAAGTCATTAACACCAATAAGCTTCAAGATGCCGTTTGATTCTTTATCAGACACAGAAGTCCAACGTGTAGCATTAGTAGCTCAGAAAATATTTCTGCTGTATGTCCATGTTGTCACCTGAAAACAAGAAATAATCCCCTGACTCGAAATAGTGTGTCTGTGGTGTGGTCAACACACATTTCTCAGCATCCAAAGTGTTTCACAAACCTTAAAGGGATAGTTTGACATTTTGGTAAATACATTTAGTCGTTTAAGTCTTCCAAATGAAACAAAAAAGCACTTTGTTTTTCCATCACCTCCAGTACGACACAGAAAAGAATGAGCATGATGACCAACGTTTCTATAAAACAACAACAACAACAACAACACTTTGGGACACTTTAGGTGTTGAAAGTAATCACCAGCAGTCTATTTCAAATCTTATTTTGAGTCACGTGTTCAGAGCGTATCATAGTCACACAGATACGTTTATATTGCAGTCAAAAACGGTGCGACTGTGGGTCAGTGGTAGAGCTGCTCCTTCAATCAGAGGATTGACGGTTCAATCCCCGGCTCCGCTAGTCGATGTGTCCTTGGGCAAGACACTTAAGCCCAAATTGCTCCCGTAACTGTACCTACGGTGTTAGTCATCAGTGTATGATAATGGCACTCATCGTAAGTTACTTTGGATAAAAGCGTCAGCTAAATGAAATGCAAGAAAGATGCTCTTATTTTAAAAATAACAAATAATTGTTTTGTCATTGATACGCCGTTTGGTGAGAGTGGGCTAGTCTTTCTCCCGAAACAGATGCACACGTTAGCCTGATGAAGATCTTTAACACGCTAGGCTTGTTTTAAAAAAACACTACCGCTGTTGTCCACTATCTACACAAAATAAAAGTTCTTGATCTAAGGTTTGGTTAAGAGAAACATCCTGGTTTGGGTTAAAATGACTACTTTCTTAAGAGAGCCTTAATGTCATGGTTACAAAAACAAACACATGGTTAAAGGTTGGTTGTTGAGTTGACTCTTAGCAAAATACTTTAAGTGAATTTCAGTGCCTGTGATAAGCAGAGTGATACAGCGTTGTTTGGGGCTTTTATTGTGAAAGGTAAGAGCGGAAGAAGTAACATTATGCCTGTGTTGCTGTTGTCAACTTGTGAGCAATACAATTTTTTTCCAAATGAATAAATGCAAAAAATATCAACAATATGAACAAATACTTTATTGTATTATATATACTAATTATTTTTCCATTCTTCACGTTGTTTAATGAACAATGTCAGTTTAGGGGTATTGCCTAATCTCATTGGTCTACTTGTATTAATGCAAGTGGGTTCTGATACGTGTGAGTTTGTTGTTCGATATCCGATGCTGCCTCACGCTTTGTCTGTGTTATTGTTGCATTGAATGACAACTTCAGCTTGTTCCATTATCCAACTTGAAAAAATTAAATTTTAGAGCCTGAAACAGAGACAGCTCGCCTTCAAAGTAAAGGTTGCGTGTTTTCAAATGTGTTTGCTTCAGCGATGAATTCATGGAGAGCTAAATTAAAGAAACAAACAAATATTCTAAATAATGAACATAATATATAACTGTCATAAAGTCATATTTCTGTCACTTTCCCACAATTGAACTTAAATAAACTGCCAATGGGCACGAACACTGAATTATTTGTATGTAATGATTCATTATATTATCAATTTATTCATTTAATTAAGGCTTCTTAAACTATTTGGGTGAATGATACAGATTATAGTTTTGAGATGTGTGATGAGTCTGACTGTAGAGTTTATTTACCTTGACTTTATTGCTGGCTCTGTTGTCAATGACGCAACTAAGCTATCCCACGTAAAAGTAAATTTTTTTCGTTTGCACTTTGAACTATTCTACATAAAATAAAAGAATAAATACATATGTCCCTGGATTATCTTCTGGCCTGTATGAAACAAAAATATATCCAGTGATGAGCATAGGGTGCTTTCACACATCACTTATAATCGCTCATAAATGAGGATACTTTTTTTAAATGTGTACTGTGCCAACTTAAATAGCATTTTCAATACGACGGTCTGCAACAGGGTAACACACACAGTAATAGGAAAGTGACAGAAATATGGCTTCATGACAGTCATAAATTATGTTCATTATTTAGAATATTTGTTTGTTTCTTTAATTATTTTAAAACACTTTTGAAAATGCACAACCTTTACTTTGAAGACGAGCCGTCTCCCTTGTCTTTCGTTACTCAATTTACATTTTGTCAAGTTGGGTAATGGAACAAGCTGATG
This sequence comes from Ophiodon elongatus, assembly GCA_016806645.1. NCBI lineage: Eukaryota > Metazoa > Chordata > Actinopteri > Perciformes > Hexagrammidae > Ophiodon > Ophiodon elongatus. The sequence continues at coordinate 876,336 of JACSYO010002054.1, read as the reverse complement.
TTTTGGTGCCCCGGAATTGGATATCACCTGTTCATTCAATGCGACGATAACACAGACGAAGCATTAACAACGTTTAGGCAGCATCGGCTATCGAACAACGAACTCACACGTAGCAGAAATCATTTGCATTAATACAAGTAGACCAATGAGATTAGGTAGTACCCCTAAACTGAAATTGTTCATTAAACAACGTGAAGAATGGCAGATACATTATACTTTGTGCACGGACCATTGCCGTTTGTGTTGTGATGGACTGTTCTGCTCAGGTTAAATATATTATTTCCACACCACATCTCATGGATTCCTCTCAGTCGCGCTGCTCTTTCTCCTTTCGTCCATCTGTCTTTCTTCCTTCTGCACGATGGCAGAAAGTGGTCAGTTAGTGATTCTTAGCAAGAATGAGAAGCATAATTCCAACAGAAAAAAACCCAACCCATTTCTTTAGAATTGGAGCAGCAGTGCCCTTGTCAGGTAGTTATTATAGTTTTCTGCATGTTCCTGGGGAAAACGGAAAAATGGAATATATAGTGCACAACAAATATCAAGCCTTATCTACCATGTTTTTTCCCCTCTCTCTCTTTTCTTCCTCCAGGAAGGGATTTGCTGAGTATGCATGTTCTTTTTCAGTGCTGCCCTGCTTCACAGTCATACACATTCTGTACATACCTTCCCACCTGGGAGCTGCCCGGCACCACTGCAGTTTATCTCACCCACTGACTGAGCAGCTGCTGCTCACCTGCCTTGCTCAAGGGCATCTTGTCGGTAGCTGTTGATAGCAAGGAGAGTGTGAGGAGAAACAGCCACTTTGAAGTTTTGAAACGGAATTCATCTAGTCATGAGGTTGTTGTGGTGTTTGTGTGTGTGTGTGTGTGTGTGTGTGTGTGTGTGTTTTCCTGCAACACTGAGTTGACGAATGCATAAACAGGGGATGTATTTGCTGAATGACATGGCTTTCTGAATCATACACCCTGCTGTTGGTTTTGTTTATCTTCTATTTATTGGGATTAATTGGACTGTCACTCTGTTTGTAGTTTGAGCCTGTATGAGCTTTGCCTTCATTTTTTCAGTGTCTGCAGAGAGCCTGCCCCTGATGGGGCGTGAGTCCAGGCAGGTTGTGAAAGTTCCACAACCCATATTTGCATCAGCAAAAACAAAAATTGCAAGTTTAGATGTTCAAATTAATTCCATATTCCGACTTGCACAAGAAGGAAATAATCTCTCAGGTGAATTATTCTTAAGTGAGCCTATCCAAATAAAAGCACTAGAACCTTCTCTTTTTCATTAGTCTGGGCAAAGTGTAATTATGAGGATGCCTGATGATTCCTGAGCAGTAGCTCACTAATGTCGGTCCACTTATTGAGAATTGCTGAGTATTATAGTCTGTTTTGACACCCTTTCATACAAAATACCTTGAAAGAACTGCACATTTCTAAAGAATGTCACATGAAACAGCTATATCAGCTAATTTTTATTTAATTTAGTATCATTAAGGAGCAAAATAGCTTTTTGCCTCTCAGCAGCTTTAACAGTGAAGCCTGAACGCTTAAGATTCTGGTGGTCTCGTCACTGTGAAAAATTAAAAAATGTAATTATACACAACTAACAAAATGGTTATGAGGAGTACAGGGTATAATTAAAGGCCACAAATACACACTCTATGCACATTCTACACACTCATCATTGTCGTGCATGTTTACAGTATCTGGTAGTTTTATATTACATTTTTTCAGTTCTTTTCAATGTAACTCAGTGATGGTAACATAATATGTCCTTGATATATATATTGATATATATTCACTGATATATGTATATATATAGATATATATATATCTATATATATACATATATCAGTGAACTAAACTTTGGTTCAATGAATGATTATCCCTTGTGCCTTACTTAAAAAAGTTTGCTCCGATCATAACTACCAAATATTCTACTGATTTTAGAAAATCCATGACAAACAACTCAGAGAGACAAATGGCTGCATTTACGGCCTTGTTGCCAAGGAAAATGGTGGCATCGTATGTTTCTGCAAACTACGGATTCGTTGATATTCCATGTTTTTGCATTCAGTCAGATGAAGTGACATAGTACATGAGCGAGGTGCAGAGTAAGTGATGTCGTATATCGAGCAACCATTGTTGAGAGTTACGTGGTATAATAAGTAGTATATCAAGCAGGAAAGTCCACTAAGTATTGGTGGGTCAAACTAACACAGGACTTTCACCCAGAGGACTGCTGTTCATGTCCCAGTGAAACCAAAAGTAAGCACAGACTTTATAAAGTCCAAGGTGGTTGTTATTTATTTGTGGTAGTTAAGTTGGTTTCGCCATGTTACGTTTTTATTCTAACACAAACAATTATCTTTTTTTCTAACCTTGACCAAGTTGTTTTGTTGCCCAAACCTAACCAAATGTTTCCCATCGTTAACCCCGTGTTATTGTGCACATTGGCATTCAATCCCGAGGTTTGCAGAAACAAACAATGCAAACAGTTTTTTCTGCCAACTGTGTTGGTTTTTGTGAACGTTCCAAAGATTTTCATATTCATTATTTCTGCCAACGGTAAACATGATGGGGATGTATTAAAATATATAAAACACAAACTACGGTTGTTGTATTACCCATTATAACAAGGATAATACCCCATTCAGTAATATTGGTACATTTTTCATTACTTTCAAGTCCAGCAGAACTAATACAATTTTAGTGGTCTTCCCCTGAAAATTTGCAATGTGCCTATGCTGTTTAACGTATTACATTAGTGAGGGTATCACTTTGTCCCTGTAAGAGACTGAAGGTAAAGAAGGTTTTTGGAGACGTAGTTGCTTCTCACCCCCCAGAGTTGAGGCAAATCTGTATTAAACAGATTGTGGTCAGTGTAGCACTTCACAAGAGCCAAAAGTCAAGTTCACTCAGACCCCAAAAATGAACTAGTTCACATTTATTTGTTAATTAGTCTTAAAACCTGCACACATAAAAAGAAAAGAACGGTGCATGCACATGATTCGAGTGCACAGAACTGTATCCGCGAGCAAAAATGCATCCTCTCTAGAAATGCAGTCCTATGAGTATGGGGCTACGACAAGCAACATGAATTTGGAGGTGTGGATAGATTAGACTGTGGCTTATGTCTTCCCTCCTTTGATTGCACTAACCTTGCCGACATGTTGGGTTCAGTTGCCATAAATCCTCGGTTGCTGTGAAAAACAGTGCATGATCACGGTCATTAGTTCACCCTTCACCAAACACATGAGCATCGTTCACTGATACATGCGCACCGCTAGTAGTAACACGCTGGTGTGATTCAACCCTTCTTTTAGATGTATAACAAAATACTTTCATCAGTTTTATCCTTCAAACAATCTGCTGCCCGGGGAAGACTCTTTTCCTCACTCTTAATTCCTCCTCAATACATGATGCCTCCCTCGAGGCTGCGTATTCATCAAACTGATAGTGGGTGAAGTTTTGGTCTAAACTCCCTCAACTTTTCTGATCTCTGTGTGACTCGTAAGGTATAGCCTCCTCAGCTTCAGCTGATTGAGCCATTTATCATAATGACACGCCTACAGCCGACTAGGCGACATCACTGCTCGGTTATGCCCATTGATCCCAAAGACTCAAAATGATGGATTGCAATTATATGCGAGTCAAATTGGTTGTGAAAATGAAGCTTCAGTTTATTAGCTGTTGATGATCGGAGTATGCATCCGCTTCTACTTAATATTTATGCCATCAAATGTCACTTATCCTAAATTGGGATTGTAAATCATGCTAACCGTTGTGCCCTTCATCACACTGAGGAACTCTAGGGAGCTCTGTCTGAAAACAGTTGGAATCGCAGCACAGTAGAAGTTATTTCTGCTGCTGTTGTTTTCACTGAAATGTATGAAATGTCAAATTTTATGGCCTCATATTACTCACAGTTGACACAACTTGTGTCTGTAAAGGAGATGGCAAGTGTGACAATTTATCACCTTGACTCCTTCCTAGGGATCGCATCAGTCATGCATCAACACATTTTGTCAGTATGAGTGAAGCCATGCTCTTCAAACTCCAGAAATATATCAAACGTGCTAAACCGTTTTAGCTGTTAACCCCAATGAAAGGCAAAGCTGCCTGCACTATTTCTTATGCCAGTGTTGTTCTTGAGATGCAGCGAACCGCACCTGCACCTATTCGAAGATAAGTAGATAATTTAATTTAAAGACAGTATGCCCCATATAGTATTTAACTATATAAACTCATATAAGATGTGAATTTACACCATAAATCCTAATTTATTTGTAGTTTCTGCTGCCAGCCTTCAGATAATGAGTCCCTGAAATACAAATCAAAAGCGAGTTTCTCTCAAAACGTTACTCAAAAACCTGCAACCAAGTCAAATAACACATAATCGTCTTGGGATGTGGGACATTGCGGTATTGTCTCGAAAGCTTTACAATGAAACAATCATTGACAGTGAGTCACTACTTACACACAGCCAGGGCATTGTAATATTAGTGAACGCAGGCTAACATTCATTGGAGGGGGTACATTTGTGAGAGCGCTGGCTCTTGGTATCAGTGAACAATCCCCAGCGAGCGTTCACCGAACGTTGGTGGCTAAATGAGAGCATCACAGTCTTTGAATGGAAGTAATAGATGAATAGGCGACGGATGGCACAAGCAAGAACAAGCATTCAAGTGTAAGGATGCTGCAGGGGCGTAGTGCCAGAATCCAATTGGTTTAAAAGGTATTGGTTCTACAGTGTGGCAGTGTTCCTGTTGCATACAAATGTGCTCAGTTTCATCTCGGGCTGTTTTCATATAGAACAAACCTTCATTGACTCATTTATCCATTATGTACTGAAACAAATGGGTCATAGCCCAGGGAAATCAGTGTGCCAATGTCTCCTTTCTGCTGCAACAACCTCCATGGAGTTGCTGAATTGTAGTAGTCATTTGTTAATTTGACTTTAAAGATGGTCATTATTTATACTTTTAAGTTAACATTAACATTAATACTATGTTTCAGTGCTGCGGTGGGATAGTGGTCACATTATTGTAATGGTAATGTGCATGCTTTCTTGTTGGGATAAATAACATCAGATCAGTCAGGGATTTCATTCATGTTTAACAGTTTAATGCAGGGTTGACCCTGAATAGTCTGAATATTTGACGACTCAATTAAGGAGCCTGATTTGTCTGCCAATATTTGAATCAGAACTGTTTATTGCCAAGTACATTACACATACAAGGAATTTGGCTCGGTGAAACGTGAAATAATCACAGTCAAAAGTGAAATCATCAAATATTGGCCGATTTGATCTCACATTCTAATCTCAACACAGGCAGAAAAATGTGGTTATCAAACAAACGATCAAAGCTTTTGGGCTATATCGGGGGCTGAATGTCTGATTTTGACATAGCTTTGCTTGGTTTATCCAAATAGATAATGGTATATAGCCTATTTTGGTATAAATATCAGCCTATTATTTATACTATTAATGGAATTTTGAAAATAACTGCTTTCAATAAATCTCCTTAGTGTGCATGATTAAGTCACCATGAATATTAAGTTGCACTTTCCAAATTTGCGGGACCATTGGACTAGCATCGTGGCCGAATAACAGCAACATAAGGCTACTGTTTCAAAACCAAAGCATACATTTGTTAATCAGAGAATTCAGCGAAGCAATAGCATGTGTATCTCGGCCAATCATGTTGTGGTTTTCTATAGATACATACAGCTTAAACAGAAGGGCATCAATGAGCTAGAAAACAAACCAAAACAACATGATGGCAACACTCGGATCAATCAATTAATGAAACAATCAGATACGACTAAGTCAATTAGTTCACCTTTAGTTTTAATGTAATAAAGCAGAAGCTTTTTGTTGCAATGAACCCAAATCAGTGATGTTGAAGCAGGCCATCAGATCAAGCTAAAAGTATCTTCTTGTCTCCTGCTATTGATTCTGTTATGTACTCCATGCTTGTAAATAACATTCATTGCTGTAATGAACTACTTGAAAATGTTTGGCCTTTGGCTAGTTCCAATAGTTTGCTCTGATGGAGTACTTGTGCTCACTGATCCAGTCAGCTGCACAGCATTATAAAGAGCCACAGGGACGTCAGTGAGTCAGTGTATTAAAGTAGAGCTACAGCTGATTAAGCCTCTGTAGCTGCACTCGTCAATATGTTCATGTGAAGAATGGGTCAAATGACATGGCCGTTCATTGTGAAGAATCCCCAAAGTATAATCTGCATCTCTGCAGTTTCCATCAGCCCTACAGAGTTAATTAGCCTCTTTTAGCCCACACCACTTGACTGTTTAGGTTCTCATCAGGGGTTTTTCCTCCTGCAGCAGGCAGCAGTTTTCAGTAAAAAAAGAAAATGTCTTACTCTTTAATATCCACTGTTCACTTCCTGTCCAGCACCACCAAACTGCAGACAGACATAGTTAGCAACTAGCTGGTGAAAATAATGGAGATCAAGTTCTCAGGGGTTGATGGAGACCGAACCAGAGAGAATATTGGACTTATATTCATCGGGTGGGTTGTTAGCTGCATGAAGTAGGGGTGCTGGGTGTCTCATATTACACACTAGCCCTTTTGAACACAGTCACCAGTGATGAATAAACATGCTGAAGCAGTGGTAGCTGAAGAGGAACGATTCAGGAGTATTATGAAGCTGTAGAAGTGATAGAACCTTCTAAAATCAATCTCGATATAATCTTGATATGCCATAAATCGGATTTTGTCTGTCAGTCAGAACAAGGCCTTAGTGCAGGGGTGTCAAACTAATTTCCCTCTGGGCCACATCAGCATTATGGTTGCCCTCAAAGGGCCGGTTGTAACTGTAAGACTGTATAAATGTAACTACTCCCTAACATATTGTTAAATAACTGTCTCTGCATTTGATTCATGTTTATTCAAGAGTAAAACTATTGTACATGCATTTATATAAATGTAAAAATGTATGTAAGCTAATTTCTCTGATATTATAACATAAATCCTTTTAATTAAGTGTTAAGAAACCCACATTACTCTGTCAAAGATCAAACTTTAAAAGAAAGACAAATATCATCAAACACACGTTATGACATTAACTTTGTTCAAAGCTGTTTTTGTCACATAATTCTGGTACAACAAATAATTGTGATCTGCTAAGAACATGTGTGACAGATGTTGTCTGGGGTACACCTGCTCACAAAATATCCCCTCTGAAAAACACTTAGAAGCTCCGGCGATTTCTTCTCTACAATGAAACTATTTTTCAGCAGCATCATTTTTGGCTGCAGCTTTTGTAAATATATTCTGCTGCGATTGCAGTTAGCTTTTTAATTCTTGGTCAATTTTATGCTTTTCTTGGAGGCTAAATTTAGCATATTTGGCTCCGTGTTTGGTGTCAAAATGCTGGCGTAAATTGTATTCCTTCATCACCGACACTGCTTCATGACACAGAAGACAGACCGTTTTCCCTCTGCATACATTTTTCTCTTCTTGGACATTTTGGGATTATTTGTCGGTCTTTTTCAACTCAAATCGTTTTAGTGAAACACCGATATGGAAACACTGATTTCTAGCTGCAGGATGCCGTTCATTCGCGGGTCACAAAATCGACATGCATTGTGGGAGATGTAGTTTATGGTCAGTGTACATTGTAATGCAGCATAGACTTTAATTTTAGGATGATCATAGTCCTTTCAAGCTTTCGCAGGCCACATTAAATTATGTTGCGGGCCTTGAGTTTGACACCTATGCCTAAGTGCAACAAGAGAAGTTTTAATGTCAGGTGGGCTACGGTGTGTTCAGCATGGAACAGTTACAGTTAGAGCGATACAAAACACAGCCGTGATGCCAAATTTGAATAGATTTACATCTATTCATATGACTGTATCTAGTTTTCTACACAATTGAATAGACTAAAGAGTGGTAACACATCATTGATAGAAGAGTGCGTGCTATGCTGAATAAATGAGCTGGATCAATAGATAAATTGTAGAATTTGACACTTGAACACAAGGTTTATTACAATTTGCAAATGTGCTCCATAACAATAATATATACGGATATGTAAATATATAATGGCTATGATTGAGGGACCTGAGCGCAGCACATTTTCAGTCTTTTCAAGAATTTACCAATTATTGAATAGCCTTCAGGTATTTGAATGTTTTTCCATATGTGCTTTTGTGCCCTCAGATCTATCTTGATTGCATCCACTTACATTTGAATGTAATCGCGTGTGTACAGAGGAAGACGAGTGAGAAGAAAGCTCTACTGTAATAGATTGCAATGGCAGTCCACCATTCTGTCCAACACTTTGGTCCAGACTGAAATTTCTTAACAATTATTGGATGGTTTACCATTAAAGTATGTACAGCGGTCATGTTCCCTAATGAATCCTACTGACTTTGGTGATCCCCTGACTTTCCCTCAAATGCCACCATGAGGTTGACATGTTTGGTTTCAAAGGGACATCTCAACAACAGCTGGATTGATTGCCACTACACTTCACATATATATACATATACTGATATACATATATATATATATGTGAAGTGTAGTGGCAATCAATCCAGCTGAGGCAGAGTGGGGTCGGTCATGCTTTTTCCATAGTAGAAAAAAAAAATGTTGCCCCTGGGAAGGTCAGATGACCTCATTCTGCATAATTATTAGTTATTTGCTTCTCTATGTTTGGAGCAATGGGCTTTTTTTTCCCACGATAACGGGCAGTTGGACAAATGGGCTTAGTATGCTAACACGCTAAACTAAGATGGAGAACAGTGAAAGGTGGTGGTTAACACTGCCTACTAAGTATTTTCAGTGTGACAGTTTTAGAACACTGACGTAAGCATTTAGCCCAAAGCAGTGCTGTGCCTGAGCACAGCTTCAGAGGGCTGTTAGCAGGTCTGTAGATTCTACGTCTAGTTTTCATGGACAATTCTGCTGTCTTGAGATTGGTTTTGAACCAGTTCAGGGAGATGTTCCATAAAGGACATGAATTCATTGAATTGGATATGATTTATGTACAGAATGGCACACTGTTTTGGTCAATTTGGAATGAATCTCACTTTCTTCAGTTCAAACCATTAGCATGCCTCTACAAGATATTTCAAAATCATTCAGAAGTAGTTTCCTATGAATCAATCAGTCACAAAAGCAGGGCTTTTAAGTTTGTCCCAGCAGTAAATGATAAATGCATCTGTATGTGGCCATGCATGCGTGTACAGAGCCAGCTCTCTCAGTTGTAGAACAAAAAGTCAACCCACTGCCACACGACCTCACTAATCAGCCAGGTCCAAAGCCTGGTACTGTATCTAGGCCAGTGAGTGTTGGTCTTGCCTACCAACACAGGGCTACTCACTCATGCTGCATTTTACAAAAGGAACTCTGTGCAACCTTCAAAAGAAACTCACTTCAGTTAAGTGCCAGGAGTGTGTTTCTGAATGGAGTCACGGCGAGGTCATGGTACTGTTTACAAAAGTTCTGGAAGCTAGTCCCCTAAACAGCGAGAACAAAACAACTGTAGAACCTACAGTATACTGATAAGAAAAAGCAATCATTATTTTTAATGAATAAGTTAATATTTTATAATGCTATTTGATTTGTTTTCTGCAAAGGTTGCATTCAGTTGTAAAACTCAGCTCTGTACCATTGGTGTGTGTTTAGAAATGGCAGTGACCTTTGTATGCTCTTCCCTTGGGGTACATGACCCTAATTTGTGATGAGGGGCTTTTAGCATTGATGACTCAGAGGGACACTCAACTTAAACCTCAAACCTTTTCGAAATATTGTCTTTATTTATAACAACATAATCACATTTGAGCTGAAATTCCCTGTTATCATCTGGTCTGCTGGTGGGGTTAGGTTCCGATCATGAGCCTCCCTGGTTCAGGTCCAGAGGCTGACCATACGTTTTTCCCCTGGGTGTGACTTTGTTCTGCTCTCAGTACTCAGCTCTTTCTGTGGTTTTGAGTTTCGTTTCACTCGCATGTTTATGTGTGTACTTTCAAAAATTACTCCCAGGTATATATTACAAATAGCAGTACATCTTATCTAGCGACCTAAAACATAACATTTGGAAAACTAAAATATATGAATAAGTATGGAATATAACCTTTTTTGGTAATACTTTCTATTAATCATTATTAATGAATAGTAAATTGATAGTTTCCTAAATGTTGGTTAATAGCACGCTACTGTCTGTTAACAGACAATAACATGATTGTTAAACATATTTGCTAATTAGTAGTAAGGAAGTAATATATTATATTTATTAATTAGATGGTGTAATATAAAATAGTAATTTTATAAAGAAAAGGCTTGTTTCATCGTAAGAGTTTCTATACTTGTATTTATTAATTATTACCAAAGGAGAAAATGTTTGTAAAACCTCTATAAACATTGCATAGATAGATGGACCAGAAATAATTTATTAACCATTGACATAGTATTAACTATCTATTAAAATAATGTTCAATAACCATCAACAAAGTATTAACTGCTATTCTATAAAGGTTTGTGTGACAGCAACCATGTGTGACTGAATTGCGCTTAACTTATTTTTTCATTCTCTTTTCTCAAAACCGTGGTCACAACCAGAAGCAAAGAGGTTTTCTTTCAAATTTCTGTTCAGCTCGGGAAAGGTTGATGTTCTTGACCTTCTGGATTCTCACACTCATACGGTCTGCACATGAAGATTATTCATGCACAGCTTCGGCTGTGTTGCTTCACTGTATCATCACAGTGTGTCTGCTTCAAAGGATTTTTATTTTTACAGAAAAATGCTAAAGTGCAGGCAAGACTGGGGGTTGGACAAAAACATGTGTAACACTTTATAATAATTATTAACAAGTGGTAAATTGATAGTTTATTAATCTTTAGATAATAGTTATTGTTCTGTTAACAAACTCTGAAATTATATTACAAATGATTTATAATGCCATCATTTATGTTATTTCATGTATTGTTGCATACATTATAACATTTTATATCCTATCATAAGTATTTGTTAATGATACAAAATTATTTGTAAATTGTTCAAAAAAATGTTTTAACACATACAAACAGATGGACCAGATATTTGTAATAGTTTGATAATAGTAAATAATTTGTTTGTAAACAGCCTATAAACATAATTTGGATGGCTATTATATAGGTGCATTCAAGTGATGAATATAATACCTTTTAAATAGATGAATAAATAGATGAATAAAAACAATATTTATATAGATCGATTAAAAAACAGGGCATGGCCTTGGCCTGATATCGTTCAAATAACTAATGCTTCATGGAATGAGCTTATTACAAGACTGTCACCTTCATCTCTAGAGTCATGAACTTTGCAAAGACCAGCTGCACGGAAATATTTTTATTATACTTTTCTGCAATTTGAATGACAACATTTTTACATGCAATCTGAGAGCACAGAGCAAGTGACAGTATATTGAGCAACCGATTATTAAGAGTGTGATACAAGGCTGATATGAATCATATTCATGGAATGTATTTTTGATTCAGAAACTGCAACATTTGCAGAAACATAAAGTGCAAACATTTTCTCCTTCCTTCTGGGTCAGCTTTGCTAAGAAACAAACAATACCTTTTACAAAACGTACGTACCACTACATGTTGATATTCAGATGCACACAAGCAAGAGGAAGAGGCAGAGGAAGAGCGATGTAAACAGGCTGTAAAAAGTCAGTGCCATCAGCAGGAGGCAGTGAGAAAAGTTCAAAGATGGCAGTCAGACGATGATTGTTGAGAAACAAACCCTGCTTTCGTCCAAGGAGGTTATCAGGAGAGTGCAGACGTTGCAACACATTCTCACTCCCAACTTGTCAAATACTGTTCAGTGGTGTTACTCTTCTAAACTATGATGCTCTACGTACAACTCTAGCATCAGTTTCAGGGGCGGCGCGTCGTTACATGCATAGTGTCTTTTCAAATAAATGTCTGTCTTCACAGGAAGTTAGGTTGAGGCAACAAAACCACTTAGTTAGGTTTTGGAAAAGAGGGTGGTTGACATTAACTTGTGACCAATGACACATCATTACCGACTTAATGGACTAGCGAGTCACAAACTAGTCATGTGACTATAGCAACTCTTGTGACTCACGTGACTAACGTGTCAAAATGTCAATACACACTTTTAGTTTTGCACGGGACACGGTTCCCAGAACTCTGACTCTTCGACACATGAGCCTGTCTCTTCCCGTTTCTTACCAACAGTCAGTTTAGCTTTACCATGCGGCTATTTTAGCCCAAACTGTGAATCAAGGCCTAAACCTAACCACATATGTGACAAATCAGAGAAGGGTCTGATTTTGTGATGTGTAATGGTTTGAAAGGCACAGCCAATTAGAAGAACGTTTCTATGAGTCATTCTTGAGTGTAGTTATAAATGCAACCCTATCCAAGAATTTCTTCTTTTTTTTTTTTACAATTCATTTGGAACAGTAACTACTTTGGAAGGAAACGTAAAATTAACAGATTATGATTTTAATTTACATATAGAAGAAATTAACCCCAGTCTTTGGTTTCAAAGTCCTGCACTTTATTTGCCAATCCTCTATAGCTGTATAACATAAATGTACAAAGTGTATTTAAATGAAATAATAAACACAATTTATAGGGGACATGTTTGTAAAATTATGTGTTTTGTCCTTCAGATTGGTGAATGTTTTGGGTATTTCTCTTAGAAGTCAGTAGTGTTATCTGCTGCCAATAGTACATGGCGGAGGTTCTTTCTTGAAGGGGAAGAAGACAGAAGAAGGAGAATAGTATTGGCAGTTTCAATACCAAAATGTTGTTTTGGCCTTTGAAAATCAGCCCGGTCTCATTCCCAGGGCATCAAACACGGGTGTTTTGTCTCGGCCTTCGGCGTCCCAGGAGGCCGCTGTTCTTGTCCTTTGTGAAACCAAAAGTCGACGTTGACTTAATTTAAATTGCCCTAGTTAGTTACGTTATGTAATCTTCTTAATTTACATCATGTGACGTTATGTGGGCTATGTGACATATGTGATATATTGAGTTTTAACCCAAACCACGATCTTTTACCTTACCAAGCAGTGTTGTTGGCTTAACCTCAGTGACGCTGAAGGCGTACCCAGTGATTTAAAAAGTGACGCCAATGGATCCTGAACAGCGTCCGTAAGTAACGAGTTGGGAATGACAACGGGTTGAAATAAATCATCCATTATCCTAAAGCAGACCTTTAGACTGAGCACCAGCACCAACCTACAGTATTACTCCTTTGTATCCTATAATTCAGTGATATTTTTTTAGTATGGGACTAATACAGATGGTTTCACAAGCTGGTACCAACAGAACTGGCAGTAATGCAAGAAACCAAATATCTGGAGGTAAAAACCTGGAAGGCCATCTGCCTGACAAATCCATTCCCTGAGGGAGGGAAAAAGGAGATGAAAAGAGGCAGCAAATAGATCAGCAGCAACACTCCGCACATCAGAAAAGAAGGTGAAAAATATTCAGGGCCAGAGCAGTTTTCCTGACTGAGCTGAGGGTGTGCGGCGCAAAGCCAGGATATCTCTCCCGACAAGAAAAGGTTCAAGCACTCACTTGGCGTCTGAGTGCAGGGAAACTGGCTGAATCCCTCAAATCTACCCACTGGAAACAAGTGGCTTTGTGAGTACCTGAGTCTATGGAAAGCTCGGAGTGGCAGATGCAAAGAAAGCTGCAAAGCATCTGGGGGAAAGCTAAAACCGGACTGTTGGGAACTATTGGCAGTGTGATGGAGAAATGACCCCACTTCAGATCTTTTGTTCACCAGAAGTGTATGACTCATTTGTTAATGTGTGTGTCGCTGCGTCCGTGTATGTGTGTGTGTGTGTGTGTGTGTGTGTGTGTGTGTGTGTTTGATACGTGGCGTGTGGCTGTATTTGTAGTCTGAGAGCAGGACAGTGCTTTCTGTTTGATCATAGATCAGAGACGCTGTGTGGCCGTCAGAGTTCTGTCTGTCATTATTTATTGATGAAACAACAATTACGCACGCACGTACGCACGCGCGCACACACACACACACACACACACACACACACACACCACCCCCCTTCACGTCAGCAGGACAGCTCAGATCTTTTACTAACAGACGAGCCCTGAGCTGAATGTGAAGTCTGCTTATTTCTCATGCGTCACAATAACAAGGTCATTGAAGGACAGTAATGACTGAAAATAGGACACACACAGTTTTCTATACGGGCAAGAGAGTAGTTAGTTCTGGTTTTAATTAAAATTTTAATACTATGGATTTACATATACCTAATTGTAACTCTACATAATTCAAAAATATTCACCCACTATTGTCATTCTGTACTCTCATTGTGAAAATAGTGAAGCGTATGACACAAAGGACCTTCTGTTCTCATTTGAGCCCCATCAGCTGGGTCTGTTTTCTCTTTCAGCTGTCACATCTCATTTGGTGTTATCTCGCCTTTAGCAACGCAGGCACCGGCCCCTCAACGCTCTGTCACTGCTATTGGTGCTGCTCGGACTTCCTCTGGGCGATGGTGAGGTCATATTCGTTAAAGAGGAACATCTTCCACTGGGCAAAGTCACACAGGATGACCCGGTGGATTTGAAGGCTTTGGGACAAGTAGTACTGGTCTTGGTGCACGTACGAGCTCAGGCTTATTTCAGGAGGGGCAATATTAACAGATAAGGAACGTTTCCTAATTCATTCATTGACTATTCTCTTTAAATCTTTAATATAAATAGTTTCATGTATCAGTACATACTATTTAGCTCTGTTAATGTTGTTCTAGTGTAACGGATGATGTTCAGAGAGTCAATAATTATTGAGACCGTTGTCATTTGACACAAAATATTGATATGCAATTATTTTATTGACTTCAAAATATTTTGTTGCTTTCGCTAAAAAAAAAGAGTCATAGTATAGCGCTCTGCCATAAATACATAAAAGACCCCAGAATGTTGTAATTGAGCAATCAGAATCAAGTATTAAGTATTCATAACACACAACCACCAAAGATATTTCCTGTGAACCAGAGAACCAGACCAAACCTGGCTCCAGGGTGTTTCTCTTATGTATTAACATTACATCCAAGTCACAGAGCTAAATATCTGAAGAAACACAAAATATTTTGATGTAGATTTCTTTTTAAACCACTAGAAAATAAAATATGTATTTTTTAACTTCTTTCCCAAGTTGCGACTCTATTTTGTCATCTTAACAGCACTGTAACCAGTAATGACGTATGTTCTTTCTTTTTTTGAACGATACAAGAAAATATAAATGCCTTGACAGCAAAATTAAATAATGGAAGGTAACATTAATAAAGAGAAATACAGTATACGGTAACTGACACCAAAGGTCCAGTTGGGGTAATACAAAAAGCAATAAGATAAGGCATACAATCATGTGGCTCCCTTTTTGTTTTGGCTTTGTGACGAGAGGGACAGGTTCAAAATAGTTTTTTTAAATTGAATATTTATTTTGTCCAGATGGTTACAAGACTGTTTGGAGCTTTTATTAAATGCCCCTCTGGATTTCTTCGAAAATATCCTCAGGGAATTAGCTTCAGATTAAAGGTTGCTTAATTCTGTAACTGAAATGGAAAAAAAACTATATAGAACAGCTAATGAACAACCATTTATTAAGTCATCATCATCGAACAGCATCATAGTTCCTTAAATCCGCATGTTTGAGATGATTTACATGTTTTGTTGGTTTTATGAATGCTTACACATTGATATGATTCAAAATCTTTGGGCGGACTTGGAAGAGAATTTCTGGATTTAGGAAGTTTTAATAAAAATCAATTTAATAAAAGTTGGTAATACAGTGCATAATTCTCAGCTGAGTGAGCCTAAGCCAACAGCGGTCCACAGACTTTCAACAGCTGCCTGAAGAGAGTTTACTGTCTACGCGTACTGACCTAAGAGCCACGAAATGAACATTACAGTCAATAATATACTTCAGTGCAAATGGGCGTCGTCACCTCTCATTGGTTTAGTTTTACAGCGTGGATTTGGTTAAAACTTTATGGTAGTAGAATCGGCGCTTTGGGTTGGCTTACAGGTGCTGCAATGTCTCTCCCAGACATTCTGGCACTTGATGTCACTCCCCCCGTACAGATGAGCTGAACAACCCCCTCCAGGGGAGTTGCTTATCAGTTTTATTGAGGCCTGGTAGTGGCCTCAGTCTCCTGAAATCCCCTCTCTATCACATTCCATGCATACCTGAGCTAAATCTAAGTAAAAGAATCAATGTGGCTTTCTGCTATGTTACGCATACACTTTGGCATAAGGCTCGCTATTCCTTATTAATTATCCTTTTTAAGTATCGTAATTTATACATAGACATTCCTTATTTACAAGTGTAAGTCATTTTAAATTATTACAACCTAACAACACCATTGTTACAAATGATGATGATCGAGTCAGCCATTAATGATGCCATTATTAATGATGGAGCACAATGTTTTATTAGTAGCTCTGGCTAATTTTACATGTAGTCTATATGGAAAACGTGGCTCTGGCATACCCGGATGATAAATTAATAATTCAATATCAGTGATACAATATTGAAATATTTTACAGTTCTCTACGATGGCACAAGCATCAATTTGAAAAGAGGGCTAATATTTGACAAAACACAACACAATTTAAACAAATACACACACAAGTAGCAGATCTTTTGCAAAATTAACTACTTCTTTCAAAATTGTACAATTACATACATATTGTATTTTTCAATTGCTAACACATTTTTGAAAACAGGCCTGTTTGTTGGCTTCAATTGTTGTTGTAAACAGGGGCTGCGGAGGAAAAGTCCAAAAATGACCTCATAACGTCTATTCCTCAACACTTTTCCTTGACCTCTATGGAAAATATCGTGGGTTCAAGGAAAGATGTGAAGGAGTATTCATGAGGAGTTAGGAAAAGACAACTGTGGTGCTCAGAGAATTCAACTACATTTTCACTAAATGATGTAACTATGATGCGATGGCGAAACTACAACAAAGAAGGACAACAAAAAGCGCAACTAAAAAGTGACCCATAGAAATCTAGCATATAACACTATCAAAACTATCAATATTTCCTTTTTGCAATAATATAGATTCAACGGTTCGGTTATATTTAGCTTTTTACATGGTAAATGGTAAATGGACTGTACTTGTAAAGCTCTTTTCTAGTCCTTCCGACCACTCAAAGCGCTTTAACACTACATGTCATCATTCACCCATTAATACACTGATGGTATCCCCTCCCATCAGTGTATGAATGGGTGAATGATGACATGTAGTGTGGGAGATACCGTCCCATCAGAGGGGATACCCTCCCATCAGGACTATCTAACCATTCATACCCATTCATACAATGCGGGAGCAATTTGTGGTTAGAGCATCGAACTGGTGATCCTCTGATTGAAGGACGACCCTGCTTCCGGGTCATTTCACTCAGTTAGGAACCTCCCTGACTGCAGCCAGGGACTCGCCTGTGCTCTTTTTATAGTTCTTACATCCTGATTGATGGGTCGACTATCAAGGCCAACTGGTCCATGGGTGTTGCATTTTGAATGGGACTGTTTTGAAATGACAAACAAATGACCTCATGTCATATTCCTGTGTCTTGTGTAGAGAACTGTGTGCAGTGTGTTACAAAGAGTGAATTGCAAATTGGGTGCAGTCTCAATAATTGGGCTATATGTCTCATTTTAGTGAGTTAGCGATTGAAAAGAAATGTGATATAAATACAGCCTTTTGATCCTGTTGAATTTCTTAACTGCCAATGGTGGCAATCATACTTGTAAAATGATATGTGTAGGAATGGAATATGTTCACTGTGTGTTGCATATTATATGTTTGGCAAGCAAATCTTGACAGCAAATGGTCTTCATCTCACGGGCCAATAATTTATTGTTTGGAAGATGTTCCATGAGGTGTCCCAACAGCTTAATATACAGTAGTTCTCATTTATATGTGCTGCTGCAGATTGTGTGCTGATAGGAATGTAAATGTTCCTTTATAGCCCTATATTGTTTTTTTGGAAACAGAAAAACTGGTACTTGTGGCAAAGTTATAGAAAGCACTAACTCATGTAGTCCATCTATTGATCAGCTTTGCTGAACCATAAGCACTTGTGAGAAATTGTGAAATCACACTTTTTGCAAATAACTACACACAGTTATCTACATTAGACTCATCATTCAAAACTAACAGCCTGTGTTTTGTTTGCTAAAGAAACGCCACACTTAATTATCAATCCCCTGCACCCAGAATGCACCTGTGATAACACCTGCAACCAATGTGATCACTCAGAAATCAGAGGTTGAACTCTATAAATAGGGTTCAGGTTTGCTCTTCGGTGTGAACAACAGTGTAGAGAGTTAGAGGACTGTAATTACAATACACTGTATTTAGTTTACAGTACAATACCGTAATATGTTCATGTCATCATCAGTCATTGTGTCTGATCATGTTTTGAGTCAATGAGTATTGAGAATAAACACATTGCATTTGTGTTCATAGTCTATATTTAGAGCATGATACAAATATAAATGATGATAGTGTTTTATAGTCAGCACAT
Source organism: Ophiodon elongatus (assembly GCA_016806645.1). NCBI lineage: Eukaryota > Metazoa > Chordata > Actinopteri > Perciformes > Hexagrammidae > Ophiodon > Ophiodon elongatus. The sequence continues at coordinate 857,778 of JACSYO010002054.1, read as the reverse complement.
CAGAGTGTAGTCAGCATGTGGTGAGAGCTGTTTAATTGGTGTTTGTGTGTAAAGATTTTTAGAAGAGTTGATATAGTTTTGATTGAAGTGTTAGCTTTTACAAGATTTTTGTCTGCAGTTTCGACAAAGAGGGCCCTAGTTTCAGAAACGTTGTTCTAGCAGTTGCAAAATAACTGTAACACACATAATAACGGTACTAGCATATTGAAGTATGCTTCACGCTGACATCCAAAAGCTATTGCTCTTGTTTGGTTATGTTTTTAGTTGTGAAAAGAGCAAATTCATAGATATTTGGAATATTCATTATGTGAGGATGATGGGATTTTTATATTAGATGCTTTAAGACAATAGGTAGTGAAAACTATGTTATCATTACAATGTAGATGACTGATGGTGGTGAACTCAGCATAGATCCGTGCTGATGAGAAGTGTTAAGACCAAACCTACCTACTGTGTGTGTTCCTCATGATGCTGTGTGTCGACTGAAGCATTTCAGAGCAGCTGCAGCTTTTTTATGTAATGACCTTTTCAACTTTGCACGAGAAGAAGTTTTTTAAGGACAGGAAACGATGCTTGTGACAGAGTGCATAGCAGGATACAGTTTGCTCAACTTCCTCTCTGCTGTCTGTTCTCATAATGCGAAGACATCCAAACACTGACACACATGATTTGGGATGTCCCTGAGCGTTTTGAGGAGCTTTAAATACCATTATGTCTGAACAGCTGTGAAATATCACTGTGGACATCTGCATGAATTTTTCCAGCCTTGAGACAGCCGGGCTTCTTGAGGCGCTACTTTAAAGTGGAAATATGAGGTGCGTTCAAAATGATTTCTTGCCTTTTTGCCCTACAGATGCAGATTTACAAATTCTGCGTGTATTAGTTCTAGTATTTTTTCTCCAGGCATATGTTTCTTTGAGGGCTGCATGGTGGTGCAGTGGATATCACCTCACAGCAAGAGGGGCCGGGGGTTCGATCCCCGATCCATGGCGGTCCTTCTGTGTGGAAGGCTTCCTCCCACAGTCCAAAGACAAGCAGCTTAGGTTAATTGGAGACTCTAAAATTGCCCGTATGTGTGAATGTGAGCTCTATGTGTGCCCTGCGATAAACTGGCGCCCTGTCCAGGGTGAACCCTGCCTTCGCCCAATGTCAGCTGGGATCGGCTCCAGTGTGTCCGTGACCCTAAATAGGATAAGCGGTTTGGATAATGGAATGGAATGTGTCTTTGACAAGTGTAAACCATTTTTTCTTCATTTATTTTTCACATTTCAGAAGAAAAACAAGTACAATCATAATGTAAAAAGTGATGTCTACCACTTTATCAAACTATTATATTCACTTTGATTCAAATTTAGTAAAAGATTTTTGTCACTGTCAAGGACAATAGATCAAAATGATTTACAGCACAATGAGTTCTCTAAATGTTGAATGTTTAAAAGGCACTGATGGCTAACAGCTAACACGATGTAGACTTGTTGTAAAAGGGAGAGAAATGCCTTATATCACCTTTCGTAGGCTAAATACGGTATAATGTCCTCCCATCACTATACACAGCAGATTCATACGTCATTTACTTCTTTTAATTACTCCATTAATCATTTAGTCAATCAAATGTCTTAAAAGAGTGGCGAATGCTCATCACAAAGCATAAACCAAAATGAGATCTTCAGATTGCTTGTTTTTATCCAAAACTCTAAGATATTCAAGTTACAATGTCATTAAACTGTGTATACTCACATTTACAGTTATTTCTAAAGCTTTAATTGTTAACGCCTTTTTCATCACTCATAGATTGCTCCTTCTTGACTAATTAATTCATTGTATTATATATTTTATTCATTTGTTTTCATGTAGTGGCTCGGTGGGCTCCTAAGAAACAACTATGTCCTTTTAGATAATGTCTTGAAATAAAAAAAAAAAAACATCTTAGAGTTACAACTACTATTGTGACAGTTCATATGGTGTTGTGATCATTGTTTTTTATTATTCGTCACAAAGGGAACTGCCCCATTTTGAAAAAAGAAAAGCTGCAGTATCATGTGAAGCATCAGCTTGTTTTTAGACAAAGACTTAAGCTATCTTGGGGCACGTATGAAGATAAATAATTAGTATTAAAATGGGAGGATTGATTTAAAAAGGAATGGACTCTCAATATTACATATGCCATGACACAAAAACTGGTACTTGAGGCACAATCATTGAAAACACTAACTGCTTTGTAAAAAACACTTTTTAGAAATAGAAGTCATGTTTGTTCTTTGGTGTGAACAACAATGTAGAAAGAGTTAGATGCCTGTAATTACAATATACTGTATTTACAGTATAATAAAGTTGTGATGCAAAAGTACCATTTTTTATTGATATAGTTTTGAAGGTGTTAGCTTTTCAAGAAATGTAAGATATTTAGTATTTTTTGTGTATGTTTTAGTTTTTTTTTCTGTAGAGTTTTGAGAAAGAGGTCCTTAGTTTCAAAGATAAAAAAATAAAAGAAACACTGTAATAGTGTTACTGGAAAAATCTGAGAAGGGAGGAAGAATATTCTCTACTGATTTTAGATGGAATGACTTTTTTTGGTACAAAATCCTCATTCACACTTGTCAGTGGAGAAAATGTAGCAGACCTTCAGAGCTCTCAGGATTTTTGAAACTGTAAAGATCCACTGTGAAACTAAAAGTCACAGAAAAAAGAAATGGGCACACACACACACACACAAACATCGCATAATGAGCACGAACAGATCATAGTTTTATGGTGACATTCTTTAATTAATAACTAGTGATTAGTGGGTCAATTTCCTCAAATATCACCATTCACTAAATTAATTGTCTGCATGTGGAATTCTTGGGTGAATCAATTTCATTGGGAATAAAACTGCATATTTTGAGGGGGAACATGTTACTTCTTGGTGCTGCAACTGCTGATGATTTTCATTATTGATTAATCCATCAATTACTTATTTGCTTATTCCATTATTCCATTATTCCATCATATGGTGTGGTCAGAGAAGTTTTTCTTGCATTGGTAAGTTTTAAGATTTGGGGATATTTTGCTTCCATAACATGTCGTCTTTCCGACTAGGAGAAATAAAATCTCCCAAGAAAACTTTTAGGTGTTTATTTTACTACTTTGTCAATTTGTGTGTCTAGATTTCTGCTAAATCCACCAAAAGAAGTTTACATAAACATGAAATGAAATTTTGTGGTGATATTGACTAGTTACATTTATTTAACTTTTTCAGAGTGACTCCCATTAAAATGTCATAAAATAGTCCTCATCACAATTTTCCAGAGTGTAAGGTAATTTTCTTTTGTTCAACCAACAGTTAGAATAGTATTTTTGGTACAACTTTCCATATTACCAAAATGCACAGAGAAGGGAAATAAAAAACAACTCTGAGAGGTTTAAACAAGCTCCAGAGTGTGCTGAAATTCATATAATTAGTATCACAGTCACATATGAATGTAAAATAGATTTTTACTTAGGATGGACTTGATGATATACAGACACAGTAATCATACTTTGTCTGCATAACAACAATCAAGTTCATAACTACCTCTAAGCTACAGACAAAAACCCAATTAATGAATGCAGGCAGATTAGCGGGCCTATATTTAGATCACATATGCAACAGTCTCCTCCTGGGAGGCTGAGGCCTAATGCCCTTGTCTTGTGCGCAGAAGTCTTTTAAGTGACGTGATGTATCGTAAGGGAGACATCGGCTGTCAACCTGCACTGTCACACTTGTCAGGAAGTCGATCCATTTATCATGTTTGACTCCACATGGGAGAGAACCCTCCATTTGCCTGGAGTCTAAAACACCTATGGCGCTGAGCCAAGCTCTCCGCTGTGAAATGGAATCACATCTGGAAGTGCTGTACGTCAAGACCATGCTTTGAAGGGAGCACATTAGAGAGGATTGATGTCCATCATCTTTCTTTAATGTTTAATGAGAGGAAACTTTCACAGGAGTCGCTTATGCCAGGAATGAAAAGGCATTTGTAAAGAAAATATTGCTGAGGATAGAGAGGTTGGCAAAGGATGTTGAGGACATCTGGACAAAGTGGCTGTGAAAGACAGGATGTGTCACAGTGATGGAACCTGATTGATACCAGCCATCAGCAGTTGGGATTTTACAGCTAACGATGAATCTGTACTGTGGTAACAACTATCCAACATTGGTCAACATCGGAGGAAAGTAATATGAAGTGATATGATGGGTTTTGGACAATGGATGCTGTTTGATTAGTCCAATGACAATAATATAAATAAGTTAAAAGTAATTATCTTTGATAATAATTTCATATTTCAAATCATCTAAGAGAGGGATTTTAAAAGTATAACGTGATGAGGCGTTTGGACATAGGCAGAATCAAGGTAACTGCAATTTAAACTTGGTTGAAGTTAACATTAAAGGATTTTGTCATATTTTTTTATTCTTAAGCAAATTTATAGAAGTTTATTTGTTGGTTTATTTACCAACTGCAATGCCAAATCTGGCAATGGCCCCATCATCCCCCTTTCTCAAAGCACACCTATATTTTCAGTTTCATGTTTTAACTAACGTCAACCATCTTAATTTCTCCTTTTCTTACCTCCTCTGTGGCTGCAAACAATGGTTTTGTTTTTTGACATTGTCAACCAAAAACCTATGTTGTTGGCCATTATTAAGCATTAAAATGATTCAGTGTCCAGACTGTTTGTTTCAAGGCATCTGTCATTGGTGTGAGTTTCTGGGAAAGGAGAGCTGGACTGCTCTGAGGATCAGTTTTCCTATTCTCTTTGAAGGCACATGATGGAGCAGGTGGTAATGATAATGTGTGCATTGGAGAAGGGTGGAAGAACATTGCCTGTTGTTATCATGATGAAGCACAACCCTGGTGCGTGTGTAGTCTACCAAAGTAATGAAATTAACATTGGTTTAGTTTGGCTCATGTATCCAACTCACAGAGAACAGAGCCGTCTTATTGTTATAAGACGGCTCATAAAGATATCAATAAACAGCTCAAACAAACAATAGATACATTAATAGATCAACACTTAAGCATGAACAGATGGAAACAAGACATATTTAAGACATCTAATCGATCAATCAATAAAAATAAATTAAATTTGAAAGATCATGCAAGCTCTGTTAACATAAGGTTCAGAGTTAGGGTTAACCCTTAAACCCAGGTTGATAGATCGTCAGGTAGACAGTCAGGCAGGTAGTCCGTCAAATCATTTCATTCCTTCCAATCATTTGTTAGAGACAAATAACAGATCGTTTTTTCTTTTTTTTGCAAGATCATTTGATTTATTGACTGCGGTCGGCATTTTAAGAGAATGTCAACAAGTATAACAAAAAATGTTTGTCATACACCTTACCAGAGTGGCCGACTGTGACTCAGTGGTAGAGCAGGGTCGTCCTTCAATCAAAGGATCGGCGGTTCGATCCCCGGCTCCGATAGTCCATGTTGATGTTTTCTTTCGGCAAGACACTTAACCCCGATTTTCCCCTGAGGCTGTTCCTGTGGTGGGTGAATGGGTATGGATGTTTAGATAGTTCTGATGGGCAGATAGCACCTTGCATGGTAGCCCCTGTCATCAGGGTGTGAATGGGTGAATGATGACAAGTAGTGTTAAAGTGCTTTGAGTGGTCGGAAGACTATAAAAGCGCTACACAAGTACAGTCCATTTACCATTTACCAGTAGTTATGTTCATGATACTCCATCCATCACTAAATCAGAATGTGTCAACATTTAGTCAAAGGGTTCAGCAGAAATAGACTTACCAAAATATGATTATGCAACATGCTTCCAAACAGGAAAATTAGATTTGTGAAATGTGGGACTGGGAAGTAGTCTCTCTATAACACAGTCCATACGGCCTTGTCACAAAATAAAAAAAAGGTTTCCTGACAGTCTGGCTCCCAAGAGAGAGTTGAGTGCTTAGTTTAAGTGTATGTGCCTGAAGAAAAGTCAGGGTAAAAAAACACACTCTGCAGAGTCTGGATGTGTGCCTCACTGTGCTGTGAAAGGTGAGATATCTTATCAGTGAGTGAGAAGTCTCAATAGATTTACAGGTTTTATTATTAGAAGATTAAATTGTCAACAAAGAACCCTGGGATCCATCGACCATACCACAAGAACGAACACATCGATTCTCTGAGTGCAACAGCATCATCACATTAAGAGTTTTAATGTGCAAACACTAAAAACTAGTTTTGTCCAATGTTATTTAGAGGTTATTCACATTACAGTGGGTGTTTAGTCAACTGTAAAGTAAGGCCTTCAAGTAGTTGGAAATGAGAAATGTTTATAGGCGACACCAAAAGCTATTCAGCCTCATTGGGTTCCTTGTTATGGTCATACATCCTGCAGGTTTGAGTCACAGCTGCTCTCATCAACAGCCACAGGCAGCCATTTGCAGTCAAACACATGACTGAGAGTTTACAGCCATGCTAGCGGCTCTGTAAGGCTGAGCTGAATGCTAACAGCAGCATGCCAACAAGCTCACAAGGCCAATGCTAACATGCTGATGTAAGGTTTAGTGTTTACCACATGCATAATCGTAGTTTAGCATGTCAACATGCTACTATTTGCTTATCGCAAGCAGCTGAGGCTGATGTGTCAGTAGTTTTGCAGGTATTTGACCATAAACTCAAGCATTGGACAATTTAAAATGTTGACCCGATGACTGCGCCAGATGAAAAGTTTGGGAATCATCCAAAGTCATTGCAATTTATGAGCATGTCAAATGCTTTTACCAAGTTCCTTGGCAATCCACCCAAATAGTTGTAGAGATGTTTCACTCGAAATAACTTGCCAACTTGCTGCTGGCAGTATACTGTCAGTTAAGTCAGCAAATCGTCCATGTCAGTAGAATCCTCTTGGGACCATGAATGTATGATCAAAATGTCATTACAATCCGTCGAATAGAACTGATTGTATTTCAGTCTGCACCAAAGTGTTGATTAGATTAGACATTCCTTTATTAGTCCCGCAAGATAAAGAATATCTAACAAGACTGACAAGACTGACAAACTGAACATTGCCATCCCTGTAGCCATGCCATGTTGATACAAAGCTCTGAACCCACTACTATCGCCCCAAGCTATTAACCTGATCCGCCAGGTGGTTTGTTCCACTGAAAAGCCGTCATTGGAAACTGTTGGAAAAGGTTAGCCAGTTTCTGAAAATATGACGCTGGACGCTGATTGGTCCTTGCTCTGGTTTACCGAACACAAATGCATGACTTGAAGCCTGACAAGATGGACTTTCGTGTGATATCTGATCCCTGATTCTCACGTAAACTCCTGCGGTCCTGAATCTTCTCTGAAATGCTCTCGACAACACATGTTGAGCAGAGTGGTGAGCAATCTCTCTCTGTTTCTTTGAGAATCAAAACGATAGTGATTGGCTCTCATCTGGTTGTTGCTCGTACGTCAGACGGCAATTACATAACGTTTTTCTCAACTTTCCCCTGTAGACAACCCGCTGTCACCTTCTAAAGCTCTGTAGATCCAGTCTATCGCTGTCCGAGCTTTTATGTCCGTATGTGTGACGGACCATTAGTCTTGTATTGTAGTGGCCTAAAATCCAATAATGCTGCTTTTTAAAAGAACTGAGTGGTTGTGAAAGTGCCAAGCACAGTGTGTTGTTTCCCTGGTCGTAGCATGCGGGCATTAGCTTGAAGGCAGTGCTGATCAAGGTCAAGAGAAACAATGATATGGTCATAAGCACACACCTTATGACACTTCTTCCATATCATAGCACAGTGAGTTTCTAAAATGGTTTTAGGCAAAGAAAAACTCTTATTGCACCTCATGAAAATGACACTTTCATAACGCTAAGTGCTTCTGCACAAGACAAGCTCACCTTTGTCTTACTAACCCTTTATAGGTTTTAGTAGTTCTAGATATGCCTGTGGATGAGATTATATATTTCTTTGTTGTAGTTGAATACTATTCAACTATGTTTGGGGCATTGTTAATTGCTGTAGAGGCTCCTGGAATGTAAAAGTAAATGATAAGGCATATATACCAGCTATTGGTGTTCAAGCATTGGCCAAATGTGTATTATGTAGATGAGGGGATGCATGTATTAATATATACCTTACTGACACCTACAGTATGTTCCAGTTAGGGTTGGACATTGTGAATACATTTTGTAGTGAATATAATTCCTGATCATCAGGGCTACTTTAATTATATAAAATGCCAAGAGATTGTCCAGAAATATGTATTTATGTTTCAGTGTAGCCTATCAAAGTAATATCATTATTGATTCAAGAACTGATGGTTGAATACAATATACATAGTCTATGTGTATAATATATATATATATATATTTTTTTTTTTAATTAAGCTTGCCCTTTTTAAAAGACTATGAAAATGGGTTTTAGAAAAGGCAAGAGTTGATTGAAGTGTTTTTTTTATCTCTATTTAAGAGAATGAAAGCAGACTTAAAGTGAACTTTAAAGAAAATGAGACACATTAAGCTCCCTTACTTGGTGTACATTTTAGTTTATATGTTTATTTTGTGTATTTGCGTGTGTGAATGCGTTTGTGTGTATGTTTGTGTTCACACCCAAGGAGTTATTGGGTTAGGTTGGGCTCAAAATACAAGGAGACTTTGAACCAATTTCTCCTTATGTAATATGACTCTGGGGAAATCAGCACTGTCACACAGTGTTTATGGAAAAGATATCATGGCGAATACATTTGCAAAAGAGGAGAAAAATAATGCAGTGGCAGCATACATGCCAGTAGTTGGTATCGCCAGAGGTGTCTAGAGAGTTTTGTTGAATATGACATAATAAAAAAAAGAACATGGAATCATAAATGGGATGTATGTTTCCGAATCAAATTAACATGTGTGTAGCATTTCGTCCTCTAAAGACCTTTGATGTATACAAAGTCAGAGCAGCCAGTTATGGCTGCTTTCAAGCAAAGAAACCTCAACTGGACCAATGGGAGTACTATTTTTGTTTTCACCTTGCAGAGAAAACATCTGAAAGTGTATGTCCTTTACATGTGCTTAAGTGCTGTGACAATACTCTATAATTATTTCCCGGTTCTATACTATCACGATACTTAGGTGCCTATTCTATATGTATTGCAATTTTGAATTGCAACATGTATTGCCCGTATTGACAGTTCTTGCTCAATGTTAATTTCACTTCACTGTATTTTCTTGTAAGTGCTCATCTGCATCATATCATTCATGGGGATCAACTCATTTGACAACAGAAATATACTTCACTTTATACCTTCGCTCTGGCCTGGGTCTGGGTGATTTAACTGTCCCTAGAGACACCGAGGTCCCTGCATCCCTGAGTGTAGGCTCCTGAATTAGGCACGCACCTCTGGGTGTCTGATTAATCACCAGCCTCCAGCCAACCGTCTTCCTCCGATTCACGCCGCAGGTCACAGTGACCTGCTTACCTTTCTTATCCGTTAGAAATCCTACACTCACACACACATCTGCTCCTTGTCCTCTACCTACTCCCTTGAGTATCCTCCCGCTGCTAACACCCAGGCCACTGCGCACCCTATGCTGAACAGCCTAATCCCAAGTGAACAGTGAAACGACTGGGACAGCATCTGCATGGCGAGAAAAAAACATTACCGACATTTTGGGATGAGTTGTGCATGAGAGCAGGCTACGAACCTTGAGTTCCTGTCTTCTAAAGTATCCATATTTTGCCATCCATCAAACCACCCCTTTATACTATATTTCCCCGTTCCCTCTAAAGCCGTCATCAGTGGAGACTCCACCTGTTGTTGTCCGACAGCTCCCGTTTCCTTACCACCTGGCTCGGCATCCTGTTTCTCATGCACAAAGAGCGAACCTTTTCTTTACCAGTGATTTAAAGGATACAACGTTTCACAACTGTGCATATACAGTACTTAGTATAGGTGATTGGATAATATTCGAACAGCGAAAATGTATATCAGATTATTGATATGAATACAAGTTCCATTTACTACACACATACATTTTCCTACCACACTACTGTTAACTTATTGGTCACAAAATATTAAATAATTGCTGCTGCAATGACTTTCCAGAGTTCTATAATCCTGTTTGTGACAATTACAAACTCTTTTAGCATCTGATAAGTCCTTAAGCGCATACATCTGTTATTTCAACTGGACTGTATGGATTGTATTTCATGAAATACAAAGTCAAAATAACCTGTTGAAATGAGAACTATTTGTTGTAGGAGAAAGGGTCGAGAGTAATGCTTTTTTGAAAATTCAATACATTTTTGTCTACACCTGCCATTTCCCTAACTACAAGCAATAATTTTACACCCTTTTATTTACCACCACATCACTGGTAAAAGCAGCTGCCTCCCCCTGGCAGAATACACAGCATCACTGTTCCCACTACACCAGTCCAACACAGGGTGTTTAATATTGCAGTGCTACGAAGATAAATGTCTTCTTTTTAAAACAAATCCAGCAAACATTCTGGGCTTTAATAAATGTGGATATAATAGCCTTGACATTGAACCTAGGCAAGTTGAGACGTCATCTTTAGTCATCCATCACTGCCACAAAAACTCAAAATAATTCTTCCAATATCAGCTGAAAACAGTTTCCAAAGCTGCATTGATATTAGTTTCTACATTTATGTCCATCAAATGCTTTATGGGTAAAGGCAAATTATTTCTCCCTCAATGTTGCTACTTTTTCCAGCAAAGGACTCATGCTACAAATCCCAGGAATACCTTTCCTCCATAATAATTATTTCATAAGAGTGTTGGTGTGGCATGTGAGGTTGGGATTGAGGGATGGTAGAGAGGCAGACAGAGACAATGAGCTGCTGTAGGAGAAGACAAGTAGCATCTGAGACGTAGATTTGCCTTTTTTCTTTGTAGAGAAGACAAAGATGTGTGAGGATGCTTCTTTCAAAATCACCCGCCCACTCAAATGGTGGGATTTCTCCTTCATTATATGTATCCTATAGCGGGTGCCCTTTGAGCTTGATCACATTGTGAGTTGCCTGTGTGAGATAGGGCAATGTTTATTTATATCTTTTTTTCTTTTTTTTTGTTTTACAATTTCTGGACCAGGTTGGCCACTGCTGCTGTTTGACAGTTAAACGATATGTGTTCATGCTAAAGAATAATTCTGCCCTGTTCAGACTATCAGCCCAAATCTGCTCATGGCCTGTCACTATTGTATTAAGATTGATTCGAGAAATGCCATTTTTGCAAATCAGATCCAAACCGATTGAAGGATTAGAGGTGGTTTGATGTGGGGTTCCAATCAGATGCAGTCGGGCCACTCTGGCTGCTCAAATCTGATTTCGAAGTGTGGAAGCGCCGAGCAGAATCCATGCTGCTACTTGCAGTCTGTGGACCGATGGCGAAATAAATGGCCTGCAGGCACTTTCACTCTTCTTTTACGTCCTGCTGCTTCTCCCTAACAATGCAATGTCCAAGCCTCCTCCGGTTCTGCTCCCCTGTGAGTGGGGCGAATGCTGCTGCGTTGAAAAGCCGTGTCAACGGCGTATCTACCTAGTTACTGCCACCTACGTCGCAACCACAGCAACCCATGCAGATAGGTTGGCGATGTCTGGACACACAAATCCGATCTGATCACTTGCAAATAACAATGTGGACGGTCTGTCTGAAAGCTCTGATTTGAGAAACACATCATATTGGCCTGCAGTCTGAACGTAGCCTTAATCATGGGTGAGCCTACCCTGGAATGAGTAATGATGAAGGTATTTTCTTTAATGATGGACTTTTCATGATCGCATTAACGCCTAGAGAAAAGGCTCGGATCAGCAGCTACTCTGGGTTGCAACACGTTTCAAGTCTTCCTCAGGCAGCATCCACAAGTTCCAGTTGCAGCCTCGACTAGTAATTCTCAAAACCAATTCATGAGCTCTTTGTGACACCAGAGAACATCAATAACCACTTCAGGTTCAGTGAAGTGGGGCATGACTTTCTTGCAGAATTCTGATGTTCCCACTTGGGTCCAGCCTGGGACGCTGATAATCCAAGATGACATCACAAAACTGTTTAATCAATTAGTTACCTTTCAGTCATGTAGAAAGGGACCACAAATACATATTCAGTTTACATGATGAATATCTTTCTTGGGCTCACTACACTGATTGCCTTACACCAATAAATATCTCCCATAGTGTTATGTGGTACTTCAATTATATACAGCATAAATAGCGGTACTGTAGTTATTCTTTTACTTAATTATTGAAATATTTAATTAAATTCAATTTATTTTGGATAGCCCAAAATCACAAATCAAAAATTTGCCTCAGAGAGCTTTACAATCTGTACAACATATGACATACTCTGTCCCAGGAACCTCACATTAATATTTACACCACAGTATTTTCTGTTTTTTTCTGTAGATATTTCTCTTGAAAATATCTTGCATTTATAATTGTATGTGAAGAGTATGATGGAGTTTATGTGCACATTCAAAGAATACAAGAAGAATTTAATTTTATTCTTATCGTGTGTGTTGATGACGATGACGATGATGACAAAGATGATGTCATCACTCCTAGGACAGCACCCATGGCGACTTTATAGGCATATTTTCTGAGTCACAGCTCAACGCTTTATATAACTGAGACAAAAGCCGCACGAGCCACAGTCAGTCACTAGTTCATTTTCAGTTGACTCAAACCGCGGTACCTAATTACATTAAAGTCTAAAAGTCTGGTCATATTTCCAGTTAAGGGAGACACTTATATGACTTTTCTGTCTAAATTTATTAGGAAAGCAGAATGACGTTTTTCAGCTCACTCTGAATAAGAGGGTGATGAAGAGCTTTGCTCTGCTCTAAAACGATCTCGGTGTCGGTGGGGACGACGACACCGGGCTGGAGACCAACACTAAGGGACCCAGGTGCCCCGGAGCCAAGATCCCACAGTGACCCTGCAGATTTCAGTCACTAATTAGTCAGCGGGCCAGAGTGCAAGCAAACTCCTGTGCCAAGCTGTGCTGCATGCACGCTCACAAACACACACAAGCTGAGCCAGACAATGAGGTGAGTGTATGCATAACTTGAGCACATGAATGATACTCAATCACCACGGGGGCGCGACTGAAAATTACACATAATCATGTCTGCCAGATGAATATATGATGCCTCAAAAGCCCTGTATTATGCTGAGGTCACACACCTCATTGCTCATATTGTTCATCCTTCTTACTCATGCACATGTATTACAAGATTTATGATTTTATTAGCTTAGCATTGGCCTAAATTATGTGTTTCACAGAATTCAAACATTTGATTTTAATTAGGTTTTGATTAAATAAACAGCCTCAAGCAGTTTGCAAGTAAATAGGTTTGGTGTTTTTTTTTCACCTGCTTCTAATGATGGGTGTTATCAGCAGTTATCAGCCTCGTAGATATGGTCCAGAAGGGGCAACAAACAAAGGATCAACACACTTATCATAGAGAGGAGGTCGGGGTGGATGATTGGGTCAAACAAACACAATACTTTCACCAGGAGACGATGATTATGTCCAGCGTGAAAGCAAAAGTCCATGTTAAATTATTTTAATGTACTTTCGTTTCTTAACTTATGTAAAACAAGTCATGAAACAATCCTACTTATTTAACTCAAACTATATCTTCCTAAACCAGAAGATGTTTTAAGTTTCACTTTCTCAGGTGCAGTTTGGTCCATCTGAAGCATTAGAATGGATGTGATATCCACTGATAACTCCCTGTCAATCGGCTGGTATCATTCAAACAGAAAACACAGGCTACAGATTGGCTCAAGTTTTATTATTTTGGTTCCACTGCATTGCAGATGATCTGCTATATACTGTGAACTTTTTAATCATTAATGTGTTAAAGAGAGATTTTTTTGTGATTCCATAAATAGCAACTATAATTGCCATGTTGAGAGCTCTTTAGAGACAATAGAATGCTCCCAATCTCGTATACACCATTTTGAGGTGATGTTTCTGCTTTCTGTTTCTTCAGCTAGGTTGCTTTGGTGTCAATAGGTTGTTGCTATGGAGACTTTGGAGATGGCTACATGGTTGCTCGGATGTTTAGGACACCAGTGATTTGGGGCGCCAACATATACATTACCCCCAATATTCATTGACATCAGTAGTCAAAAACTATTAAATTTCTTTCAGTCAAGTCCTTATTCTTTTTTTATCTAAAAAGTTAGTTCATGAAAGCAGTTATTGTCTGCAGGAGAGGGCGATATCACACTCCTTCCACTTCCAGGAGGTAAACGGCGTCACCTGCTTGGACTGCATTTAGTGTACACAGATCCTCACACAAGGCCCTTATTATTTATTCAGGGCTATGGGGCTCCTTTTTTTCTGATGTCACATTGCATTTCAAGAAGCCAAATAATATAATTTATATATTTATTGTTGGTGATGGTGTGCTGTCTGGAATGGGATGGGATTGAGACAAGGTTTGGATGTTTCAGCGCCATGGAGAGCGACACAGTGACAGAGTGAATTTGAATTTCCATTGAACGTTAACTTCAGAGGCAACACTATCCAGGTTTTCAGACTCTTAGAGCACAAGTCCGGCTATAATGATGTTAAATATTGCTACAAAATGCAGGATAAACTGAAATAAATTCAAAATTAAAACAAATAAAGTTTCTTTGGACAATAACAGCTCAGCATCACATGGTAGGACACATTCATTCAATGGCAACCAAGTATGAGATGTGCTTTTCAACCTAGATATGGACGATTTTGGGTACTGTCCAAAACGCAAAAAGTACCTAGATGAACCAATCTGTTTGGTGTGAAGGTAGAACAGCAGAGGCTGAGGTCTAAGCTGTACACACGGCGAAGAAAACTGAAAGACCGCATGCTGAGGGACATTTGGCAAAGTAGGAGATTAACTGTGCTTTCCCTGCTTCGCCTTCCTAGTGTCCATGTTCTTCTTGAGTGGCAGGCAAGAGGAGGTAGTGGTGGACTGTGTCAAATGCAGCAGACAGGTTAAACAAGATGAGGGCCTGAGCGGAGTGGAGCGGAGAGCTTCTGGAACGGTGAGGAGTCCAGTCTCTCTTCAGTGGTTTCACATGTTTTGACGGTTTATTTTTCTGGTTCTTTTTGGCTTGTGTGTCAGCAGAGTGCAATGTAGTAAATTCACTGAACATGGACAGTGTTCTGGCAGTTTTCACGAGGGATGCATCGGTACCAATACCAGTCTGATACTGTGCTCACATACTCATACTCATAAAACTACTCCGATGCAAGCCTGGCGTAACATTTCCGAGTGTCCCGTCGAGAGAGAGAGTGTGTGACAATGAATATGTGGTCATTCAGGCTGGTCTCATCCAGCATTCTTAGTTATACCTACAAAAAAATGTAGCGAAGAGGCTGCTGTTTGTTCCCCGTGTGAAACGAGAAATCAATGTTGATCTATTGATCACGTAGTCTGCGTACTTCAGTAATTTACGTACTTCAGTAATTTACGTAGTTATTTTAACCCAAACCAAGATCTTTTCCTAAACCTAACTAAGTGGTTTTGTTGCCTAAACCTGAATACGTTGTTTCCTGTGAAGACTGAAGTTTATTTTGGAAAGACGCATTTTAACGAGCAGAAATTGACTGCAGGCTTTTGCAGGAACACTTTTCTTAAGCTATCATATGAAATGTTGTATGAGGAAACATTGGGTCATTAGTTATGTTCTCGCTGTGAACGTAGGTTATTTGTCAGAACGGTAGTTTATATCTACAAGAATAGCAGCTCAAACCGCTCTCCTGCATGGAGAGTAGGGAGCTCTTTTATTATAAATATCTCTTAATACAGTGACTGCATGCACACCAGTGGGACTAAATCCAAGAGAAGAGTAACGTAGTTAATGTTGTCCTTTAATGGCTGGCATTTGATAAGCTCTATGTTTACGATGACTCAAGGGACACATTGAGTCCTGCAATCTTCATTGTAGACTCCGTTTGACAGATGCTTATTGTTTTGAACAGTCAACAATGCAGCAATGTGAGCCCCAGCAATATATTTTAAATGCAGACATGTGTGAGCAGAAATGATTGGTTCCCCGTACCTAATACCACACATTTGTAAGGAATGAAAGACGTCCCTCGTGGAGTCAGTTGCTGCTCTGTGACCACAATATTCAATCTGCATCATTGTGGACTTGAGGCATTACATGTATTCAATTTTGCTGGACTCAGTTACAGAAGAAACCCTTCTCAGTAATTGAAAATGGCTTCTTCATCAGCATATTAATTCACACACAGCAAAAGCCCCCAAACAGGAGATGAGAGAAATAAGGGCAGGCCTGAGTTGTGGTTGTACTTTCATTTATATTCCTTTACAGTTCAGCAGGTTTGGTTAAAGTGCCTTTTAACGCCTCAAGAAGGAATGGGATGTCAATTGTGGGAAGAATTTGCAGGTGACAGCCCTTGACCACCAGTTCACCCACTGGTGGTACTAATACCTCGGAGTGATTGTAGAGCAGCAGTTTCTGCAGTTCTGCTACTTTATCATTAGAATTCTGGCAAGGGGTTGTCTGGAAATAACAGCTTGCGGCAAGCGAGGAAGAATAGTGCACAAGAGGCTTGGGGAATTGTGCGATGAGTGCTATCAGTATGCACAGTGTTCAAATATGTGTATGTTTCTAAAGCTGTGGAAATTAAACACTTCCAAATGTGTGTATGTTCTAATCTGATTACAGGCCTATTTTAATAACCAGCATGCATGCTACAGAACGTTTATTTCATCTCTCTTTGCATTCACGACTATTGGGTGATCTTTTGGTCTTTTTTCATTAATGCATTAATGCCAACAGCCAAAGCAGAGATTTACTGTCACAGTGTTGTAATTTACATCACACCTAGGTGATTTTCTTCTTACGTTTTCCTCTTTTCTACATTTCATTTTCCATTTTCTAAATGTCACCAGACAGATTGAAAGGGACAAAGTTGAGTAAAAGAAAATTGGGAGTTTTATGATTAAATATTAGACGGAAGAGAACCATCAGAATAAGCAAAGAAAGCAGTGGAGGACAGCTGGTGTCTGTGCACGAAACCCTTCATCTGATGAACATTTTCTTCTTAATAATATTTACTGTATATCATATATTAGATATTAGTATATTTCTAGTTTAAGGCTTACCCATTTAAAAAAACTCACATTACACACTCATGAGTTTCATATTAATTACACGTTGATGCTTTTGAAATAAGCTGCATCTTCGCTGTTCAATGACCTTAAACTGTAAAAATGAAAAAGAGGAATTACAAAACAAACTGCTTTAGACTTATGGGCAGAATGTAATTAACAGAAGTATATGACTGAATTAATTTCTCACTATTACTGGGGTTAGTTCAAATAGTTCAAAACGTCATTCATAATGTTGACATTCAAACTTTAATTTAACATTTGAATGCTGCGCAGCTTTGTCTTTAAACTCTGTATTCTTTCACAGCTGCAGATAAAGATAAGGCTACACTCCGTATTAATATTATATATGTATAGAATTTGATTTATGTGGTGACTGAAAGGATTGTGTCCAATTAGTGGGATGCAAACATTTCCAACAACTCCAAAGTGTTGTATTGTCCAAGAGTCAAACTTTATTGAAAAAAAGGTCAATGTAAGGGTTTTTAAATGTTTTTATCTAACAAAATATTCTGCTTTAATCCATATTTGTTGATGTTCAGCCTTCCAAAATAAAAAATGTCACTGTAATATAAAAACTGTTTGTCTTTCCACTTATGTTCATTCATTTAAAAATAAATAAAAAAAGACTAACTAATTGAATCAAATGAATCACTTTATTCAAATTTGTATTTTGGACTAAGGTCATAAAATATGAAAACAGACTACAAAGCTACAATCAAAAACCTCAATAGAAACTTCAAATGTAATGGGGAAAAAGACATTCGGTACAGCTGCGCTTCTTGGAAAGTTGTCAATCTCTGAATCTTCTGAAGCATATAAATCTTTTTTGTTAATAACTGAGGGAAAATCTTCCCCCTGCTGGTCAGTAGATAGAATGCAAGTTTGAAGACACTTCCACATTGGCTTCACTCTGCAAAACCAGAGATTGCCTCCTGGTGCCGAGACTAATTTTTACTGTTAGCGTGGTATGGTTTGTAACAGGCTGGTAATGGAGCTTCAAATGTTTACCACAGATTATACAGCAATGTGTTTGTGTGAAAAAACATGGTAATAAAGTTTGAATTAGCTAGAAGGGCTACTGTTCTGTGCTTAATATGCAGCCTATAGAGGCCAGTCTAGCGGCGGTTTGTTACAATGATGCAGAGTAAACATTTTTTAGAGCCACTATGCTGCAGTGTTGTACAACATAACATCTGTTAGTTGTTTATCGAAAAATAATAACGCATCCAGGTAGCCTCCCCCCCCCCACACACACACACTACCACTTCCAACCCTGCTGAAAACAGGTTCTATGTGTCTTAATTCAAATAAAAATAAAGACAACTAGAAAAACTAGCCTCCACACCGTGAATGATGACAAATGAACTGACAATTAACTCAAAGAAAAGACACAGAGGTATAAACACACCCATCACAAGACGAGGCACAGCTGGAGAAGGCAGGGAACTGGAATAAAGAGGGAATAACTATGATTGGGTAACAAGACAATGACGACCGGCAGCACAAAGGCAGGGCTGACGAGGCTAGATACTAAACAGGTGGACAATAGAAGACATAGCTACAGGAACACATAAGGAACACACAGAGCAAGAATATATATTCAAATACCAAGTACCCTCCTAACAGAAAACCTCTCAGAATACCAACGGTGCAAATGTTTTGACCTATGAAGCCCTAAAAACTAAAACAACTGAAAACACCAAGGAGTCCAACAATCCAAAAGAACTGACACAAATTGACTTTGAGGATGTTTTTGGTAGTACTGCATTATTTCATATGATATTTTGATTGGTTGGTTTGTAGACCTGGGTCACATTGTGGGATTCTGCCCGTCTTAGGCCGCAGATCTAAATCAGTTGACATGTCTCACAGTATGATCTAAGACCACTGCTTTTGGATGGCTAAAGATTTCACAACATTTCTCAATTGAACCTTCCCTAAACTAACGATGTGGTAACGTACTATACTAATGTTAGCTCCACAGGTTTCTACGTAGTAATGTAACATTTTATAAACGTATATCTCCTTCCAACCTCTCCAGGTAAAGAGTATCACTATTACACAACATTCAACAATGACAAGCTCCAAATCCACTAAACCAGCCTGAACATGAAGAACATCTGAAACGATAACACCAGTCTACGGAGCAGAGCCGGATAGTTGTCCTACCCTGGTTAGAGCTGGCCGATGCTACCCTATGATTGGTCAGTCTGCTGGTCCTTGGCGAGGGGTAATTGTCACTTTTCATCTGGGACAACCCAAAATCACACAGTATAAAGAGGCTTTTACTGGGGTTTTGAATAGTTAGTATGGCGGGGAGGCTAGCACATGGTGCATCTGGACTGTAGTTGTTTCTGTTGCTGTATGACTACCATCCAGCTTATCGTTGCAGAAAATCTTTCCTTCAACAGATGTTTGTTTTGACCTAATTGTATTGTTTCTCTTTGATATTGCATTCACAATTCCAATGAATAAATTCAGTAAAAAAAAATAAACACACTGAATACAGTAATTGGACCTACCTAGTTAGAATAACAAATTCTAGTACCCCTTTATTAAAAGAGAGAAAATAAATATCATAATTATTAACAGAGTTGTGCATGTAGCATGAAACTGTTCTGTAGCATCATCTCCTGTGGGGCCTCAGCCATCAGAAATATATCAGGCACATGGGGCCTCTCCTGGAATATGTGTTATTGATTAGTTTGCTGAGCACTGTCATGAAAGTGTAAGTACGAGTACAACCCCTGTTTATTCTTTGACATGAAAATGAATCGAAGGCTGCTTTAGCTCTTGAGGCTAGTTTCTACTTTTTTGTCTAGAGAGGCTCCACAGATACCACTAGCTGTCATGCACATCTTTAAAAATGTAACAGCAGTCGATGTCATGGCTACGAGGGGTTACAGACCTCAAGCACTGTGATTAGTAATGGTCCAGTAGTGGACCACTGTCGATCCGTGATCCGTACGGATGCCCCCAAACTGTTCGGCACATGTGTGAACCGCGGATTAATTACAGAACGAAGGTTCTGTTCGGTTACATTATGATGCGTTCAGGCTCTGTTCAGTGAAAATGAGTATTGAGCGAAGGTAAATTATAACGTTGTCATGATGTGTTCATATATAATCTCGTAATATGTAGTTTTGATGAGAATTTTGAATATATGCAGTTGTTTGAAGCAGATGGTTTCACATTAATATTAAATAGATATGAGGTTGAAGTTAAACAGCTCATAATTCATCTCTAACACTAGCTCGAAGCAGCTAATAATACATGATTAAAACTACTAATGACAAAATTAAATACAAACTTTTTTTTCCTAAACATTTTAATTGTGTGTTTTTATGAAGAAAAAACCTACTATAAACCACTATAACAAAGTACAAACATAACATTTAGAATTTTTGATGGTTTACAGACTTCAAAGTTGAAATTATTTTTGGGACAGTGGCAAAAAACAAATAGTCTGCAACCTTGTAGACCAGCTGCTATAACAACAAAGGGAGCTGTAGCTGCCATTATGGATAATTATTGATCGGCAATTAGAATCGGCGGAAAAACAACGTGATCAGGAATCTCTAAAAGCTATACTTTTTTTCTTTTGTGCTGTTCCGATTTGTGACTCTGATCTGTGATCCGATCCGTGAGTTTCATGATCCGTTGCATCACTAGTGATTAGGGATGTCATTATAAAGTTTTTTTGGGCCCTGGTGTGAATCCTTTTTTGCATTTCCTGTCTTATTTCACTTACAGTGTGGAGCCTGTAGAGCAGCTTTGCCGTAGATTGCGGAGGGGGACAGTATACATAGAGTGCACTATTTGCACTTATAGTTGAAAGTGGGGGTGCAAGAGTAGTGACAGGCAAAGGGACGTATGGCAAGACAATTTTAATTTAATTCACACTTTGAAAGTGCCATTCCCTGCAGTAGAGCCTTCAGTCATGACCAATAAAGCTGCCTTTTTTCAATATAAAGCTTAAGTTATATTGCACTATCAATTAAAATATTTACTTCTAGCAATTGCATTCACACTTCGTAAAATCATAAAGTGGTGTTCATTTGTGAAGCATCATGAACATTTGTTTACACAGACGCTTTTTTCTGCAGTAATTCAAAATCCATTGGAAAAATCCCATTTGCTGTTTGTCGAGGGTTGACCTACAAAAATACACAATTCCTGAAGAACTGTCCATTGTCCGAAGTTCACGAGAAAACAGCGTAGGACGGGAAATGTAATTTTGAATTCATATAACTACATATGAAACGGCCACATATAACTATAGCTGAACTCTTTGAAAATGGCAAAGTTGTACGATCAAAAAGTGGAGATTGTTTGCTTCCCCCAGTCTTACAGTGGGGGTGCAGCTGCTCTGCTTGCTCCATTGCTCAGGCTCCTATGGAGGACAGTTTATTTTAGCGGTTACAGATCCATAAAAACGAGAAATCTCTAAAGGCAAATGGGTTCAGCTGAGCATCAGTTCTTTAGCTTCCACATTTATAATATACACAGAGGTGTTTTGCTTATTCAGCATACCCTCACTATCACAAATAAGGTGGACAAAATAATAGAAAACACCTCTCAGTAAATTACAATACAGTTCCATGCAGCAGAAAGGTATCGGTAGGCCGCTTGGTGGGCCATCAGTATAAAACCTGGACCCCCGCAGGGTTCTGTGATTATTAGATACTGAAGAACACACTGGTTTCCTTTCATGAAGACATGGCCTTGCCTTTTGCTGTCTGGCTCTGTCTATATCTTTCAATCCAGTGCTTTTGATCATATTGATAGAAGGTGTAAACCCCTTGTGCATCGTCTTTTCCAAAGAAAACCCTGACATGAACAGCTCTGTTGTCGGCCTGCGTCAGAAGAGTCACAGAGATCTTCCTAAAGCTAACAAATATCCCCTCTCAAACTTCTCCAAGCATGTCGGCAGGAGCATAAAAGCTCCATTTCAACGGCTCATTTCTTCCATTTCTCCTGCTGCATCCCTGCTGGAGCTCCAAACATTCAGCCCTGGGAAAATGGCTTACAGCAAATGTGTTAGCAGTTTTGATAGCAGGTATCAACCAATTTCGTCTGACCCAATTTGACATCCAGACATTGTGTCGGCCTCCTGCTGAAACAGAAACAGCTGTGCTGTCATGTCCTATATTTTAGAGATAGGTCTGTTTGGTCAAACGAGATGTCAAACTGCCAGGCATGTAACTCGTATTGTGCGAGATGCACAGCGGTTTACAAAGCAGCAGTGATGTTTGCATTTATACAGCATGTTTAGTCTGTGTATCAGACTGAAACATCTCCTATTATTTCCCCGACAGTATCAGAAAGAACTAGCCGACACACACTGCATGCCTGATAGCAGCAATTCATCACTGCATAACACAAGCAGGTAGAATGTTTGAACTGGGAAAGTGCGTTTCAGGGTATATTTATCAAGTACTGTGTGCCTCGTAGCTTGAAAATACGGTCTCAGCAACCACAGCAATAATTTAGATTGGCTTCTTAAAATTGTTTACTGTTCATTTAGTTTGGTTCAAGTTTCACAATGTAAACTCGCAAGAGCAGGGAGTTCACAAAGGAAGTTGTTTCCGTCAGGAGCAGAGAGGAGCATACTTGCCAACCTTGAAAATGAAAAGCAGGGAGGATTTCCAAACCAAGAAAGAGAGGGGGGGGGGTATGAATCTTCGGTATGAACTAGTATTCCTCAGTCTTATTTCATTCATTCATTTCTTGCCCTGGCTAAATGTTTCTTTTTCTTAGACTCTCATTTTCTCTCTCTGTCTCTCTCACACACTAAATCCCTTTTATATTTTGTATTTCATTCACAACCAAAATGATGCCGCTAGAGAAAAAGTCAGGGGATCACAAATGTGAGTAAAATTCATCCTCTAGGGATCAGAAATATTTAAAAAATGTTTTTATAGCATTCCATCTGACGCCTATTTTAATTTGGAGCACCATGGTAGACCTACAGACTGACTGACCAACATTAGCATCCGAACAGAACACCGCTGATGTGGCTGACTATCTGTTAGTGCCTCCACACTGCGCCTGATCGTGCTGTTTTGACGGACGAATAACTCAAGACAAAAGTAACACAACCATTTTTTTCGCAAAGCGGATTCTAAAAAATTTGGAGTTGATTTGAAATGAGATTCCAATCTGATTTCTACAGATGCGTCTTAGTCCTTTTGCTCTGGTCACTGAAATCAGATTTCAATTTGATCTGATTTGAGAAACAAATCTGATTCGTCTCCAGTCTGAATGTAACCTAAGACTTCATTCAGATGTTTTTCTTCCAGCAATAAACATAATTCATCTTTTGGTGTCATTTTCATTCAGTCACATGAGAAAAATTTATCTAGGTGTGTTGCTTGGAAACCATTCTGTTGTAAGCAATTTTTACTGAATTTTGCAGTTGGGCCAGCTCATTCTGTCAATATGTTTTGTGCTTGCTAATCTCAAGCAGCTCACACGGATCCAGTAAGGGTTGAGCCGACCCTAAAGAAATCTAGTGCAGTAAACTAGTTAGAAACTGCTAAATAGAAGGATGAGTTTCGCTAGACGCTAGGCTTGCAGGTCGCAGCAGCATTACACAGCAGTTTCTAAGAGAGGTAAAAATGACTTCTCTTCTTTTCAACACAACACCACTATAATTTACTAGATGTGTGATCAACCCATTTTAGGAAAACTGTGTACTGAGAGGTGTTTTGGGTTTTATTTTAATGGAGTTGCTTGCAATTGAAAACACAAGGGGGTTAAAAATGACCCCTTTGCGGTTCTATTGTTTTACAAAAATCCCTGCTGACCTGTCAGGATAGAAAACACTTTATTTAAGAGGGTTGGAGTAAAGTGCTGTACAATTCTGACATGCTGCATCCTTTTATCACCACCTTTTAATTAAACTGTCAAATCAGATATTGAAGCATTGGGAGTATCAGCTTTTTAGTAAATATTTACACTGACAAGTGGTGCTCTCGGCTTTTCTAATTACAAGTCAAATGAAGAGTCCATCAGCAATTGGAAATAATTGCTGTATAGATCGTTGGGTTGCCTAATTTTACCTGGATTGAAACCCAACTTTTAATTACTGTTTCACAGAGACAGCTGTGTTAGTTGAATATATTTAGTTTTGATTATGGCAAACAATTAGCAATATGTTATTGTGTGATGACCCATCAAAGCAGGGCAGGGTTTAGCCATTTTATATTCTTTACCATTCTTTGTGTTTCTAATATTGATATTGTCATTGCATGCTATGTGATAAGTGTGATAAGAGTGATAACTTAGTTATTACTGTGTTCCTGTGGGCTGAGCTTGTTCCAGGGTTGTGGTAGTGCGCATGCTGGCTCATTGTCATGGCCTACCGGGACATTTGATGGAACTGAGCCATCGTTAACAAAATAAGTTTCACCTGTGCTATTCCTGCTTTCACAAGTCAAAATGTCTCCTGTGAAAAAGTCTATTCTGCTGTGGAATCTGTGATGAGCTGACTACTATAGTAGCCACTATACCCATGACACTATACCCCAGTAGATATTATAATAGCAATGTGATTCCAGATAGCTTTTTCTGTAGCTAAAACACAATATATAATTTTACCTGCACAGTTATCACTATGCATAGAACATGTCAAACCAGTGATCCATGTGTAATTTCATCGGAAATAATAAGAACTATGAAACACAAGTATACACATATATGCACAAGTAGTAATCTTATTTGACACAGCTGAATCATCAGTTGGTTTTAGCAGTCCCATCATTTAAAGTTGTTGGAGAACACCTCTGTGTAGTCAAGGGGTTTCAGTACAAATGCACTTTTGTTAGTCAGTAGCCATGTTTCCATTCATGTCTTATTTTTTTATCGCATGAGAACACGAAAACTTAAAATTTGACAAACTGGAAAGAAATTCCTAAATACCTCTCTCCATCTTTCTCTTGTAGATTGTAAAATGTCGAAGCCAAATTAGTTTTTTCCTGGTTCGCAACCTTTACTTTTTCTACTCTATTCACTGGTGGATTACAGCCATGTGTAGCCTATAGAAGTTGATGGAGACGTGCGTCATTACATTTTTTTGGGACATTTAAAAAATGTGATTATAATTCAAAATTGAATGGGAACACGTCTACTATGGCAAAACCATGATGAAGGAACACTCCAAGCTACTATGCAAGACAGTGATTGTGATGCACAAGTCTTAGGATGGATACAAGTCACTGAACTTCCCTTTGAGTTACTGTTAATTTTGTTAGCTATTTTATAACTTTGTCTTCGTCTTAGTCAACATCATCCTTTTTATTTTTAGTCAGTTTCAAGTTGCAAACTATGGACATTTTAGTATCATCGAAGGCAAAGAAAACCATTAACATTTTAGTCTAGTTTAGTCAACACCAATAATGACCATTTTAATCAAACTTAAAAAAAGACTTCTTTCAAATAAAATTTTCAATTGATTTTAGTCTAAAATAATTCGTACTGAAGTGTTATTTTAATTCTGTAATTTTTGTGATACCTATGAGACAGATTTGGTCTTCTTTTTTAGTCAGCTTTTATTATCAACAATATTATATAAATATTTAGTCATGAATTTTGTTTCATGAAGTCAGTTTTCTGTCGTCATTGTCTCATCTTAATCGTGGGAAAAAAAGTCTTCGACGAATATTTTTTATATTTTTTATATTTTTTTTGTTAACAAAATGAACACTACTTGGACAACAATTAATGTTATGTTTAGCATAACCCGTACACTGCACATCATAAACACACTATCCCCACAGTGAAATATGGTGGTAGCAGCAAGGCCTGGAGGCTTTTGAGGGTAAAGGTCAGATATTGTTTATCTCATATGTATACTGGGTATATATAATGATAATGAGAATAAAATAGGAGCTGAAAATGTCATGAAGTAAAAGAAGTGACTCCCGTCTAACCTTCGGTTTGTCCACAAACCTGCACCATTACTTTCCATTATCCCATTTTCACCACCACTTTTCTGTTATGTCTGTCACCATGACAGCAATTTCATGACACGCATCAAGTACTTCCTTTGGGTTACATTTGAGCCAGTTTGTGATCCCTTGTGTTTTCTTGTTGAAACAGAGCAGGGGTGATTTGTCACTGAGTGGCCCTCAGACGAAGGGCACGGTGTCATCTGGTATCAGACGCTTGGAAGATAGTCACGCAATGATTACTCTGCTTGGCTGCTATATGCTTTGTAGGTAAATCTGTTTTGCATAGAGTTTAGACTCTTTGAAGAACATATTATAAGAACAGTTTTAGCACAATTCAGTTATTTAGTCGAACCTATCATTTCATTAAAACTAGAAAGAGTTATTGGTGTATTTCATATAGACCATCAAACCAGCCAATCTCACCAAATTGTGTAAGAATGACATGACATTTTGGGGATCATTTAGTGTATAATAGCAACGCAACATGCTACGTTCAGAGCACGTAATGTGGTGTGAAAAGTGAGAAAGACTGCTTTTGGTGGTTGGAAGGCTGATGAGTGAAATAACAACAGAACTTTCAACCGGCAGACCGATGTTTGAGACTGGACTAAATGTCCCAAAGTATTGCTGAGTTATTTTTAAGTTACGTTTGTGATGTTTGTGATGTGTTTTCCATACTTATGTTCCGTTGATTAGGTTTTACTTAATTTATGTACTTACTGCGGCAGTTTGACGGTAAAAAGGTGGCATAAAATTACACATAAAAAGCCTAAAAATGAATTATTTTGATATGCAGAATGTCCTTATTCATATGCCTTCCCATGAGATCAGGTCGATGCACACATAAAATTACACATAAAAAGCCTAAAAATGAATTATTTTGATATGCAGAATGTCCTTATTCATATGCCTTCCCATGAGATCAGGTCGATGCACACGGACCATGGGTGTATTATTGACAACCTCCTCAGAGCTGCTTTACTTCTTCTTCTTGCTCATTTCAATAGGTATCTTTTCCTTAATGTCAACAATGTAAACTCTTCACATTCTATTGATAATGTGAGTTCATTTTTTATATTTTGGCCAGATCTGACAAATTTCCCCTTTAAAAGAAAATCAATATTGGACCTACATTCATCAGATGGCCAGTAACATGACTGAAAATATATGCTATTGTAGCTCAATTTGCTAGCATGTTAGCCATAGCTACTCTATAGCAGGTGATCGTGTCTATGTATGTATGCCAAACCGAGGGCCACTCTGTTCCCTTGAAGCAAGCTCTTTTAATGAACACCACCTACATACGTATCACTTTCATGGCTGGGTGGTAATTACTTTCTTCTCAACCTAAAAATTAATTACATTCCCATAAATTGGCAATTTATCCACTGAGGCAATGCTTACGCCCGCTATGATACGATTCCCCATCGAAAGATGGATTGTACCTCGAGCATCTGCCAAACTGTGTCCATTTCCCTGAAGGTCAGGCCGCCTCCTGGCTGTCAGCCTAGCCCAACGCAGAATCTTTTGGTCACTGCTTGTTGGTCTCAGGTGTTTTCCCAAGACCTGCAATCTGTTCTCACTTGGTTGGATGATTCGGGGAAACAAACATTAGAACAAGCAATGCATGGAAACAATTACATCCATGTCATCCTTCTTTCTCTGACATGTTTTAAAGTGAAAAGACAATGTGTGACAGCTGTCCTTACTTCAGATGGTCAGAGGTGTATAGTGACAGTGTATCAGTCACATGTCCTTGTGAGTCCCCTAACTAAGTGGAAATACTATACTGAATAGTTGAAGTTACTCTTTAATGTTTTTATTGTCTTGAGGTGCCTTTTTTTCATTCCACTAACATGAAAAGTGTACATCAGATAATAAGCACATCACTGATCCAGGAAGTAACTCTTGACTACCGACATCATTCACTCCCTTCTCCCTAGAAAACTGCTCAGGTATTACACGTTTTGACATTCTTCCTTGTGCAGTTTCCGGGCTCAGTGTTCTCATAACAAAGCTGTATTTTTTACCGAATTACAATCATTGAAGACTTAATGTTTGACTCTCCTTGAGCAGAAACCATAAATGAGATTCTTCTCGTTGAATAATGTTACCGTCTACTGCTTCAGCAGTGCTTTAAAATGTTATTTTTGTAATGAGAATATAGATACTAAAATGATCAACATCAGCGGGTCAACAAGATGATTTAATGTTCACCGTGTTGGTGAACTATGAATCAAACTACATGATAACATAAATTACAGCTATCTGGAAAAATGGCAGGGTTTAAAAAATACCAAGGTCCCAAAGCTGAGCTTTTGATTGACAGTCGTTTATCTTTTGTCTGTCGCAGTGAAGAAAGTAAACACATATAGGCTAACCAGCAGTCATCACTGGCCATTGTTTAAGGTAGTGTCAACACAAGGAAACTATTGTCAGATGATGTCTGAGATGATATCTGTTTGGGGATGAATGGAGTTAACTAGAAGCAGTCGAATATTAAAACTATCAAATTACCTAAATCAAGCTTGACATGGATTCACCTGCTTGTCCGGTTTCCTCAAGTTGTGGACATAATAAAAAAAACACCGCGTTGACTAAAGATTTGGTTGAAACATTAAGAGCATCTACTTCACCGCGTCACCACACACACAAATACGCACACAAGCAATGATGGCGATCAGATGAGCAAGTTGATAATCTCGCCGTTGTACAATATCTTTACCAAAGTCAAGTTACTTTAATTCAGAAAATACAGAAGTCCAGACCGGTGGATGAACTCATGCCCATGGCACCTCTCTGTGTAGATCCTGTGGCGAGAGGAAGGATGGATACTGAGAGAAAACTGAGAGTGATGGCTTTGTTCACTGAAGCCAAATGTGCTCCATGTTGTTTCTAATGGCTGGTTGGAACCCTTTTGTGTCGCCATAGGCCTACATCACTGCTCTCAATGAAGTCCATTGAATTACACCACCCACCAAATAGGACCCAGTTGGTCTCCAAAGGTTTTAGAAAAATGCATTTCATTAGGAAAACACAAACTGCTCAACCACGAAAACTTTTCAAAGTGGCTCAACAATGGTTTTACTTTGAAAATATCACTGACGCCAGACAAAGTCTGTTTGGGTTGAATCAAAACATTATCATATTTGTTTTATGCCTAATAGCATCCACAATGCAATAGCAACCACTGTAAAATGGATTATAGAACTATGAACAGTGGGCTATAGTGTTGTCTTACTTTCCTCCATAGAGGAGGACAGTACGTTTTTAGGAAGAACTGCATCTTCTTATTGTACCACTAAAGTGTGTTAAGCACATAGACTTTATATAAAAAAGTAGATGCTGTCACCATGATTTTACACATTGGTTTCTGGACTACGGTTTTGGCGCTTTGAAGTTGGCATTTTGGCTGACGTCACCTTGTTTTTTTGCAACCAGAAGTGACACGAGAGGGTGGAGCTAAGGATAACCCAACGCTGAATGAGACAATACACTTCTGTACAATCAGACTTCTTTTTGCAACCATTGGAGTCGCCCCCTGTCGGCCATTAGAGAGGGTCTTCAGAACTGGAGGTTGATGACTGGTTTCCTCCCAGTATTTAAACGCATCAGCTTTCTTCCTCATCCTATCGTAGGATTTTGATGCTAACGTCCATTTGGCTGAGAGACATCAGCTAATAGAATATTTAAAAAGTAAATGCGAGATAATTTCACACGGGCCATCCAGTGATAATATATCAGGCATCACTCCAGTTGTAAGTCCAGCGATCTCCTTTCTGGGTTCAGTATTCTTTTGAAATGCGAGCAAGTTTATTATTCTGTAAGAAGCTATTGTATATCATTATTCACCCAACAGCTGGTTAGAGTGTTTTGGCTACAAGATAACATTGGCAAACTGTCGTTCCAATCTTAAAGCCCCTCAAAACCTCATCAGACTGCTTCCCACTCGGAGCGATGTGGTTCTACATGAATACAGTATTTTCTTCCAAAGTCAAAGGAATTCTTCCCACCCAAAATGAGTATTGTATTTCAAACATGTGTTACCTATTCGTGAAGAAAACGTTTGTTTTTCTTGCATGCTTCCATGGTGAACGAAGAACTAAAAAACTTAGAAAAGTCTTGAGTAAACAAAAACAAGCAAAACATTTGTTTACAAACTCTCACACAACTCGGTGTATAATTTAAAAAAAGTATTTTTTAAACAGGCATTTGCTCACTACATGTACATTTATGCTAAAACCTTACTATTTAACTATTTAAAACCCGTCCACGTAACACTGTTACACTTGCACAGGTGAGCTACTCGTTTATGCAGAGTACAGTTCATGCGCAAGTGTTTTAAATCACAAATTTTGTGAGATTTTATAAAAACATGTCTTGATAATGTTTTTCTGTGGAGGCATGGGAGAAGAAATCCCCAAGAATATGAGGTAATACAAAGTTTTGGGGGGGAAGAAGTCCTTTAAAACAGTTTTGGTTATTTAATTTGGAAAATGTAGGAGTTGTTGTTCTAACTTGCTCAATTGAAAAATAGATGAAGTAATGTAGTTCTGAGGAACAAGCAGGATTTAGCAATATTTAAATCAATTCCGATGCATGCTGTATGTTGCTAGAGCACTACCTTGATGATAAATGTAATGCCAGTCTTATTGTGAATAAACTGATGTTTAATGTTGTGTCCCTGCATTACTATGGTATCACTCCAAGTTTACGGTTGTCACAGAAAGTCATATTGGAGTGAAACCAAACATCTGCTGCTAATAGACTCAGCTCTGCTCCATAAAGCGTAACCCTTCACATCAGAATCCTTGTCCGTGCTGTTGTAACATCGTCCATCCATTTATTTCCAGACAAAACTCATTTAGAGTCTCCCTGGAGTCTCTTCAGGACATTCGCCACAGTTTGCAGATGCCTTTTTTTCTGCACTGATCTTTATGCATACATCAAAGACAAAATGTCATGTAGTTCAGAAGGGAGACAGTCGCCTGGTTTGCTGCTGCAGGCGAGTGGAATGAGTTGCAAAACTCGTCTGCCTTCGTGGACCTCATTACAGACACGAGTACAGACAGATAAAATCCTGCTTCAGCTCAAATCGATTTTTAATAACTGTGGTGAATGATTCCTGCAATGATATACCTTATATGCAACCTTCCTGTAATTCCAGTTGTTGATGGCTTAATAGTCATAGTGATTGTGTGGCTGTTCCTCTTTTCTTTTCTCAGCCCTAGAACACTATCGGAACAGTTAGTAACACCATCACTAACGTAGGGTATATTTTACCTGATATAATATACCCGATAAAAAATACTTCTCATCAAAATATATTTAAGTACAACAATACAAGTCAAATTGAAGTACTCTTCTTTTATTTTCCCCTATACAACGTCTCATAAAACGAAAAAAAAGGTATCATGGGGGACCCTATAAAAAGGCTCTAAAATTTGGAGCTGGGAACTTGTTCTTCGGTCAACCCGTTCCTTGGACATGTGAGCCTTGTCTGGTGAAGGCACAGTCTCCCTGCAATGGTAATATCCACCCGATATATATTTTACCCTCAATCACTAACGTCGGGTGAAAATCACCTGAAAACGTGCCTGTTGAAAAAAACAGGGATAGGAGCAGGGAGACACGCCTACCTTCGATGACGTCAGTGAGCAGACTGAAGCTACCCAAGGACCAACGCAACTCAGGCAGCAGCAACACAATGAAAATGATGTGACCACAATCATGTGGGTGAAAATCACCCGACGTTAGTGTTCTAGGGTTAAATGTGAAATATGTAAGACCTGACACCTGCTCCCAAGAAACAGGGGTCAGCATTTCACCACCACTACTGGGTCCATACAGAAATAAATGTGTACATTTCAACCAAACGGATGAAAGCCTGAGAGCTGGTCGAAGTAACACTCTTATCTTATAATCTTATGGCATGGCGTCCGTGTGTTCAGGGAGCCACTAACCGGTGGCTGTATGGTCTGTGGATGTTTAGATAGATTGTTTATTGGCTTCAGTGCGGGGGCAGACACAAGAAAACTTCTCGTGTTTTTGTTTCGTCCTCCCCAGCAGCGGGAGCGGAGCATACAGTGTCTTCAGTTAGAAGCTGTGGCGGTTTGGATTCGTCCAACGAAAACCCCAGCACCGGGAGTCTCAGATGGAGCGCCGGGGTCTAAACCGGGAGCAGGGCTAGTCCCACCGAACCAGACCCCACGGTGCTGGTGTCTGCTCTAGCTGGATATGAGCTAACTGCTAACAGAAGTTCAGCCCACCTTCAAGAGCCACCCCACGTTCTACTGCAGGCGAAGCTGCCCCCCACGCCCCGGCGGCGGGGAGGACATGGTGAGGACTGGAGGTCATTTTCTCAAGCCTTCGGGGCAGCACTACTTCGGGCAGCACTACTTCTACGTCCTCTCATGTTGGAAGGACAGACTGGACACTACAGCCACTCACTATCGCCTCTAGAGGTACAAGTGGTATTACAAGACTGTGTCTGCAACAGGTTACATAGACATCTTTGACATAACGTCAACTGTTAAAGGAGCCAAGTCTCATACTGTTGACTACTGAGGGGTTGTTCCCTCTGGATTGACCTGGTTGACGCGCTCTTGTCAAGCCTCCATTACCTTGCGCTCATTTTGATCGGAGTTGCATCAGGTACATAATCCACAGACAGGTTGTGATGTATTAGAGTCCACTTTATTCTGTTTCGGCCGTGGTACAACAGAAACCCGGTCCCTTGGTGCCAACAACTAACACAAGGTTGGTGGAAGCACAATAAACTGGTACCGCGAAAGCGATCAAAACCCTTTCCCCTTCCGGGGTTCACCACCTGACGTCGATAATGATCTAAATGACTATATGCCTGAGCACAGGGCCTCTGAACAGTGCCACCCAATGTACATACAGCGTAACATATATTTTCACCACCATATTTGGCTCTTACATCAACACTGTAACCTCTTCACATTCTGTTGATAAACTTCAGATGTTTATATTTCAAACAAAAATTCTGTCATTGCCCTTTAATAATATACCACTGTCAGTGTCATTTCTGCTGGATGCTTTGTGCTCAGCACGTCCTCATCATGTTTTCTCAGCATGACTGACTTTTGTGATTTGATCCTTTAAACGGCTTCAAGATGTATTTAAACTCAGGCCATCAGTTTATTGGTCAACAGGATGATGAAACCACATACATTTGAAATAATGTGAAGTTTAAATTAATAAAATGGCAATATATTGTGTTGGTGTTTTTGAGAAACACAAAACAGTTATGCTCTTCCTCTTCCTCTCCCTCTTCATTGTCATTCCATAAAGCTTATCTTAAAGCATGCTATCCTACATGTCATGGAGGCAAATATAACATGTTACCTGACGAAAAGCACTGGGGCTTTTGATTTCCATGCTGACACTTTTCTTTTTATCTTTCCTCCAATTACAATCCCTTCATAATGTATGACATTGTTGATTATGGATAGCATTTAATCACAGTTCCATTCTTGAAAAAAAAAATCAAATGAAAACCCCCAGAACCACACGCAAACAAGCAGACAAACACACTCACTGAAATAACTGATTAGACTTATGAAATCAAACCTCACATAATTGGCTTACCCTGCTTTGTGAGGGATAGGAATCTCGAGCGAGCTACAGGCGATAGCCTCTCATGCTGCAGTGCTAATGCTTGTTCCTTCTTCTTCTCATCTCTCTCTCTTGCATATTTACAATGTTTGCTCATGAAGTATCTGTGTACACACTTAGCATTTTGACTTTTTAGCAAATGTGTCTGCATTTTGAATGTGCTCTTACAATGGAAATTAATGTTGGCAGCTGAGCAAAGGAAGCCTTGCCTTCCTCTGCTCAGCTGCACATCCAGCTCCGTGAGGCCTCTTGAATAGCTTGAGTAACACTGACATCTGCTGGGACAGTATGTTGTAACTGGTTAGAGAAGAACCACAGCTGAAGCTGCAGGCAAATACTGACAGTCTCATGTGGATATGACCTTCCTTTTGTCCTTGAGATGTTATTAAAATGGACAAAAAGATCAAACATTCAAACATGGAGTAAATTGAGTTAAATATGTTGTTGATCTGAAAGGCGACCGGAGCCAGTTGTGTGTGATGTGTCTCAGCATGGCTTGACGCCCCGTCAATCAGCATAGCACCGTCTCAGACAGGGATTTACATCACTACACTTGAAGTAGCTGCAACTGCCTTCTGACAGTGATATCCTTGAAGTAAAAATAAATAAAAATACAGCACACAGTCTGTGCACAACATGCACAACACGCATTCTCGTTTGCCATTCCTCCCAACTAATTGCACTCTTTCTTTCTTTTAGGTAAGAGCTTTTTCTGTGTCTTCATCACTGAAGGGTATGTACGATAAACTCTGATTTCAGAGGCGCTGGTTCATGGAAATTGATACATATCTTGTGTGTGTGGGGGGGAAGGGAGGTGCGGGGGTGGGGGGTGTGTGGTGCACCCTCCATCTTTTTCTGAGTAAATCTGTCTCTGTTGATATTCAGCTTGCTAATTTAGAATTCACTCACTCCTGCAAAGACTCTCAATTTGTCCTGACCTTAGTTGTTGCCCAGAGACTTAGACAGAGTGAGTTTATATTCATGCTTTGGCTCTCAGAAAGAGACAGAAAGAGACCATTCTGTGCCAACGTGTGTGTGTGTGTGTGTGTGTGTGTGTTGGTGCGTGTTTGTTCACGTGTGCTTTTTGCATGTTTGTGTATGTGAGAAATCAAGTGCCATTAGGACCTAATCAGGTCCAAATTGCAGTTTGTTCCTCCACTGAATGATAATGAGGCCCCTCCTCTAAAACAACTTGGCTGCTCAGGAGGCGTGACCGTGGCTCGATTAGTGGCTGAAGATCGACATCAGCTGGAATCATCTCAGATGTTTGGCCGTCGTGTGGAGAATGAATGCGGCTCAGCGAGCGCGAGCCGCCGACTGAATCATGCTGCCTGCACTGTCAAGTCACCAAGGACCATGTCATATAATCTTCTTTCGAACAAGGCAATCCCCCCCCGCCCCCACCGCCCCCCTCCCGT
The DNA here is from genome assembly GCA_016806645.1 of Ophiodon elongatus. NCBI lineage: Eukaryota > Metazoa > Chordata > Actinopteri > Perciformes > Hexagrammidae > Ophiodon > Ophiodon elongatus. The sequence goes on along the minus strand of JACSYO010002054.1, from coordinate 822,654 downwards.
TTTACCGGCCCCCCGAAAAAGAACAGCAGACGAAGCCTGCCTCCCTCTCCGTGATGGTATTTTGATTTCAGTTTCCCATTTCCAGTTTATCACAGTTTGATAAGGTCACCTCACGCTGTCACCTGCTGTATCCAACTCCATTTACTCAAGCGCCCTGAAATGCTATTATCAATATGAAATATTGTCCAGACAGACTACAGCTCTTCCAGCGAGGAAAACATCAATGTTTACTGTTCAGAAATCAAGCCCTCGCCCCAGGTGCCAGCCACTATCTGTCTTCTCTTGGGAGGGGGGGAAACAAAAATCTCCAACAGGGATTACTAATCCCCTGCTTGTTTGTGGTTCAGCAAAACAAGATTATCCCAGTCGCTGTTTACAATTTGGGCACCCAGATGAAATGATAAATGCCAAGAAATATTTATTTTGTTGAATAAACTCCCTAATCCATTGCAATGGACTGCTTAGTAATTGCATAGTAATGGCTTTTCCCTACGCAACCCTCCCAGACTGTCGATACTTAAATGGGATTGTGATTTGCCAGCTTTGAGTTATTGTGATCAGGATGACCCAGATTCCTTCCTCCTGCTTCTAATGAGGTGCTCAGTCATGTTGTGGTAGAATTGTTACTTGTATTTTTTTCTGTTTACATCTGCCTGTGAAGACTGTAATAGTCTTATGAAAACAGGTGAGTATATACGAGGCTGACAGCTTACTTCAGTTTGTGGGAAAGGGAAAAACCAAATTAAATGATTGAACAAATGTGTTTGGAGTGATTCATTCTCTGAATGGAATTCTTTTAAGATAGGTGTAACCATCCTCATTGAGATGCAGGATTAAGTTTTCTAAGCCTTCAGCAAAAGCCATTTAAGAATAACACAATTGGAATTCACTTAATGAAAATACTTTCCGCTTGATATGCATGACAGTCTGTAAAAATTGCACATGGGGGCCGTGTACAAGTCTCCCAGGACTGACTACAAGAAATAAAGCAATACTTTCCAAGCTGGAAGGAGATAGAGAACTACCATCTTGCCCAACCACCTAATATCATCTCACCTACGAGCTAGCTTGCCTTGCCTCAGCGCCTGGAGTGCAAAAATGGCCGCTGAATAGATACGCTGACAGACGGTCAATGTTTACGGAAGCTGTTTGAAGGAGGGACACTCTTTCCCGGGTGTCATTTCCAGCTGCAGTCATTGGTCCCCTGTTGATACTTTTAAGGTGTTGGCAGCAAATAGCATCCTGGTCTGAAGATGGTGGACAGCCATGTGGTGCTCCTGTACAAAGACTATGGCTATGTGCTGAGGCTGCTGCTGCTACTGCCAACACTTCTTTCTACATGAAGTTTGCCTTTAGTGACCATAATGTTTACTTTCGTAACATTATAAATGTCATTCATATTAATTTTAGACAGAAAAAGTTGAAGAAGCGTGTGCTAAACAATTATAAGCTTCAACTCTTTGCATTTTATGGAGCCGTACAAGTCACTGCGTTTTCCACAACATCTTCCTGCAAATATTTCAGAATAAATGCCTTGAGTGGAAGTTGAATTAACAAATGAAGGGATTCTATCCACAGAAAAATGCTACAGGGCTTTTATTTTGAAATGGTAACAGGAAGTGTTGAGTTAAACATATATTCGATAGACATTGAAACGGTACTAAAGTTCCCTATCACTAAAGAGATATCAGTGGCAAAACTTTTGATCATTTGAGCACAGGATTTGTCTTTTTTTTTCTCAAATTACTTGATAATAATAATTCATCACTTCAAACTAGTATGCATTATTTAATCCATGGGAACTGATGTCACAGGTTGTGAGGAGCCAGACTGGCGTCGCCACTTGAATAACTCGATAATATCTGGAGTCAATTGGCATTTTATCACTATGGATTTTTTTGCTTTTTGTGTGTCATTGCATGCTGTGGCAATATTAGACGCTCCAAGCAAGTCAGTCAATGACTCCAGAAGTCATCTGACGCAGTATAAAGAGCAAGAAAGTCTGCTGGGGGACGAGGGATGGGTCAAACAGACACATGACTTTCACTCAGGAGGGTGACTTCCTTTAAGTCTGCAACTAGATTTATGAAACAAAACTATGTGTTATAAAGCAAAGCCATGATCTTTTCCTGAATCTAACCAACTCTCTAGGCAGCCATATAGATACTTTATATCTCGTCTATGAATACTATTGACGTACACGTGTATTGCTATGAAACAGTATACAAGCCCTAAGTGTGAGCAAGAAGTCAATGCCAATCCCCACATGATGTGAATGGCCCCGACACACAGTATAGATGTCCCTGCTGCAACACTGTAAAGCTTTGTGCTGCAGCTCCAGGCTGTGTGTGTGTCCCCCGACGTGTCTCATGCAGCTCTGACATGTTTGCATCTTCTGTGAACATGTGTGGACAGATAGAACACAGTGTGGGGAGGTAATGAGATGGACAGATTGCATGCATGTGTGTGTGTGTGGGGGGGGGACTTGTCTCCTTCCTCCTGATTCATCCCCTTTGTAGATCACAAAGAGGATCAGCGTGACAGTCAGTACAATAGGGGGCCAGATACAGCGGAATCAGCTGAGCTTTCACACCGACACTGAGGCAAAAGTTGCTTGTCACAATGTATCAATGAGCGCGGCTGCTGACTTCCATAAAACATCGCTGCGTGTTTGAACACAGCGAGATCCTTCCAATGATTCTCCCTTCATGTATTCATCACATGAACACAAGGCTCTGCAGATCTCCAAGGTCAGTTCTTTTCATTCACCTCATAATGAAGATGGTATTTGGAGAGTGGGGCATGAATATGATAGTATAGGGCGACAGTGAATAAACAAAGGGAATCAGGCTGTTTTCATACAGCGTCCTTAAATACATCTACGAATATATATGCCATTTAATTTTGCAGATATCCCACGAAAACAATTAGTATGTAATCCGCGTAATCATGAACCAGGAAGTATAAAGATTGCAAAAACTCACATGGTTCAAACAAAAAGAGGATCTTTCACCCGTGAGACCGTCGTTTGTGCCCCACGTGAAAGGAGAGGTCGACGTTGATTTATTTGTCACCTAACTTTCATACTTAAGTAACGGCACTTCTGTAGTTATTTTGACCCAAACTATGATCTTGTCTTAAACCTAACTATGTAGTTTTGTAGCCTCAACCCAATTAAGTTGTTTCCTGTGAAGACTGAAGTTAATTTTGAAAACAATGTTTGCAAGTAACGAGCAGAAATTGACACGTGTTGCTCGAGTGGGTGGAACCTTTCATTATGTTCTGCAGTCCAGGGTATGATTAATATTTATACATCAGAGCCTGATTTGAACCCTCCAAATTTGACAGATTTACAGTTTTTCTTTAATTAAAGAATTTCATAAAGTTAATTTCATCTGATTGTCATAAGGTTCCACGACTTTTCCCACGCAGGGCGTCTGAACACACAACATACATCGGTCGGCTCATTAGAAATAATTGGGTGAAACTAAATCGGTCTATCAAGTTGAGTTCAGGCACCATTTATCAGTTCAATCAAGAGAGACCAGTTGAATAAAGAAAGGATAATTGTTTGTTAACAGATGATGTGATGATAAAGTCTCAGAGTCTTTGGCACTTGGACTCTACAGGGAGATTTGTAATTGAGGGCCGTCTGCCCTGATCAGCAACAAGATAGATCCCCCTGTGGTGATGGTGGTGGCTGATGAGGCTGATAGAAGGATGAGTTGATGAAGCTGATGGATCTGCAAAGACTGGGTGGAGATGTGGAGGTGGAGGGGTGTGTAACAGCAACATGAATGAACTGAAGGTAGAGAGATGGTCATATTTAAAAGAGACAGCAGCAAGATGAGAGGCTCACCATGTAATTGTTTCGTTGTGCTTATTGGATAGAGGAGACCAGCTGATCTGGACAGCTGGCGTCTGATTGACATCCCCGAATAATGACAGCAAGTAAATGAGTGAGCATGCATGAGAAGTGATTGGCAGATGTATGAGAAATAAATACGGGCTTGCAAGAGTCCGGTCTTCTGACTGAACTTAAGCTAAAGCTACATATAGACACACTTCCTCTCTGAGGCCCCCACATGCATGTGTTTTTCAGCCCCCCCCCCCCCCTTCATATCAACAGGGCACCTCACTCCCCTTCTTGGCTTCTATGTCAACTCCCACTGGAACCACACATGTTGACAATCTGAGAAAACAATCACAAACATTGTTTCAACATACAAATAACTCTTCTCACAGCTCTGGAATGTAAAGCTTTTTGGAGTTCATTCTGTGGCAGCACAAAAGATATACACTGTATGTGAGGCTGTTGATCACATCTTTGATCATAACAATGGTGAGGAGAAGAGAGGCCAGGGAACTGACAGTGAATATGAAAGGAGGAAGTCATGATGAAAAAAAAAACACTCAATATGATCAAGAACACAGGAACAATACAATTATTCCATTCAGTTTTGACACAACAGATGATATTTTGTGCTACTATTCAAAAAAATTTGAAATGGTTTCAAAACAAATGTCCTTGTTCAACTTTGATATTAAGAGGTATTCTGTGATAAATAGTACAATATGTTTCACCTGAGTATTTGTATTAGTCAAAATGATTGATTCATAAAGCTTTTTTACTCCAAAACTAGTTGTATGAGCTCAGGTCAATGAGGCCAACAGACCATACGGAGGAAGTGGAGGTTAAGACGTGTAATGTTCACAAGAACATAAGTTGATATACAGATCAAACAGAATATTAGGAGATCATTTATTAATTGTTATGGATTTATAATCAGCTCTAATGAATTAACATGAAGCAAACACAGCAGGAGGGTTCAATTTGTGAGATAACCTATGAGACTGTGATTTTGATATATTTTTATTTCTGTGCACTAAATATAACTAGTATTGGTTTCGCTGCAGCTTCTGAGAGGGTGACGACAACAGGATTTTACATATGAGTCATCCATCACAGCAGTTTGGAAATGATTCACTGGAGCAGAAACATCCCAGATTCTCCTTCTTCAGCCTCCAATTACAAGCACAAGACTGCAGTCAAATGCAGATGCAGGGCTTATTTTTATTAGCAACAAAACCCATATATTTTCAGAGAGCATACATGCAGCCCATCCGTATCCCTGCTACTCTGTGGAAGAAAGTCAACGGCCCGAAGGTTGTGATAGTGAAACGCTCCTCGTCTGCACTGAGTCTGTGTGCCACTGGGGGGCAAAGTAGCACTATCAACACCATGCAGCAGTGACCTATTTTTCCAAATGTTGTGCTCGTCTCGTGCATTTGTTGTTTCCCCCCCTTTGAAACGAAAATATGTATGTTAGCATAAACATATGAGGCATTAGCATATCAATCGGCGACGCTGGATGCTGTGTCACTGCGGCAAAGGCCAGGCATATCATTAACAAGTTGTGGACATCAAGTAGCGACATCTCATTTATTTGCCTCTCTTGTCATTAGCAGAGAGGCAGAGGGAGAAAGGGAGAGGTGGTGGGAGGCACTACGATCGGGAGCTTATGATTATCAGTCTCAGTAAACTGTCATATGTTCACCAGGGTGACACGACGCTGCATCACACTCTTATTTATTTAGCAGCCCTTCAACATTTACAGTCAGGGCTTCTGAACAGGATTTAAGACTACAGCTATGTGGCCATAAATAATCCACCTCAAATATCCTCTTATACTTCAAAGAGATGCCGGCTGAAGATTAGCATTTTGCTCCCACTGTGGGGGGAAAGGGCTAAAAATAGTTGTGTTCTAGGCGAAATGCATTCTTTGGTTTTGGGGGGGAACGCGGGTTGTTCTTGTCTGGGTTTTAGCATCAGGGGGACGGCTGAGCATCTCCTCCCAGTCTGCTGTCGTTTGACTGTGCGCCCAATAACTGCTGCTGTCCTCGGGTGAAGTGCTGATGAAGCCCCGGCACCCCGGGGAGGTTAATTCAAATAGGTTCCAGTGCTGCAATAGTGGGGAAATCACAGTGACAAACCAGAAGCCGACCCAGAGTAGAAAGAAAAAAATACTTATTAGTTTGTACAAGTGCAGCTCTGTGAGGGGAAATGGGAATGAACTTTTCTTTTATTGACAGATACAACAACACATCTTTTCTCCTCAATTTGATCCCACGTAAAACATTCACAATTTTGTGAATCCTTTTTCTATTACCTGCAATAGCTGCAAGTGGTCACAGTACACACACACAGTGTTGGTGCTCCCCGCCCGTCCTGTTTCTGGAAAAGATTGTTCTTCTTATCACACTTTCTAACCTCTCAAGGCTGCAGCGTCTTTTGTTTGTATTGAATGGCAGCATTAGAAAAGCGTACACATCTGACTGGAAAAATGCGTGAAAGAAATATTTTCAGGAGAATAAAGGCACAAAAACATCCACACAAAAGAAAACAATAGAAGAATACATTTCATTTATATATTATACCGTATATATATATATATATATATATATATATATATATATATATATATATATGTGTGCACTTTAAAGCTTGCTAGAAGTTAGTGCTGAGAAAGATGACACTATCTTTGTAGCCTGACATCTAATGTTCCACTTTGTAGTAACTGTGATCATAACATTAAGCTGATTAGTGACTACGATTACGTACACTTACTCTTGAACTGTGATCCCATGGTAGGATTGGAAAAAAGAATAATAATGAAAAAGATTGGATTTCATTAAGAATTGCCCTTCTTCTTCTTTCCATCCATTCCATTATCCAAACCGCTTATCCTATTTAGGGTCGCGGGGGCCGATCCCAGCTGACATTGGGTGAAGGCAGGGTTCACCCTGGACAGGTTGCCAGTTCATCGCAGGGCACACATAGAGACAGACAACCATTCACGGTCACATTCACAACTATGGGCAATTTTAGAGTCTCCAATTACCCTAAGCTGCATGTCTTTGTACTGTGGGAGGAAGCCCACGCTGCCACGGGGAGAACATGCAAACTCCACACAGAAGGACCGCCCGGGATCGGGGATCGAACCCCAGGCCCTCTTGCTGCGAGGTGACAGTGCTAGCTCCTTCTTCTTCTTCATCTTCTTTATCTTCCTCTAATTTTTCTTCGTCTTCCTCTACTACCTATTGTAGAGGACAACCAACCTTTTGTATTCCCATCACTGATATGTTTTCCTGTCAGTGATCACTATGCAGCATTCTGTTTAAAGATAGCTCACAATATCAGTTTGGAGAGAGGGAAGCCTGATAGTGGATAAAAAAAAAATAGACTCAGTACCACTAACTTAATCCTAACTCTATTACCCATGCAGCCATTAAATATACATATTATATTTAATGTTATAGTCACTTGATAGATATTACGTTTATCCAAATAACATGTGACTAATTGGTGTGGTTTCTTTGGATTTTTCGGAGCAGATCTATGTTTCTTTTAAATTCAACTATTTATTTGTGTCTCACTGGCCGTGTGTTTACGGCTGTCCATGTCTGACAGACGTGTCAGAATATTAGGTGAGCGTATCTGAAAGGATTTCCAGCCGGTTATTGTTGCATCTGTAACTCGCTGCTAGAGCAGCGGCTCCCAAACACATTTAAACCTCGTAGTGATTTTATTTCACATTCTTGTGAAATATTATCAACCTACTCTCAATCCCCCAGAAAAATATTCCAGCTGTTTTAGGTTGTGTTGCTGTGCCGATTTGACTAGACATTACATAAACATTAACTATGCTCATAGGGCACATGCATTTCTGTCATTATGTTTACAAGTACAATGTGTATTTTATGTTTGAAAGGAAAAAAACACACACAAACAAAAAACCACATGCATACATAAGGTCATTAATTCTGTTTTTCATCTCCAGCATCTCTTAGACATGTGCTGGCTAAAGAGGGTGTTTTGTTTGGAGATGTCTCTTGAGCTTACTGTGCATCAGTATCACAATTCACAGTTTTTCTCTGCAGATGTTGGACAGCGTTTCCCAGTTTTAATCCTGTCCCTGTGTTAATTGGTCATGTATGTCCTGTTATATATATATATATATATATATATATATATACCATGTGGAAAACAATCTGTATCAGATTATCTGACATCCCTGTCTTTTCTCTTCTGAAAAAAACGGTTTTAAATGTTTCATGACTCATCCTCCACTCAGGGGCATTTAACAAAAAAAAATCATCCAATCAAATGAGACTTTCCATCTAGCCACACCGATCATATAAAACCGCTGTTTGTGGATTGAACTAGCAAAGCAATGTGGAGAGACAGGAAGAGATGTGTGTTTGGATATTAGTGGGCGAAACCTTTGTTTTTATTTCCAAAACAACGTGACCGAGGTCTAATTATTTTCAAGAGAAACTTTGCTGATTTTCTGTGTCACTAAAGCAAAGGCAGGAGGTGCACAGATGAATGTCAAAGTTTCCCTTTCATCTCTGCCTTGTCCTCCTCCTCATCCAACAACAGGTGAAGGAGATTCGTGTGGAACAGTTCTCTGTAGCTCAGCATCGTGCGAAACGCTAAGCCCACTTTTTAGCGGTCTAAATCCTTCACATTTGATTTAAATCCCTCCCACACCGTGCAAATATTTCATTTCACTATGAAATACATCACAGTTCATAAGCCAAAGATACTCTAACTTCTGTTTCACTGGGTCTTGAAGCTTTTGTTTAAGATCAGTAAAAGATGTAAAAGTACTCTCCACTAGTATAAGATTGGCTGCATGGTGGTGTAGTGGCTAGTACTCTCGCCTCACAGCAAGAGGGACCTGGTTTCCATCCCGGGCTGGCTGGCCTGTGTGGAGCAAATTCTTACATGTGGCAGTGTGTGTTCTCTCCGGGATCCTCTGGCTTCCTCCCACAGTTCAGAGACATGAAGAGCTCTCTATGTTCTGCGATGTGAGCTGGGATGAGCTGACATTGACTCGGGGCGAGACTTTATACGTATGGAGAGGATATCAGAGTTAAATTTTTCTGAACCACTCCAATCCCAACCAGGATGGAGTTTTTACTTCATGTTGATGTTTTGTGTATTGTTGTGTGGTTGTGCTTATGAGGACGTCAAAGAGTGGGTTTTCCATGGACAGTGCATGTCACGGTGCCAGAATCCAAACCCCTAACATAAGTTTTGAAGAACTTATGGTGGCATATGCAAAAAATCCCACTATTATCTGTATTTGCACTGAATGTTTCACTGGAATGCATAGTACAGTCAGGATAGTTGCATATGAGGATTGATAATAGAACCTTTTAACTAATAACCTTATCAGCCCATATCTGAAACAACTGAACAACACACATAGGATGCATGTTTTTTTTTCTCTTATAATTTCCTGATTCCAATTTGTACTACACTTTTCATGCGTGTTCTGTTTTTGTTCAGTATAATATTGCACATTAAAATAGAAAAGTGAAGAAAATGAATTGATGAAGTGTGCATTCTGTATTAAAAGCTCCATTTTCACTGTGCAGATATGAGCCGGGAGCGGGCTTTTCTCGTTCCTCTGTGACAGCACAACCGCTAATGAAAAGACTGTGCGAGTCAAGCAACACTTGGACGACCACATTCATATTCATTAATGCAAAATTGAATGTTAATACAAACACCAACAGTGTAAACAAAGATCATTTACAAAATGAGTATGCCAGCAGTTTGAACAGTACAAACACACTCCCGAAAAGTACTGTGGAGGTGTTGAGCCTTTTAATAATACATTTCCAAACATCAGCAAGCGATTCATAATTCAGCTCAGTGGTAGGTAGCGCCTCTGCCAAAAAACCAAACCTGTTTAACTTTTCACACTCACAGCACGTTACAGAGAACCAAACGCTATAAAGCTGGAGTCATTTGGGGAAAAGTGGGAGGCTTGTGTCTATCCATACTGCTGAGATAAGTAACTTGAGGGACTTCCCAAGGCCTCGGCCTACTTTGCTTCAAGTCCGGGTGAAGGGAGGAGGAGGAGGAGGAGGAGGAGGAGGAGAAGAAAAGCACAGCAGCTGCCAAGCAGACGGCAAGAGGTGGTGTCTGATTCAGGCAACAACATCTTTGCTTGATACACAAAGCCCGTGATGTTTGAGGGCTTTTAAAGGTCTGCAATCTTTCAGCCTTGATGTTTGAGCTTGTGTCTGCTGTAATGACACATGGCAACGCACCAACATATCCGGGAGTCAAACAATGTTCTTTGCAGACAGTTTTTTTCGGAAATACCTGCACTCCACCAACTTATTTAAATCTTACAGACACCAAAAGAGGCATTTTCCTAAGTATTGCTGGCTTACATGTACAGAATGCCTGGCTAGGATGAGAGAGCTTCTGAGGTACAGATGTTTTCGATCTGAATTGTTCATCCTGCCATTACCACATCAGTGATAATAAGAAGGAAGGTGTGCCATTTGATGCTTGCAACCCCAACGGCTTGGGGAATATTGAGTGTACCAAAGATGATGTTATCTGGCTCCCATCCCAGTCAGAGGCCTACCGATCTAGACTGTGGCAGATGTACAGTATAAAGTGAGTAAAGGACCTCAACTGGAGGCTTGAAACCTGACACCAGAAAATATTATATTCCATTTAAAAATTACTGCATTTAGTGGGCAACCTTAAACACATCAATTTGCATCGAGTGTTTAGGTAATTACACATAGGCAAAGGCAAGGGAAAAATCAGCAAGGGCAGAGTGTGGATGGATTAACGAACATATGCTGCTGCTGACATCTTTAAAGTGGCAATAATCATTATGTTCTGTATTAACAATGAATCCTAATCTATCGGTGTGGGAAAGGTTTTGCTTGTATTTGAACCCACATAACCCACCTCTGCAGGTCGCTACATACCCATCACCAACAACAGAGTGTATATAAGAAGTGGAGCTAGTCACCGATTGGTTTGTCTATTACTGTTTTGAAGCTGACAATCTGCCATTCTATCCGCTGCCATCTTGTTTTTTAGTCTTCGACATCTTGGTTTTTGGCTGTTGTTATCTTGGTTTTTGGCCATCGCCATTTAGACTTTTTGCCAGATGTGACACCTGAGGATGGAGCTAAGAACAACTAAACGCTGTATAAGACATTTTCAGTTGAACAACACTTTTCAATTAAATTTCATGAAGTGAAAACACACTGTGAAAGGGTTAAAATTGAAGACGAAACATTATTACTCTGTAGAAAAAGGATCTTCCACAAACCTTTTTCTTTTCACACAAGAGTTTCTACTGTCATTGAGTTGAAGGAACCTTAGCACTTCAAGAATATCTTTATATGTAGAGTGTAGTGTTATTACTTTTGGGAATGAATTCTCACTTGTTTGCTTTTGTGACATGTTTATTTATTTGTTTGACAAGATAAACAAATCCTCTCTGGTGCCAAGCAGGTGTGGCAACAGAATACTTGAGGGACCATATTAAATGAAGATATCTGTTGTGGTCTGTGTATCACTGTGTAGCAAGAAGGAACCAGCAAATAATGCCATCCAACATCACTCACTGCCTTAAACCAGTGTGTAAGCATATTTCAGCTCTGTGGCTTTGGCTGCTCGGTCTGTCAGCCCCCTTATCTCAAAATATAGGTCCCACGCAGCCTCTGTATACAAGAAATTCAAACTGGAGGCCAAAACATGGAGCCAGTCCATAATGTGTTCCTATTAGAAAAGCAGGGTTCAGGATTTATTCACCTGTCAAAAGTGGGCTGAGGCGTTTAAATCATCAGCCGTATGCAGAGGAAGATAATGTGGAAGTTCAGAGACTGCCGTCCAAATAATTTCAGAGGATTAGCTTCCCGACTGTCATCTTTGCCTTGCTCAGCCTGATATTTCAGAGGCATGCTGACTGCCCGGACAAACAGCAACCTCTGACTTTGAAAGAGTGGAGCGTGTCAGTCTCACGTTCCCTCACTTCCATGTCCCCTTCAGTCCTATTTTCCCTCAGTCTCATGTTCCCTCAGTCCTATGTTCCCTCAGTCCTATGTCCCCTCAGTCTCATGTTACCTTAGTCCTATGTACCCTTAGCCCTATGTTCCCTCAGTCTTTTGTCCCCTCAGTCTCATGTTACCTCAGTCCTATGTACCCTTAGCCCTATGTTCCCTCAGTCTCATGTTACCTCAGTCCTACGTTCCCTCAGTCTTATGTTCCCTCAGTCTCATGTTCCCTCAGTCTCATGTTACCTCAGTCCTACGTTCCCTCAGTCTTATGTTCCCTCAGTCTCATGTTCCCTCAATCTTATGTTCCCTCAGTCTCATGTTACCTCAGTCTCATGGTACCTCAGTCCTATGTACCCTTAGCCCTATGTTCCCTCAGTCTCATGTTACCTCAGTCCTACGTTCCCTCAGTCTTATGTTCCCTCAGTCTCATGTTCCCTCAGTCTCATGTTACCTCAGTCCTACGTTCCCTCAGTCTTATGTTCCCTCAGTCTCATGTTCCCTCAATCTTATGTTCCCTCAGTCTCATGTTACCTCAGTCTCATGGTACCTCAGTCCTATGTACCCTTAGCTCTATGTTCCCTCAGAATCATGTTCCCTCAGTCTTATGTCCCCTCAGTCTCATGTTTCTTTAGTCCTACGTTCCCTCAACCCTATTTTCCCTCAGACCTATGTTCCCTCAGACACATGTTCCATCAGATCAGTATCCCACGCGGTGCCAAGCCATTGTTTAGACAGCCCTAATCTGAAATGCTAATAGTCTGAAAAATATCCTATTGGACCAAAAGCTAATTTATCCAACAGTGTGTTATCTTGTAAAACAAACACCCATTGTTCTTAAGGCCCTTTGCTCCAAAAATGCAACTGACAGAAGCACATAATAGTTAATTATTATGCAGAATGAAGTCGCAGGACCTTCCAGGTCGAAATATTTTATTTACTTCTGATGGCATGACACAACACAAGTATGCATCTGCTGACTGCTGATGTAATTAATTGTATTCCATTTGCCCAGTCACTACAATTAAAACTCTCATTGTTGAGAGCTGCTGAGACAGGATGGAGCAGTAAACAAAGCACTTAGTTTACTTTCTGCAGCAGGGGAAAACAGCCCCCCATGCACAAGACAACAGCAACATCCCCCTGAGTACATTTGTACAAACACAAACAATAACACCAGCTCCTTCCTCCTTTCTCTATAGTGGCTACCAAGGCAGCAACTACAGTGTTCTGAAGTGTTCTGTGTGTGTGTGTGTGTGTGTGTGTGTGTGTGTGTGTCTGTGTGTGTGTGTGTGTGTGTGTGTGTGTGTGTGTGTGTGTGTGCATGTGTGTGTGCAGGCAATAAGCCAGAATGCTCCCTCAAGCAAAATCTCAGCTGACCTACAGCTGCCATGGCATGCTCTCCCTGTATCCTGGGCTGTCTGTGAGGCATCTACAGTACTGTAAGGCAAGATTAAGAAATCATCAGAATCAATCCATCATTGGTATTTGTTTATAATATATTGCTGCCCAATAGCAACTCTGGTATTCACTTCATTTACCACTAGCAGTCCATCAAGCGCTCAGCCAGAAGTCTGCTATCGGAGGAGGAGGACATCATTTATACAAATTCAGTTGATGTAACTAATGCTGACAGACGATATGGAAATAAATGCTATGCATTGAACGACATGCACGTTTTACGGGACTCCACTCACCTCAGCTGTAACCAACTTACGCCGGTGAGTAAATGCAAACTCAAAATAGTTTCTTTCCAATGGATACATGTTGTTGTGTTGGACAGGGCAGACGGTTTACTAAAGAAAAAAAAAAGGAAAAAGGAAAGTCCAGCATGGTACGAGGAGACGCATTATGTGCCCACACCTACACACAATTAATATTTCGGCAGCGCTCACTTTGCTGCGATTCACATGCCAATCAACCACCGCCGGGCAATTAGATGGGAGGCAGAACGACCGAGCAAAAGCTAATCTGATGGGAGAGGAAGGAGCGAGAGCCTGAGATGGAGATGGATGGAGGGAGAGAAAGGGGGTGGTGGGGGAAGCTGAAGACAGTGTGGGTGGGGGGGTGGGGGGGTGGGGGGGTGGGGGTTGTGGTGTAGGAGATTCAATGTGCAAAGATAGCGAGAGAAAGAGATGAATAGCAGGGGGGAGGGAAATTGTCAGAGACAGTGCTGGATATATAGCAGGCCAAGACAATATAGACTCTTCATCTGGCTCCTGGCAGATGTTTAAAGAGCTTACTAATGGAAGACTGGTGCCTCCATAACAATGAAGTTCATAAGCATTGTCATATTCCGATGATTAAACCAAGGAGGCTATATTTGCACTCTCCACCGTGAAAATAATTCCTCGCTTTGCTTTTCTTTCTCCCCCTTGCCTTTGTCTTCATTCCTAGTTAATTACTATCTAATAAAAAACAGAAAGGCCAGAGCAAATTCCCAAAAGCTTAACAGTGGAGCAGAGGGAGAGCTTCTGCTGCCAGCTACGTCTTCTAGAAAAAAAAAACTTTTCCTTTAAAGTGACACAAAGGTATTTCAGATTTGAGTGGAACGTTTTTCAATCACTTTTCTGTAATGAGCAATTACGTTGTTAGGCACGGCAAACACCGTGATCGCTATTTAAATACTGTACCGTCCTCTTAAAATGTGAATACATAGGCCTGTTTCATTGTCCAAATCCTTTTATGGCACTCAGTGCTGCATGATCACAGAGAATAATTGTGGCAGCAAATTAAGCTGTTGTTCCTTGACCAACAGAGATATCTATAAACAACAGAGCAATTATGCTTGAGTTACAAACATAAAATGGCCAACAGAAAGAGACATCCCAGGGCGTCGTCGTTCAAAAAGAAAGCCATTATTATTTGCTATCTCTTTAGCTGCACTGCAATAAACATCAGCCTGGCCTTGAGCCAGACTGCTCCAATGGAAATAATTCACACCGTCGCTTTTTTGGACAACCAAGTAGATAATGTTTTTCGAACAAATTAACTTATTAACCTGTCTATGCAAATTGTATCATCATAGTTTCAGGTAATATGTCTTTTACTACCTTCTCAGCCTGTTTCCAGGGGAAGCTACGAGTAATACTAAACCAGATGGGTTTACTGTAAAAAAGCGTTCAGTTAGGCGCGGTGCACTGAAAGTTGTCAGCAGAAAGTTACAAACTTCAAGTTGCAATACAGCTTTTTCTTTTCACTTTTGTTTTTACTGCATGCAGTGCAACACAGCCATCTGCCATCCAGGTGGGCTAAAACAAACCATAAGAAGCACGAGTGTAGTTTCTGTTGCATCATGTAATTAGTCCAACATGTTATATTTCCCAGTTGTTCTTTGTCTTTTTTATCTTTCTCTTCCAAAATACAATGCAGATGAACAGAATTTCATTTACAGTTCCTTTAAAAAGAAATCAGTAAGCATTTTGAAACATTCTAAAAACAATTACTCTTGATAGCCAAGTGCTGTGGCTGTGGCTCAGGAGTAGAGCGGGTCGTCTTCTTCCAGTCCATGTCATGTTTGGGTAAGACCCTAAATTGCTGTTTGGTTTGTATGTTAGTTAGTCCTGATTGGCAGGTGGCACCTTGCATGGTGGCCCCTGTCATCAGTGTATGAATGAGTGTGAGTGGGTGAATGATGACAAGTAGTGTTTGGAGTGTTTGGAAGTACAAGTACAAGTCTATTTACCATTAACCATCCATTTACACACCGGCAACACTTTTCTACAGAAATATTTATTTTGCCAAAAGGAGTTGGAATGAAAACAATTCTAAGTCTTTAGCGTGGCAGAACATTCAAAGGTAAGACATTCCAGAAACAACTCCAGAGTTGTGGCTCTAGGGATGCTGATGTAGGTCTGTTCAGTCCGCATACAACTTCAGTCCAAAACTGGAAGATGGAAGACTATTGGATGGAATTTGGTTGACGTTCTGCACATGATGCATTGGGATTACTGTGGTCATCACTTAACTTAACACCATCATGAGGTCAAAATGTCCAGTACTTCACTTCTTGTCCAGAGCGACGGCATTCCCATCAGCCATTTTGTGTTTAGCGCTGTTTCGCAAATATTAGCATGCAAACTTAAATAGTAAATATGGTTAACATTATATCTAATAAACATCAACATGTCAGCATCATCTCTGTAAGCATTTGAGCATGCTGACGTTAGCATTTCAATCAGGAGAGACTTCATTAGAATTAAAGAATAATTTATGACACATGCATACAAATTGGACTCCATCCTGAAGAAGGATGACAGAGGTAGGGATGCTGAGTTCAGAAAAGGCAGAATCCCCCTGGACTCCAGACACAGGTGGTGGTGGTGAAGAAGGGAGTTGCTGCAATGCGATGATAAATGAGGAGCATGACTGTGATGCTGACTGGAGGTGACTGGGGTGGAGGAGGGTCACTTACGATTTGAGCTGAAATGACAACTGACAGCAGCAGAGATGAGAACATTTTAAAAGTTTGACAGCAACGATATGATTGGCTTAAGGAAACTGTGCAGATCCTGGTTGGTTAATTTAAAGTGAATACCCACAATCAGCTGAGAGACTGAGAGATTCAGAGACAGAGTCTTTCTCACTGAACTTCTGCTTGAGCTTCATTTATATCAAAGCACAGCTGTGCCTACTATTAATTTATTCTTCTTTATTAAGGGGTTTCACCTGACTGCATCGGGTCCGAAGCTTTGACACAGCGGACGTGCAATTCTTCAAAAATGTATCATTTACCGATTACATAGATACCACATGGGGGCTGCAGGAAGTCTGATTGGTCAGCACGGGCTGCTTGTGTTCAGTGTGGGATTGTTCAGAGCAGGGGATGTATGAGTCTGAGACTGTGGGCCAGATATGGAATAAGTGCCCCCTCACTCCCAACCCTTAGTTTACTTGCTTAGTTCAGCTCAATCCCTGGATGTATATGGGGTCATGATTATGTTTTCTGATCCCAGAGACACTCAACAATTGAGCCACGATTGCCCAATATTGACATAACTTCAGACTACACCAAAAACAGAAAAAGGTCTGTTCTGAGGCATTTATTTGTTTCTCAGAAGAAATTCCCCATAGATACTGAATGTCTGCATTATCTCTTCAACACTCATCCTACCAACCCGAGGTTTACTTTCTGTCATATCTAACAGACCATTTATCTGTCATTCCAATTCTTCAATGACTTTGTCAATCTATTTCTTCCTGATAACTTCATATCAGTGTTTTATTTAGTGCTTTTTAAATGATAATTTAAAATTCCAATGTATTGGGGTCCTTGGGGACAGCAGTCAAAAGCACCCACCTGCAGCCTGTGTAGTTTAAATAGATGAAACAGAACAGATAGATCAAGTGTTTGCCGTGGGTCCTAATTTAAAACATCACACACGATCAGTAGAGGGATACTCTGTAAATAATAATATCTTGTTTTTTCTTCGGCTGACATTAATTACATAACTAATAACGTTTTGAGAAATAAGTGAACATTTTGCTATGATGGGTGTGTCATACAGCAGCGTATCCTTCAGTGGGTATTACTTGTATGTTAAATATGTTGGTTGATTGAGGTTCAACCAAATCACAAATATTTAGAATATTCCCTCTTTTGACAACTAATGTCATTTATTTTAGTTTTCACTTCAATTCTCCGAGCCTCGGAGCCGGGTTCAGAGTGAAGACGACATGAAGCAGAATTGAAAAAGTTGTCTTCTCCTCTTCAATAAAACACATCTACTGTAGAAAGGCCATCTCCACTGCAAACCCTGTGCTCGGTGCCACCTCGCTCTTCAATGAATGAAAGCATGTACTGTAAACACAACGACTCCGCAGCAGCAGTGACATATTCACTCGTGAAAATGTCACACTATTGGTGGTATAACAAAGTGGGTGAGACCATGTAAACACAGTTATTGTTGGGAATACAATTAAAGCACAATACAGCTATACATCCCTCCTGTGTAGCGGAGGAGATTCAAGCCGAGAAATTTGAACTACATTTCAAAAAATACGCTGTATGTATCTGTGGCGAGACTCTTGTTGACCATTGCGTCCAGTATGAATCCAGCGAGAGGCAATGTTCAAACAGACAACAGAGCTTGTAATGAATAAAAAAGGAAGCCCAGTCGTTCCTTTACAATGTGAAAAGCTAGAGATCACAAGAGATATGTGAGAAAATATGTTTATAGTTTTTTGTAAAATGTAGATTGCATAACTCTTAAGGATGAAGTGATGGTTGGGGAGGAGGGGTGCTCCCCACTTGATCAGCTGTCGCCCTTTAGGCGCAGCACTGAGGTGTATTGGCACAGGGCTTCAGTGGAAGACCTTTATGCATGTCTCAAGTTAAATTAACTCCTCTCCACTCACAACACATGACATGCTCTGTTTCCAACACAACAAGCAATGACCTACATTATCTTGAAAGCTGTAATTATGTGACTTAAAAGCACCATTAATCTACTCGATGTTGTCCCAGTCAGATGCTTGTCTTGATTGATAACTAGTTGGCTCCACTCTCTCCACTCTCACGAATATAATGTGGCTCATATTGGGGTTTATTTTATGTCAACGTTACTTATTTTTTTCCACTATCACATTTCCCCTGAAATTGAGCTTTGGTTTTGGCTGCGTGCTGAAGCAGGATTTGCAACAGATCCAGGGTGAATATTTAAAATAGACTGTGCCCTGGTACTCTTTGCACAGTCAGTGCAGAGGGTTTTTATTTTGGCGAGTTATTGTAGCTTTGAATAAAGTTCAGCAGCCTGGCTTGAGTGCTGAGGGGGCAGGTTTGACCTCTGGGCCTTTTGGGTACCGCAGCAGAAGGTAGAGTCTTTTTTGGCTAGCCCCGTAACCCGGGCAGGGTCTCATCCACATCCACCGAAATCATTATGAAGTCACATGAAGAAGATGGATGAGGGATGCTGTCCACTGCATTCAGAACCACGGGAAGTCAAAGGCAATGTGAGATGATGGCGTTTTTTTTATACATAATCACAGAAAACCGTGACTTATCTTGTGCAAAGTCTTGTCTTCCCAGCCAGGCAGCGAGCAAGGAGATGCCAGCAAACCTGGGGCTTACAGACAGCACTGAGCTGCAGATGTGTGATTTCAGCAGGCTGAGGTTTGCCCTCCTCTCTGCCCCTCCTTGTCAGAGCCCAATCCACGATCCAAATACAAAAACATTTGCATTTTCCTCAAGCAAAAGGTTATGAATAAGCTTTTGATGCAAGAGCAGGCAGTGCTTGGGAGCTTGCATGACACAAATACATCTAATTATAGCTTTTATTGTAGCTTCAGGATGTTAAGTGGCTTATGTTTGAATTACCTGTGCACACTTGAGTGAAACTGACCTTTACTTACAACTGCGACAGGACAAGAATGTTATGCAAAGCTTTTCTGCTCTTATGCATTACGTCACAAAAGTATGCGTGTGTTCTCATACAACTCCCAAGTCACAGCTTTAAAAAGTGAACTAAACCCCCAGAAGTGGAGGGACACAAACACTCCCTGCACCTTAATCCAACCCAACATAAAGCAGGGATGATACATAGCAGAGGGTAATGCTAGAGAAAAAAACAACTTTATAATAGTCTATAAAATGTGATGACTTACCAAAAGGAATTTAATAAAAAGTGCTTCCAACAATACTGCTGCATACCTTTTGTTTATGTATACATATTCATGCAGCCTCGGGGGTACATTGTGTAGTTTTTTGGGCGAAGCGCATCTTCCCACTGTAGCACTAAAGTGTGTTTAGCACATAGACTGTATATAAGAAGTGGACATAGCCACTGTGTGTCATTTGCTAAGGCCCTAGATAAAAGCAGGACTTACCTCAGTTGACAATCCAGAGTTGTAAAGAAAATGGAAATCTTCCCACACAAGTATTGTGTCTTCTTTTACAGTCAAATGGAATCAGTACATAAATATGTTTCGGATCAGTTAGAAATATGCAGAGCAGATACCTACCACCCACATGTCCTTCGCTCTTTGTGAACCATTACATCAAAAGTTGTCATTTGAGTACCTTGGTATGTTAAGTGAATATCCATGAAAAAGACTTTTCATGTAACAATGTGCATGCAACCTACCTGTATAGGTGAAGCAAAAACATTCACTCAGTCGAGGTTAAAGCTTGCATTCCACGATCCTTTGAGCTGGTTTATATCGTTCATTTCATTGGGACTCCTATTTTGGAAGGACACATTCTCACAGAGTCTGTCTTGATCCAGTCTTCCTTTCAGTGTTGTGCAAATGTCTTCAAGACTTGACCAACACACAAATGAGCGACACATACACACACATAGCTCAGTTGATGGTGCAAGGTCGTGTACTTATATTAATTGTTTCAATGTAAGTGCAGCTAAAGGACAACAGATTAGCCAGATTATCGAAACCTCTTTGTTTTTACTGGTAGAGAGCACACCCGATATATTAATAGTAGGAAAACGTCATTATACCTTTGGTAAACATACTATTGTATTCGCTAATGTAATTGCTCTAGTTGATCTGAGGATGTGATGACATCGCTAAAAAAAAGTCGGGACCAAAAAACAGAAGCAGTCAGATGATCAGCCCTCCCAGGTTGGATAAACTTACTTGGAAGAGGAAATCATGGAAAACCGTTTTCCTATTATTAACATTTCGGGTGTGCTCTCTACCAGTAAAAACAAAGAGGTTTCGATAATCTGGCTAATCTGTTGGCTTGTTTACCACCACCATCCTTCATATTAATCAACAACAAGATGTTATGTTTGTCTCTGACGACACCTTTCAGCATTTTTTTATCTATCACGGCTATGGTTTGTTGAGCTTTGGCACAAGAATGACTTGTTCAGGTTCAGGGAAAGAGCATGGCCGTGGTTCAATAATCGATGTTAAGTGTCATTACAAAACAGGAAGCAAACAGCCATCTCCTCATGAATGTATTAAGATAACTGGTTATGGTGCCTCCACTTAGCCTTGTTTCCAACCTGTCACAAAATAAATCCCAGATACAGCCAAAAATGTACTTTCTCCATAGACCACCATAATGAAAGACATGACTTTTGACAGGACCCATCTGACTGCAAACAAAGGGTGTTTCTCCTGGTCAGGGAAAGATCAATGACTGAATTTCAAGAATGCTACGTCACCGAATCTTGCCGAAGGACTGTCAAGGACCCTTTGAATTCTACCGAAGACTGAGTCCTTCAAGGATGCATGTGTGTATCCGCCACGCTCCTACAACACCCACAATGCATTTCCTGTCCCCGATTTGGTAACAAGGGAAATATGCTACTAAACTTTCAATTATTTCAGCTCAGCAGTGCACAAGAATCTGTTTCTGAATAAATTTGAGGCGAGAAATTACCAAATAATTTGCTAAAACTTCACCCATATTAAATCTAGAAGTACTAATTTAAAAGTTTGTTTCAGCGAGGTTTATTAGCATTGAGGCTGAAAACGGCAGAGAGAGATATTATATTTTCACATAAAGCTATGTGAATTAAGGCTTTATTTCAACCAAACCAGAGTTTGTGATTGTTGAAACTACAAAGACGAGGCTAACCAAGACAGTTATGATGAGTTTTATTTTGTTTCTCTCGAGTCTTAATGAAGTTACAATTGGCAAGGTAAAATTACTGTATTTTTCAATAGAGTCTGGTAGGTTTGAGGAAAGCATTTGGTGAATTAAGGGTTTATTTCAAGTTGGGGATTGTTGGAGCAGTTTTGAATGTGAGTTTGTTTTACAATCAGTAACTCTTTAATTGAAAAAAAATGATGATCAATGTTAAACAATGTGACCATAGTCAGTTAATAGCTGAAACAATTATTTATTTTATTTTCAATAATTTCACTTGAATTGTTATGGTTATTTTGTACTTAAGTTCTTAATCAAATGTGAAAATACTCAGCACTTTTCATTTGTCAAATAACAAAAGAATTGGCTTGTAACCTTATGACCTTAGAATAGGTCATTATTTCATATTGACTATTGAACTACAAAAAATCATGTAATATCTTGATATTTATGTGTTATTAATAATTATCGTGACCGAATATTTTTACCATATCGCCCAGCACTGCAAGTGTGCCAGTGTGCATAAGAAATGGGCGTTTTCTTTTATTCTAAAAATATAAACCTATTAAAAAATGTATCTAATAGACAGGGAATTAATATATGTATATTATACAAAAGACATAAAATTAAAATGCTCTCCTCAATACCACCAGACTACATTGAAAAACACTCGCTGATTTATTTAATGAATTTGACTGCTCATATTTAACCATTGCTCTTTCGCTAATCCTTCTCTGGGTTGTGTGTGTGTGTGTTTGGGGGGGGGAGGGGGGTATCCCAGGAAACAAACCCTGGTCCCTCGTGCTGTGAGGCGACAGTGCTAGCAACTACACCACTATGCAGCCTTCTTTTCAATCCATGAAGGTTTTATAATATTAAAACTTCCCAGAGCCAAGAAAATCTATTTTAAAGTGTGTGACATCATCCCAATGAAAAGTCTAGAGACAAAAAGAAAATGTGCGGGCGGGTCAGCAGGAGAAACACTAATGAGCACAATTCTGATACAAACCCTGAAGATAGAAAACTTTTAGCTTAGCTTCATGTGCTCAGCGTGAAATTTTCAAGTGACTGGGAGGCATCTTTTAGTCCAGTCTTAAGTTTCTATAATGCATCCACAGGCCTCCAATGTCAAAGTGCAACATTTTCTTGACCCATTCAACCAACCAAACCTTCTTCCTCTGCACATGTAGTTGTAACCACATCACACTATTATCTCGTAAAATGGGATTTTAATCTAATATCTGATGCCATGTAGAGTTAGACTGGACACTTCAAACTGTATGTTTGAAGATGTCAGTCTGTTAATATAGTCGTAAAAATGTATGAAAGAAAAGTTTATATATGTATATATATATATATATATATATATATATGTATAATTAAAAACCTGATGATGGTGTGAATGAATGGTAGCTAGGCTGGCACATTGACACAATGGCTGTTTGTATGTATTTATATACATTTAGAAGAAGAAGAAGAAGTTCACGCCACACGCCAGACTATAAAAACTTAGAAGACAGAAATGGGCATAGGCATTTTTGCCATCAGAATTATAGGCATGGTTCTGTTTTTTAACTCTCAATCATTGTGAAACTGGATACACAAGCACAAGTCTACTTTGCATTCCCACAGTTGGGCATACATTTATGTAAACTTGCCTTAAAGCAGCTGTTTACATATCACTATGCAATCCTGTCATATTTTGCTGCTTGGGTAGAAGCAGCTGGAGGAGGCTTTTTGCTGAGTGTCTTGATGGTGAAGGTTTGCACGTGGTCAACGTCATGAAACTGTGGCAACAGAACCACTTAGTTAGGGTAAGAAAACATGTCATGGTTTGGCTTAAAATAAGTATGCTTTTCACGTAAACTACAGACATCACATCATGTGACTCCAGTTCTCATTCCCAGCTCGTCAAATACCAACACTTTGTCAGTTTTCCTCGGCATTGGAGATCAACGCATGGAGGCCCCCCTTTGCGACACACCGGGCTTTCAGTTAACTCCAAAGCGAACCTCTTGCGGCATTAGTGGATGGTAAGAATATATTATGGCATATGAAGTGTGTGAGAATCTGCTTAGGGCGGGTGGTTGGGTCACACAAACACAGGACCACGATCATTTCCTAAACCTAGCTAAGTGGTTGTGTTGCCGAACCTAACTTCCTGTAAAAAACGGAAATGAAACAACAGTATCCATGGGACGTGTTAACACGCCATCCCGGCACGTTCAAGCTAACCCCAAAAATTATAAGGGGAACTGACAAAGCGGAGGTATTTGACAAGTTGGGAGAGTGAATTTGTTGTGACATAACATCGTCAGTAAAGATCACCTAACTTTTAGTTTCACATGGGACACTAATGCTACCTTTACCGTAACGTTACCTGAGTAAGTCTTGTGATTGTTTGACCCATCCATCCCCCCCTCTAACCAGGGTTTTGCTCTCTATACACGTGTACGACTGATGTAGTACTACATCAGTTGCTCTGAGCTAATACCAATGGCAGCTAATACCAATGGCGTGGATAGTTTTACATCTGAGCACCACTGCCCAAGGGTCTGTATTTGATGTTCTGGGAGTGAGACAGGGCTGCAATATGTCTACCTGCTCTGCCACTCGATAGACCTGCCAATGGAAAGAGCGACAAAGAAGTGCAATAGTGCCGGTTCCCCGATGACACCAGAGCCGCTGTCATCTCTTGGGACCTTTATGCACGGCTGTGTGACACATATCATTTATGCTTTTCAAATACTTGTACTGTATGTTTCTGTTACATCCCAAACGCTAATGCAAATCAAAATCAGTTTTATAGGCCAGGTATGAGTATACATACCATTCATTTGACTGTGGGTATTTTTGCTCTCATTGTACAAACAAAATGATGAAATTGATCTCACATAAAAAAATAAAATCTAAATTAAACCACTGTGTAGAGCTAAACAAGACTAAATCTGGGCCACACTGCCCACCTTCACATGTGCGTGACGGCTACCTGTGGTTCCTTTGAGTATAGCAATCAACAGTAGAATTTTTCATTTCATTTAAATATCAATGTAATTTACATTCATTATAGACAAAAAAAGTGTGCTCAATTTTAAATAATTCAGTTAAAAAAATGTTTCATGTCTGTTACACATTCAACAAATATAGAAATTGAAACTGGAATGTGAAAGGTGTAAATGCTACTGAGAGCTTTGTAACATGTTCACAATGACAATGCCATGGCACTGATGCTTAGCGGGTATAATGGTTGTACCAAGTTCACCATCTTAGAATGTTAGCATGTTAACATTTGCTCATTAGCAATAAACACCAAGTACAGATGAGGCTGATTGGAATGTCATTAGTTTTGCAGACATTTGGTCATAAACCAAAGTATTAGATAACAGGTCCGAGGATCAATATGGTCATTAGGATCCATGCTCTGTGGACCATGCATGTCTGTCTATTTTATGGCAATCCATCCAATAGCTGTTGAGTTATTTCAGTCTGGACAACAGTGGTGGACCGACCAACCAACCATCACTTGCATGGCAAACTTCATGAAATCAGTGAAAACAATCCTTTACATTCTGTCTCTCACCTTAGTTTTATCTCAACTATATCACATCAGTCATGACTGGCTCCAGATCGTATGTACGCTGGTCTGAAGTATGCCTGACGTGCACACGCTCTCACGTCACATTTCTATGTATTCACATATTTTTATACATCTGACTCCTGGCAGCGGAGTAGAGATTAGATGCATTTGTCCGAACACCTTGCACAACAGACTGTAATACTCTGTTCATGGTAAAAAAAGGAACAAACTGGCCATATTATGCAAGTCGCCGTTGAAGTGTTGCTCAAGCGCTTGTTGATATAGTCATATCATCAAATAGCACTGTGAACTGGCTAGCTGACTTTTTAAAATGTATTTAAGAGAACAAGGTAAAACAGAAACATGTGATTGGTTGACACTCCATTGCTTCATTGGAGTTCAGAAGAACTCAGAATAAGTAAATAAAAATCTCGTACTGATGGGACTCTTTTCATTGCCGGTTCAGTCCCAACTGGTCAGAGGTTAAACAAAAAGAATACAATGTATTCCCTCCTGTATCAATGGCTTTTCTGAGGAAAGGCTTGGGGATAAAGCTCTCTGAACTGGCCATAGAGTGAACCATTGCTTTGTAACAAATAATGACACAACAGCAACCTGTGTATATATAGTCAATACAAATGGTACGTGTTTACTTTAACATGTTCCTAACGTAGTATTTTCAGGTGATCCCAAGCGAGGCAATCAAAGTTGTGGAAAGTGGCACATCAGAAATGTGGAGAGGATTTACCTGTGTGTGTTCCTCTCATGTCCTGCCTGACCAGGACAGCAGCTAACATGACGACATGAAGATTACTGTCTGTGCAACAGAGAAATGAGATGGGAGAGGATGAAAGGAGGAGCAGGTTTGGGAGTTTGAGGTTACAGCCCAAGTGTGTAACAGCATGAAACATCTCTTAAGCCATTTCCACAACCTAACTTTATAAACCATTTCTATCCTTAACTAATAATATTTATGGCAATGCATATGATGTTTCAGCAAAAAACATAGAAGTAATTAACCATTAATTTATTAACAACATCTCTTTATTCAATACACAGTAAAGGATACATTTGAAATTTACAAAGTGAAAGAAATTAACTGAACTTATTTTTTTATTTTTCTTCTTCTTACATCTTCGAGACGGTTTAATCAGATTTGAAGAAACAATGTCAAAACTCAGGCAGACACTGAGACACATGAATCACCTCATTAGTTTGGGTTTTCACAGATAAGCTGCAATTGATGCCAGTTGATGGCAGGTTGTGAGTGTGACACACGACTGGCATTGTGATGTATTTCACGTGCAACGAAAGGAAGTGTGAGTATACCGCAACCTCAAAGTGCTCTTGAAAATGAAAAGAGTCATCCCCGAAACCAACCACATGTGTACTTCTACCATTAAAAGAGGCCAGGAGAAAAATGTACTCGGGATAAAAGCCTTTGTTTTGTCAGGCATATTTATGGGTCAAAAGTAGACACGTTTCAACTGATTGGGGTCTTCATTGGGGCAGAGACATTAAAAGCAGGACTGTCCTCCCAAGAAAAAATGACAGCATCAGTTCCAGCAAATGCTCAAAACATGTTTCCATTAAAAAGCAAAGCCAAGACATTTTTACGCGACCAAAATCTTGCAATTAACTTTCATGAAGTGAAAACACATTGTAAAAGGGTCAAAGCCTTATGTAGAAAACACAGAGAACTTCCAGACCGGACCGCCCTGTGGAAGCGACCTATCAATCACAAGGTAGCCCCGCCCCCTAAATCATACCCTTTTTAACTTATGTACCCTTAATGGTCTGTTTGACTCTAAATGGACCATCATTTACTAAATGAACATCATGCTGTATTGAAGAACACTTGAAACTAGAGATTGAGACCATAAACTCATGTTTACAATGTTTACTGAGGGAATAAATCA
This sequence comes from Ophiodon elongatus, assembly GCA_016806645.1. Lineage (NCBI taxonomy): Eukaryota > Metazoa > Chordata > Actinopteri > Perciformes > Hexagrammidae > Ophiodon > Ophiodon elongatus. The sequence continues at coordinate 795,719 of JACSYO010002054.1, read as the reverse complement.
AGTGAAAAGGGTCATTTTCTCATGGAGTTCTATACAAAAATCACGTTTTGCAACTAGAGGAGTCACCCCCTGCTGGCCAGTAGAGAGAATGCAGGTATAAGGCTTCACGTGTCAGAACCGGAGGTTGCTGCCTGCTCCAAACTCTAACAATGTAGGTATTTATCAACTATTCATCTGTATTTAGATATGTTTAATAATGAAATGTTTCTCAATATTCATGAGAAAAAAAAGTTTGGGATTCTAGTTCTCACAATTGCCTCACAGACAATTTCACGGCCCTTTGGTGTATAACTTATTCATGTGAGTTCTATCGTTCCTGTGTTGGTACGAACAGGCTGAGGTCTCTTCTCCCTGTTGGTGATGCAGACCCCATTCACGCGCTGTTCAGCCTGAGCAGCAAACTATAGCCCTCTTTGGAAATCCATAAAATATTTTGGGGAAAAATCATATAACACAGAAATTGTTGGAGAGATCTTGCTGAACCATGGTGCCTAAAATCCCACTGTATCAAAAGAAATAAGCTGGGAGAAAAAAAAGAACTACAAAAACAAAGACAGACTGCCTGACCTGATTTTTAGAGCAACAAATAACAAAGGCAATAGTTCTACGCTCTACTTGCTGAATCCTTCATGGTGACAGGTGGATCTGGTGTGAGAGTGTGAGTATGATTTATTGGGTTCCATACTTGCCCGTCTCTAATGGTGGATGCTCCCGCCTGCAGGATGCAGAGTGATTACTGTTCACTAATCCTTCTTGGCGAGCGGCGTAGAAAAATGACAGTGAAAGTCGTGTAGAATGGCTAATCAATACTGTATTTATGCCCAGTGAGGAGACAGCATTGCTCACTTGCCAACACAACAGGGCTTCCATCGATACATCCCAGTGGATTTCACAGGGAAGATAATGAACCCTTCTTTATTTAGAGGAACCAAAACAGAGCAGTCGATAGTTATGGGGGAGAACTCGGTTTCTTGAAAAGTGCTTTTAAATAATCATCGCCTTTCAGACATTCTGTGTAGTGCCACTCCCTCTGCTTCAAAGTGCCTCTTGACCAAAACAAACTTTGTCCATCGACCGTCTGTCTCTTCAAATCCTTCGTCACTTAGTACAAATTATTGTATGTGAATATGAACGTCACTTTCATGACTGAATATTGTTTCTCTATTATATTTTGGGTCAGTTCATGAACCGGAAATGTTTATTTGACTACAACGTTCACTAAAAGCAAAGTATGAACAGGCACGGTGACTGACAGATGTTGTGAGATGTGCATGATGTCGGTATCAGGCTTGTACTCAGTGTTGTGATGCAGTCATGAGAAGAAAAAAAAAAGAAGAAAAAAAACACACTGTTTTGCAAAAGAAAAAGAAAAAAAAACGTTCATAAATTGTCTTAGAGCCTTCAGGGCAAGTAAAAACAAGTGACAGCTCACAGATACACCAAGGCTGGTGTCAGCCACCAGCCAATTATCACCAGGGTTAAACTGGATAATTGACACAGGTGCAGTCGAGCAGTTAGGCATGTACAACATTAGGCCAACCGTAAGCCATCAATATCTTTAAAGTTAGCCACAACATCGGATGTTCACAGACAGATAGGGGGTGTAAGGGGATTTTATGTATGTCCACACTTTGATGCTATCTGCCTGATCAGATATTGATGGGATATATTTCGTGGTCAAAGGTGCGATTGTAAAACGATGGATAAAACCGTAAAATGTTCTATATATTCTTCGCCATAAAAGCACCCCCCATATTGTTGCTGCTAATTCTTCCTCTTCACAATATTAGTACACTTGTTTTATAGTAGCCTCTAACAAAGCTCCGCTAATTCACTTATAAACATATTTTCCTAAGAATTCTTCTTCAGAAAAAAAGTCCCTGGTTATTTTTGCTGCTTATTATTCCTCCCCGCATTATTAGTAGACTTGTTTTATTTAAGAATAGCTGCTATGAATTCTTCAAATAAAAGTTATTTAAAAGCTTTTTTTTTTGAAGCAGCACACAAAGAGGAACTCCCGTGGGGAGAGGGGGAGGGGGGGGGGTTAATGGAGACCTCCATTTGATAAACAAATATGCAACACATTCTCACACCAATGCATCAAATACCGTAGCCTGGTCAGTCGCATGAAGCTTAAGACTATGCCGCTATACCCCTCTGGGATCAGTTTGTAATGTGTCAGACACCCTCGTTACATGCAGAGCATCTTTTCAAAGTAAAGTCTGCACAGGTTGTTGGATTTCGGCAACAAAATGATTTGGTTAGATTTCGAGAAAGTGCGTGGATATCATTAACTTGACTATGTACTGACGTGACACACATGAAGCGAACAGCGGTCTCCTGGAGGAAAGTCCCGTTTTGTTTGACCCCAGCGTACAGACTGGACAGATAATGCGCCCTGACGTCATCGGATGACAAAAAAAATGCATTGAAATGTCAAATGAAAGCATGGACTTGGACCGGATTACATCCAAGGTGCTGTTTCTAATGTTTGGCCATGAGGTAGCCTTCGTTTCCTGTGTGAATGGAGAAGAGTCTCTTTCAGTTTTCTTTTTATTGTGTAGGTTTTGTTTGAGTGTCCATCCTTGGAGTGTACCCATCTTTTTGTTTCACACGGGACACGATCATCAGTCTCTAGTGTGTTTGAAGTGGAACATTTTCACTGAGAATCCACATTTGTTTGTTTTCCTTGTTCCCTTGTTTTTTAGTTGCAGGAGATCCTGTTTTCTCCGTTTCTTAGCTTGAGTATAGATCTCGTTAATCGTATTGAGCCTATATTTAGAAACCGAGATTGCGTTTCTTTTGGTTTATCTTTAAAGTCTGACTCTTAAGACTCTGAAGACGTTGAAATTGACCGCACCAGGATGTTCTTCTTACATGTTGGGTGATGAGAGTTGTCTGCCCTTAGCAATGTGTTTCTGTCATTTTTCTGTGCTTCATCGTGGTCCAAAATATATATTGTGTTTTACGTCATACCATGAACTAATTATGACACGATTTTCCCAGAAATGTCTAGAAGGCTAAAATGATGAAGTGATGACAGTTTGGACGGACATGGATGTAAACTGCTCCTTGACTGCTTGCTGGATGCACACATTCGTGAGACGTAAATATAGTTAGTTTGTATTATTTGTCATTGCTGTCACTGCCACACAGGCATGGCCAACCTTGTCGAATGTTCATTGTTGTCAGAAGTAGCATCAGTAGCCCCCATCTCTATCCTGATGTGGGACTGATATCCATTGCAAGTGGAGCAAATGCATCCGTGCAGCAAAGTGCTACCCCACTTTACTCACCTTTTTATGGATTTTTCAAAGCACCCTAAATCTAATCTAGACAAGTGCAGGTTTCTTGACTTAATCCAAGAGGTTAGATGGTGTAGAATTGCAGGAAATTATTTTTATTTATTTATTTTCCTGGGGAAGAACCCCTAGACCCCCCCCCCCCCCTTTTAAAACCTAACCACGCCCATGGGTGTGGGTGGACACGAAGAATTATCTTGGATCGAAAGAAGGACTGGATGTGTTGACTCCTCAGTTGAGGAAATCCCCGACCTGCCATGTAATTAGTAAACACCGTGATGAATGAGAGAGAATTTACTGCCAGCTAGTTGCAGCAACTCAAATGAGCTGATGATGCAGATTTGCTCTTTGTGCAGTGGACCACAGATGTCTCGGACAGTGTGTATCCATTTTCTGCTCTTTTCAGTAAACATACTGGACTAATGACATGTTGAAGTGAACACATGTTTACTAAGTTAAGCTCTCATAGGTACATAAGATCAATAGAGTTGAGACCAAATAGGGTACTTGAGTATATCCATTTTAGTTACTTCATACTTCTACTCCTCTACATTTCAGAGGGAAATATTGTGTTCTTTTTTTCATTGGTTACTGGTTAAAATACAGTAGGCTGTTAAAATATAACACAATATATAAGATTAGACAAGGGGGTTCCCTGTCATTTGGCCTTTGACCTCTTACAGAAAACATGAGTTGTTATCAGTTCCATCAAAGAGATGAATTTGAGGTCAGACTATCTATTATTGTAATGAAAAGCAATAATTGGAGAAGAGTAAAAAAAAAGAAATGTAAGTGTTGTAATAAATTGGGTATGAATAATGTTTTAGAAATGAGTTTGTTTGCTTAATCATCTCCACCAGGTGCCAACCTCTGGTTCTGAAAAGTGAAGCCAATGCTGAAGTGCCTTGAACCAGCATTCTCTCTCCTGACCACCAGGGGGCCGGTCACTCCTCTGGTTGTATAGAAGTCTATGAGAAAATGACTCTACTTCTCTCTTGATTTATTCCCTCAGTAAACATTGTAAACATAAGTTTATGGTCTCAATCTCTAGTTTCAAGTCTTCTTCAATTCAGCATGATGTTAATTTAGTAAATTATGGTCCATTTAGTGTCAAACAGAACATAAAGCAGGGTATGCTTTGGGGTGGGGCTACCCTATGATTGACATGTCTCTATCACAACGTTGTCCGATCTGGGAGTTGTCCAAATTTTTGTCTTAGAACTTTAACCCTTTCACAGTGTGTTTTCAGTTCACGAACGTTTTTGTCACAGTTTGGTTGCCAAAATTCTCTTATTCAGCGTTGACCTCCTCTTACTTTCTCTCTCTCTCTAACTACTTAAAAAAAATAGTTTTGCTGCATATTTTTTTAAACAAAGTCAGCTATAAATAATTAAAAACATAGAATTTTAATTGTAGATATATTAAAAAAGAGAATATAAATAATTTGCAGCAACCAATACATCATTTTACGATAGGCATTCATATGCATTGAGAACTTAAGAAAAAAAATAGACCAGGCAAGTACAGACAGCACAACATAGGAAAGAGCTCAGGGGTCCGGTGGACATTGGCTCAGCAGCTGGATTGTCTCCAGCACCCACAAAAGAGCTGGAACACGACACAGCACGGGTCATGGGTGTAAGAGTTGGAAATGGAAACAGCATTTTCAGATAATCTTGACTCAAATATGATCACTGGCCCAGTTTCTGATTGAGTTTCTAAATAAGTATACCTTTATCGGATTAGGTTATCAAATAAATGTATACCTTAATCTGATTGAGTTATTAAGGAAGGAAAATATATTACATAAAACATTTATTTTTAAATCCTTTTCCTAATTATCACAGCGTAATAAACTGCTACAGTAGCTCTCTCACTAGTGGACCAAATCACATTGAAACCAAAGGCTGTAACCTCCAGGTCTGAAAAGGGAATCCAATGTGGAAGGGCTTTAAACTTTCATTCTTACTAATCACCATCAGGGGGCGACTCCTCTAGTTATATAGAAGTTTATGAGAAAATTACTCTACTTCACACTTGATTTATTCCCTCAGTAAACATTGTAGACATGAGGTTATGGTCTCAATCTCTAGTTTCAAGTATTCTTCAATACAGCATGATGTTAATTTAGTAAATTATGGTCCATTTAAAGCAAAGAAAAGCAGTGTATGCTTTAGGGCCAGGCTACCTTTAGACTGACAGGTCGCTACTACGGCATTGTCCAGTCTGAGAGCTGGTTGCAAAAAAACAAGATGGCCAAAATGCCAAACTCAAGGCTTCCAAACAGTGGTTCACATACCGAGGGGTGACGTCACAGGGACTACGTCCACTTTACAGTTTACAGTCTCACGTTCACCTGTCCTGAGTGTTGGTGTTCAGAACAGGGTGAGAACCCAAGCCCACCATCCACCCCCTGTACAGTATCCTACCTAGAGAGCTGAATGAATAATTATAGGACAAGGATCAGATTCCAAAAGGAAACAGGAGACCCACAAAAGAGCTGGAACATGACACAGCACGGGTCATGGGTGTAAGAGTTGGAAATGGAAACAGCATTTTCAGATAATCTTGACTGTGGCTGTGGCTTTCTCCCTGCTCCTGCCCGCCTGGCTTTGAGCATCTGATGATCTCATGCCATCCAATCTGCCTTTGCCACACGTTCATCTTCTCTATAAGCGCACCACCACAGGCAGATACCGATGCCGCTTTGACAGAGCTACTTGGTGTTTGCAAATGGACGCTGCCCTCGTCGTGACTGGGTTTTTTTTCATGCTGAACTTTGACACGATTTGTGTCCAACCAAAAGGGGTATTGGACCATTGTTATTTTCCATTCACAGAATGTTACAATGCTAATTTTGACTTCATACCATAATACAAACAAGGGATGGTACAGGAAGCTTTAACTATGAGAGAAGTCAGGAGTTGGACAGAAGTAGTGACAAACCTCATAACAACCCCGGACAATGGTTTCATCCCTACGGTGAATCTACGGTCATTTCCAAACCAGAAACCAAGCGCTGTTTGTTCCATCTCTGCTGCTTTGGGTGGGTGTGTTGACATGGCAGCGTCCTGCAGGCTGATTCATGCTGGTCAAAGTGGACTTTAATTACTCTAATTATTTCATACTAATCTTTGAGCAAATCCTCTAGCGTATGCCACCCCCACATTTCACTGCACAGTTTTTTGTAAATATGAGTATATGACAAATATATCCTTAAATCTTGAATTTAATGATACTTCTTTAATTTAAGATTATTTGAAACCATCTCATTATTTTGGTTTTACTGCCCATAGACTAAACAAAAGAACCAGGTTTTTCATCAGGGAGTTGATGGAGACCAACATACAGTAGAGCAAATGAGAAGTGAAATTTGACTTATATTAACATTTGACTTATATGCAATTAAATGGGAAAACTTTAAATGTAAGCTTGTGTAAATAGCTTGCTAACATGTTAGCTTAACTTGAGAAAAATATATAATGTGTAAAGAGTAAGTGTTTATCAGATTGTTTTGGAGATCTTCTGGTAAGAAATATCTAAATTATTGCAGCTTTAACGGGTGAAGAGTGGTGGGGTCATTGTATTTTCAACAACATATCTTAACTCACTGACTGAAAAATGTACAGAACCTCAGTATCAGTAATTCCTATTCATTTAAAAAGATTAGTTCTGCCTTTTTAATTTTTTTGTTTGATAATTGAAAATGATTGAAATGGATGTGCCTGAGACCAATCAGGACACCCTGTCTACTTCTCATCGTTTAGTTTCACTCTCCTCCTGTTCCAGCGAGTTATCTGCTCTGCTACGTAGGTAAGCGATTGACTGTCGGTGTCTCTGCATGGAAGAACTGCATAACACCGAGATGAAAGGAAAAGCAAGCGTTTCTTCCAACCCTGCACACCAGGAAACCATCTTTTCAACGAACCCTTCTCTGAACAACAGTACCAGTCCATCATGACTCAAGCCGTCAACTCAACAACTTCTTCCCAAGAGATGTCACAACATTGAAACCGCCCTCTAAGATTTCTTCTAACCTTCCACAGACATTTTATTTTGTTCTTCAAAGCCTCCATAGAGTCTAAAAAAACACTTATTATTATTATTATCAGTGGTATTTTTGTTATTATAATAATAATAGTAATAGTAATAATAATAATAATATTACTACTACTATTATTATTATTATTATATTACATTGTCTGCACATTACAAGTGTTTTGCAAACTGCTACCATTCTCTAACTCAATCATGTTCATGTGATAGGATATGCAACTCAAAAGCCATGGAAACTCTGATAGTCAAAGTTTGATGAAGATATAAACTTTTTTAATAACTCAATCAGATTAAGGCAGACCTGGGCATCGTATGGCTCACGGGCCATACCCGGCCCGCGGGCTGTCGCAGTGTTTAAGGATTACAATGTGAATCTCTATTATGAGACAAAACACGCGGAGCAACACAACAATGCTCATTTTTGGTTCAGAAGATGTTGTTTCTCTTTGCATCTACCTCCATATGTAAACAAACATTCTCCGTGATAAAGTTTAACAGATACAGATACAGATCCTCTCTCACTGACGATCACCTGTCAGCTGTCCTTCTCATATCCACCTCAGACATTCTACCTTCACATATCCACCTCAGACATTCAGCCTTCTCATATCCACCTCAGACATTCTACCTTCTCATATCCACCTCAGACATTCTACCTTCTCATATCCACCTCAGACATTCTACCTTCTCATATCCACCTCAGACATTCTACCTTCTCATATCCACCTCAGACATTCTACCTTCTCATATCCACCTCAGACATTCTACCTTCTCATATCCACCTCAGACATTCTACCTTCTCATATCCACCTCAGACATTCTACCTTCTCATATCCACCTCAGACATTCTACCTTCTCATATCCACCTCAGACATTCTACCTTCACATATCCACCTCAGACATTCTACCTTCTCATATCCACCTCAGACATTCTACCTTCACATATCCACCTCAGACATTCTACCTTCTCATATCCACCTCAGACATTCTACCTTCTCATATCCACCTCAGACATTCAGCCTTCTCATATCCACCTCAGACATTCAGCCTTCTCATATTCACCTCAGACATTCTACCTTCTCATATCCACCTCAGACATTCTACCTTCTCATATCCACCTCAGACATTCTACCTTCTCATATCCACCTCAGACATTCAGCCTTCTCATATCCACCTCAGACATTCAGCCTGACTCAGAGCTTCGTTCAAGCCAACACAGACTAGAGTTCTCACACTGAACTGAAAAACAGAAAATAAAGTAATTGGATTACAAAATTGGTTTGCAGAAACTTGATCCCTGTCAGTATTTTATTATATATGGATATTTAATATGGATATTTGTTTGGATCATTATTCATGCTACAGATGTTTAAGGTGGAGCTTATTTGAACTACTTTATACGCTGTTGTTCAGTTTGGGAAGTTAGGAAGGGTTTGAAAAAAAACCTTTAAAATTGTAATGTGCAAAGTAACTCGTAACTAAAGCTGTCAGACAAATGTAGTGGAGTAAAAAGTACAATATTTCTCTCTGAGATGTAGTGGAGTGGAAGTACGAAGTTGAATAAAATGGAAATACTCAAGTAAAGTACCTTGAATTTGTACTTAAGTACAGTACTTCAGTAATTATACTTGGTTACATTCCACCACTGATAATGACATTCACTCTTACCACTCGCAGCTTATCAAAACCATACAATTTACTGCTTTTTAAAAAGAGGAGGAATAATATTGAGCAGGATTGAGTTCAGTCTATTGGTCATGTAGCCCCTTGGGAAAATAATTGCCTACCCCTGGATTAAGGTATACTTCTATAATAACTCAATCAGATTAAGGTATACACTTCTTTAACAAGAGAAAGAGAGGATTTGCAACACAGCATGGTACATCTATTAACTAGTTTTTCACAGTTTAATATATGAGATGCTACATGCAGTAAATATCAGCTGTTAGCAATCTATATGACACAGGACAGCACTGTACATGCCACACGTAGGTATGCTTACTGATGATACCCAACAGTTGTTAGGAGCAGTGTGATGAAGGAACAGCAAGAGTTCCAGTCTTTTATTTACATCATCGAGGAGTGGATATTTATTGTGTTTAAAAACCTGCATTTATGTTCTAATTTTGGTAGAAAAGGGGTGTTAGTAAGTGTTGACTCCAATGACGCCATCCAATCTCAATTCAGCCCCCATGTGATTGTTATGTTTCAGAGCTCCTTAAGTAAAGAGTGTGGGCCAGTGTTTATTGTTATCATAAGTTCAGACTATGCAGGTGTCAGAACTATTACTCACACTCTTAAAGGCCTCACAGCCTGTCCTGCTGATTCAGAGTGTGAGCCTTCTCTTTGACTTCGGTTCCATCCACAAACTGTGATTCAAATAGGTCCGACAGCCCACAGTTACTATCTATATTTTGAAACCATTTTGAAACCATTTTGACAGTTTGCATGGGCACAGTTGCTGAAGGCGTGCTTTTGAAAATGGTTTATAACACAATCTAATCCAGCTGTAATCAGATATTAGCCATAACCCTTTTGATGAAGAACTCATAACTGCTTTTTAAACAGTCAATGAATGCTTGATAACACAGTATAACAACATTTTAGTCATATGTAATAATTTATCTTTAGTCGATTTACACACATATATAGACCCTTTTACAGTATGTGGAATAAATGGCAAGTGGCCCAATATTTAGTGGCCAGATACATATACAAACCTAGCGTGTAACGTTACATCGGAGTGACATTAGGAGCTACTAGATGTTTACAACTCTGTTTTTGTGCTCATGTAAAGAACATCAAACACCATGACATAGAGTAAGAGGTTTGACTTTTTTCAGTTCTAAAATAGTGACGGCAGCTGTTGAAAACACAAATGGAACATTTAGCTGTCCTGGGAAATGCTTACAATCAATTCTAAATATAAACTAATTTGTGTTTATCTATCAACCTTTTACATAAGTTACTTAGAACAACCACAGCAGCATTCAGCTAAAAGTCACCAGTTAATACAATCAATCGTTAAACCGAAACAACTGTTGCTTGGAAACAGTCACAAGCCTGTTGGTGTTCTGTAGAAACTTAGTCCGCTTTTGGAAAATCAATGCTGACAACTGAGCATGCAGCAACCAGACATTTTGATGCAGGTAATGTTTTATCTCAATGTTTAAAACTTGCTGACCCGTCTGTAAAAGGGTCTGTACACACGTTAAAATGCTTTACAAGACAGTATATCAATTATTCGTTTTCAAACCCTAACCCTTCAAAGTGTTAGTAGATGTACATAATCCATCAATAAATGTGTAGAATTCACTATGAAATGTAATAAGTTGTATAAGGACATCTTATTAATTCAAAGAATTAACACTTAAAACACATATGTCTGCCCTGCGATGAACTGGCGACCTGTCCAGGGTGTACCCTGCCTTTGCCCGATGTCAGCTGGGATCGGCTCCAGCGCCCCGCGACCCTAAAAAGGATAAGCGGTTCGGATAATGGATGGATGGATGGAACACTTAAAACACATTAATATTAACATAACATATTACCCACAAGTTATCAAGATGAAGCAATGCTGCATATTCATCAAGCTACTATAATTAATTATGTCAATTAACTTTTTTATGAAGCTGGCATTTGGACACAAAATGTCATGTCATATTTTGTATTTAAAGAAAATGTGATCACTTTTCTGCAGTAGGTATCAGTAGATAAATACTAATTAATGGTGATTACAGTTGAAGGGCAAATCAGTGGCTTGATTAAGAAGAAAACAACGGACCCAACAAAGCGTCACCCTGTTTACAACTGTATTTCCATTCTCTACCTTAACAAGGCCCTTGATTGCCCCTGTGTGATTCTCTGCCTCCAAACAAATACTCATGGACTTTATGCTGGGAGATTGTTGTGAAAACTGGATTTGTATGGGCACAAGTTCATGATTATGATTCAAAATGGGAACTTTAATCAATCTATGTCTCTCCAGCGACTGAATTTAATTCTGGAAGTGGTGACTCAAATCGTTGTCCATGGAGCACAGCTTGACAATGCCTCCCCCCACGCGGCGTTCATTGTTCGATTACTTTTTAAAAGTGTTTCACGTGACTATGCCAGACGTATCAGTCAACTAGAACTCGGCGGAGTGGCCGGATTCAAAGGTCTGGACCTAGGCAACTAATCGCTAACATTTTGCATCGGAGGGTCACATAGTGATCTGACTCCATCAACACATCAGCATAATCCTTTACCACTTCTCCAACAGTCTTGTAAGTTCTGGACAGGTGTAGTTTTAAATGGCAAGAAGACACTCTGTGTTCTTAAGCCATTACTAATTCAGCTCCAAAGACTCCAAACACTCCAAAGTAATCCTGCTATCTTCCTATGCAGTCCAGAACCTTTGATGAAAGTCACTGGAGATTAAGGGGATCTGTCAAGTGCTTTCCCATTTTCCCAACCTAATATAACAAAGAGCCATCCTTCAAAGGAGCCCTCTCGTGGTACTTTATTCTCCAAGTTCATCTTCAACAGTTCCTCATCAACAGCGCAGATTTCTGCCATATGGCGGGGGTTTTGCCTTTGCCCCATGGCAGGTTTCTCCTTTGGGTAGAACTCCAGTTCGGAGGTAATCAGCGCATCCACACACAGCTTTGGCAGCTCTTCATAAAAGGCCCATGACTTTCATGTCAATAACGGGCCAAGGAATTGCTCACGGAACAAAATTAAGTGTCATGACAGTTTATGACTGCCAACATTGTGTGTGACAGCTGAGCTCCCTCTGGGGAGGTGGGAGATGGTAACCATGAGTAATCCTGCATAGCGTTGTCACAGAGGCCTGTTGTACCATAATGGATTACTCACTGCTTGTTGTTAAATATCAAATCAAGAGGAGTGTGCTGAACCAGATGTATTTACTGATCTTCTCTGGTATCACAAAGATCTCTCAAGGAAATATCTTCTTGTGGAAATTAGCCCAGACGGCAACTCACCGACGGACAGGCTGAAACAGGACGTAAACATGGTCTTTTACAAACGCGTTACCAGGGTTACAAATTTGTGACGTTTAAATGTTACGTCCATTAAACAGATTGTTTTTGGAGATGGAGACAGCTGTGGCTCAGCAGGTAGAGCAGATCATCCATTTATCGCAGGGTTCAGCTACATACTGAAACCCAAAACGCTCCCGATGGTTCGGCCAGACTGAATGCTTCTGATCTGTGTCTGTGAACGAGAGGCTTATTGTAGAGGGCTTTGGATAAAAGGGCTTTATGACCATGCTTTTGGATGTGACTTTTCTGTGTCATCACCTTTCATATCTTAACACCCATGGTGGTGTGGGATCTAGCCTAAAAACAAAAAATAAATAAAAACATATTGCTTCAGTTTAAGCATGGGTTTTGGTCAACATCAGTGTGAGCGTCCTTCTAACATAGCTGTCGCGAGAAAGAAAGGGCTTGTAATTGTAATAAACAGCCACTATGATCAAACTTAAAGTGTTACCAGGCCTGATCTTGCAAATTACAATGGTAGATTCAAGGAAAAGACAAAGACAGCAGGCAGCAGGTGTGCCTTCTTGGCCTTCCTCTTCGCTGCCTTCACTGCAGTGTAAAAAGGAACTCGTCCAGCTGGAGTTCACAGAGCAGAGTCACACCTTCTTCATTAGCAATAGTCAGCTCCAACACATTTTTGCAGGAATATGCAGCACTGCAAATGTGCAAGCAGTTATTATTTATATTATAATATAAAAAAGGCAAATTACGCTGTGTTTAAGGTTGAAGAGATGGTAATATATATATATACCCACAATGGAAACCACCTTTTAGTGATCACAGTTACAGAAATAGCTTACCGTAAGTATGTAGTCCATTCACAGTGTTTATTTTGGATTTTTTCACACATATATATATATATATATATCACAAACTATATATGATAAGGATAAGGATGTTTATTGTCATCGTGAGAGTGACCCGGGTGTGTGATGTCTTTGCAGATGTTGCTGGCCTTCTGGAGGCAGTCAGCATACACAGTGTCCAGGTCACGGAGGGTAACTACCACAAACCTCTGTGCTGTTCTCACCACACGGGCCAGGTCCCTCCTGTTCTTTGCTGTGCAGCTGGCATACCACACAGTAAAGCACTGACAGAGGATGCTTTCAATCTGGCAGGCCAGTTTGTTTTTGCTTCCTCAGGAAGAAGAGCCTCTGCTGGGCTTTCTTCACCAGGTGGGATGTGTTCAGGGACCAAGTGAGGTCTTCAGTAATGTGGAGTCCCAGGAATTTGATGCTGTCCACCCTCTCCATCTCATCCCCACTTATGTGGAGTAGAGAGGGTGTGGTCTTCCTGGATCTCCTGAATTCCACTATGATTTATGGTCTTGATGGTGTTCAGGACCAGGTTGTTGTCCGAGCACCACTCAGCCAGATGTTGGACCTCCTGTCTGTAGTGTGTCTTGTCATTGTTGGAGATGAGTCCCACCATAGTGGTGTCGTCGGCAAACTTCACTATTGTGGGAGCAGTCGTGGGTGAAGAGGGTGAAGAGGGCCGTGCTAAGCACACAGCCCTGCGTTGCACCAGTGTTCAGGATGGTGGTTGCCGATGTCAGGTTCCCTATCCTGACATTCTGTGGTCTGTTTGAGAGAAAGTACAGAATCAATGAACAGACTGAGGTAGAGAGTCATAGGTTTTTGAGTTTACGCACCAGTTTATGGGGGATGATGGTGTTGAAGGCAGAGTTGAAGTCAACGTACAGCATCCTGACATATGAGTTAGGGTGCTCTAGGTGAGACAGGGCCGTATGAAGTGTGATGGAGACCGCGTCCTCCGTAGATCTGTTGCAAACTGTATGCAAACTGGTGGCTGTCCAGGTCTGCTGAGAGGACGTCGTTGATGTGCGATAGTATCCTCCTCTCCAAGCACTTCGTGATGACTGGGGTCAGGGCGACTGGGCGGTAAGCATTGAGACTGTGGTGCTGGAGGAAGAGTGTCTGCTCCTCCTTGGGCTGGGTCTTCTCAGTGTTGCTCTGCTGTGTTGTCTATCAAAGTGGGCGAAGAATTGGTTTAGGGTGTCCTGACTGATCTGTGTGGTACTGCTCTTGTAGTCAGTCCAGCTAGCTTGTAGTGTATATGAGCCTCAAGTGCACAAACAAGTACAAACAAAACACACAGGACGAAAAAGCTGCGATCAAAACGAGAGTGCCGAGCTGCTGTGTACATGCGCACCGCCATGATGGATTCATTTGATTCCCATTTGATGATAACCTAATACTGATAACCTACAGTTTATTTTCATGGCAAAATATAGAAATGCAGTGAAGCTAACTCCAAGCTGTGGCTTAGTAACCAGTTTTACGTAATACAATATATAGAGTAGGTACTGTAATATAGTGTATTTGAATTAAACATATTGCAGTAATTCAATTTGTACAGTAATTTAAAAAGAGTTTAAAACAGCTGCACTGAATTTGTAAAAATTCAGTAAATAGCTAAACTGTCCGTTTCATTACTTTATTTTAAATATACAAATGTCAATATGATGGTAATCTGCATGAGAAATAAAGACGAGAAAAATAGTTAATCATTCACTTAAAGTTATCAATTTGACCCGGATAGATAATCCCTATATGTTACATGTTTTCTGTTACCTTTTTCATTCAGCAGTGTCTGCTGGCCTTCAATCCACTGTGAACTAAGACATATCGAACAAAGAGTGTTTTATATCAACATAATGCATCATTTAGAAAACTACCAGTCAGAAAAGCACCTGTCAGAATTTGCTGTGTGACTCAATCTAATGAAGCGTTATTAAAAACCCAATTAGTGCAGCTGATGGCTGATGGACTGCCAGGATTACCCTGGCATGCATAGAGGTGAGCTATACTGCCATCGCTCTCTTCATCAGAATTCTTTCAAGCCTATGACAAATATATTGCGTTGACCTTTGTGCTTATTAACATTCAAATGAAAGCAGCGCAAATTTCCGAATAGCCTGTCTTCCTCTATGTGTGTTGTGTATCTCTGTAGATACAGCAGCATGCCACAGTCAGGGAGAAGAAGCCTTGGCAGCACTGTGTTCACCATTTACCCCGTTTGCTTCTCTGAAGACACAGTGTGAAAGCACTGAGATCTCTGAGATGTAAAACGTTGTCGTTGCAGAGTTGTGCGTACGTCAGGAATGGTGTGCTTTTAGCTGTCTATGGATTCAATGTTGAGGAAAGCCTCTCAGAGGGAACGTGGTCTGCGGTGTAGCTGGCGGGGAGCAGTTTGAAGATGTTCAATGTAAGCATTTCCCTCTCATATATGTTATTGAAGGCAGCATTATATTTCCTACAAAACATATATGCTCATGCTAATTTGTCGTATGTGAATGTCATTTTAAAGAGGCAGGGTTGCATCAACCTCTAATTTAATTTATACCCTTTTTGTTGGAAAAAATAGACTTGAAGACTAAATAAAAGTCGTCGTGAAAAAATGTATCTGTTGTGTGAGTTGTGTAATGGAAAAATACGTCTGACAGACTTAGAAGGGGAGTTAGCCAATTGTGGCTTGTGTTCATTCAATCACACACTAACAGTGGTTGTTATAGACACACCTGGCAGAGAGCTGCACTCTACTGAGTTTACCTTGCTAGTTGTATAATTCATTTAATTTATCATGTATTTATGTTGATTTTATGTAAACTTTTAGTTGACTGACTGATAAAATCAGATAGTATAGCAGCACTCCAGAAAGTCAGTGGCAAAATATTTGCCTTCCCGTCAGGTCAGTGTTACAGAAACTTTGGATTATAGCCTCACAGTTAGCCTACCCCGAACCGGGTTAGTTTCCCAGCATAAGTTGCCATAGTAACTGAGCTTGAATTATATTGAAATTGCTTCATGGAACCAAAACAACAAAAAATGAGTCCAACTAATAAAGTGAGCGGGCCTCCTCTCCTGTTGCCACCACGGTCACATACTTTTTTCAAACACAGCGTAAAATACTGATTTAAACCAAGTAGTATGAGTTAATCACAAAGTTCACAATCACACAAAGACTGAGCACACTGTCCCTGACATAACCTAGTAAAAGGTATAAAAGCATGCAAATGTGTCCCCGAACAGTGTTATAAAAGATGCATGAGTGAATGAGAAGACACTTCTCCTCATGTTAAGGGGCTTTCAAAGCAGACAGACAATGCAAATAAGATAGTCACTTCTGTTCGTGCCTTAGTGAGAAATGCGATGTTGCTACAAGTAGATATTGGTCCTTGAAAAACATAATATTTGCACCAGACAATCAGATGTTCTGGCCTGGATGGGAACATTCAGAGAATAGGCGAGAGATGGGGAAGCACACTTATTGTTCCTTCCATTTTATGGGTGTATGCTTTTTATTGGTATAGTAAGTTGCATGGCACAACTTTACTGACACATTCCCATTTTGTAGTGGGTGAAGATCAAGAGTCATTACTATAGCAAAGTGTGTTTAGTTAACTCAAATTTTGAAGTTTAGGATATTTTACATGTAAAGAAATGACGGTACCGTGGACCTGGACTGATATAAAGTTCAGTTAAATAATTGCTCTCTGCTGTACGTGAATCAGCAAAAGGAGAAACAAAGGCAGCAAGTGCCACTTGGAGATTAAAAGAAGCAAATAAATCTGAGACTACACGTTATAGTAAAGTCCTATAATCACCTTTTAAAAATCAAAGTTGCAAATTGTATCAAACGATATCCGATGGATCCATAACAGCCGATTATGGCCGACGAAGTGCAGTAGTTAATGAACTATTAGGGTAATAAAAAAAGTTGAACAGGCATGCTGTCTCGTCTTGGTTCATGCTTGGTTTCCTGCTCTGATTAACACTGAAAGCTGAGAGGAGTCTGATGGATTGTCTCATATTCTCAGACTCGTTAAAAGACTGTGGATGTGTTTAACCTGTGCAGATACAGTATCCTGTATATGTAGAAGAAACACATTGCGTAATGGCGACCTTCTAGGGTAGAACAAACATCCAAGAGGTTTTATTGTATTGTATTCTTCTATTCTATATTTGTATATATTGTTCTTTCTTATGTAAAAAAAAATATTTTCTTATGTAAAAATGCTGCTGTACCAAAATAATTTCCCCTTGCGGGATTAATAAAGTATTTATCTATCTATCTATCTATTCATGAAATGAAACGAATCAAGTTGTGCATCAGATTAATTTGCTATGACAAATATACGATAGGAATAGGGGCAGTGCCTCGTTGTGGCTCAGTGACTGTGTGAAATAAATAAAGGTGGCAAGAATTGAATAACCCAGTCGGCAGAAAAAAGTTCGACATCATGGTTTTTCTTAAAATGATGACGTAACAACGTAACTAGCATGAATAAACAACGTTAGGTAACACTGTTATGTAACAAGCGTAACAACAGTACGGTACAAGTGTCATCGGTTACTTTTAGTTTCACACACAACGCGTACAGCGGCCTCCCGGGGGAAAGTCCTGTCCATTAAAGTCCTTTATTTACTCACCACCCATCGCACTCTTCCACAATGTGCTTTCTCACTTGTACTCGTTATCATGTCACTTTGCTCCGACCGAAAGCAAAAAAGTTGTCATTCAGCGTGTCCGTGGTTTGCAGAAATGTACAATGCTAAAAAAAGACTTGTCTGAATTTAAACAGTTGGATCTCGTGTGCTGTGCAAAAATGAAAGTGCTGATGTTGATCCAGTTTGCTGAAAAACGTGGGCACTAAGTCCAGCTTTAATACCGGAAAATATCTATGACAATTATCTTACTGGATTGCATGGAATTGAGGAAATGGAAATGATTATCACTGCTGTTCATAACAGGTCAAATTGACCTTCTTTGTAATGTAAATTTGACAAATGATTATTGTATTGGACATTTGTTTTACTAAAATAAAGAAAAAAAGAAAAAAGTAACCTTAACTACAGCCCCACGGGCAGACGGCCAGATGTTTGGTTACAATGTTTCAAAATCAAGGTCCCACAGATCTGAATGCTGAGAGTTGAAAGTAATAATATTAGCTTATAATACTATCATGTACTATTAACTTATTAACTTGTCAGGGCTTCAATATTTTCTCTATTTCACATGATTATAAAACTGATATATTGTAGCAGTTATCCAGGTGAAATAAGCTCATCCCTTTAACCTTTTCTAACATGTGTTCATCATTATTTTATGACATTTAACACACTAAATATAGAACAATGAATGGTGAAAGCAACCAGCAGCTGCAGTGCTGTCTGTAGTGTATTGACCTTTCATTCTCATGCCTCCTTCTCTTACCTCTAGGTTTCTGCCGTCCCCTTATCAACCTATGCAGTGATACTACGCCCGGTTGCATAACGGATTGATTTTTCGTTCATGCAGGTCTGCGGCAAATGACATTCAAGAACTGACACCTCTAATACGGTTTCCTGGG
This sequence comes from Ophiodon elongatus, assembly GCA_016806645.1. Taxonomy (NCBI): domain Eukaryota; kingdom Metazoa; phylum Chordata; class Actinopteri; order Perciformes; family Hexagrammidae; genus Ophiodon; species Ophiodon elongatus. Next base: position 776,940 of record JACSYO010002054.1, on the reverse strand, counting down.
ACACAGTTTATTTAGATAATAGCCTAAATAAGACTGCAGGTGCTATTCTGCTATGATTCACTTTACACTCATCAGGAGCTTCAGTGATGAAACTTAACAAAATACTAGCAACTCCACTGAGGAAAGACAGCCAATAAAGAAATACCAGTGAACCACTAAACCTTTCCTTGACAGTAACCAGCACCATCTGCTCTCATATAAAGATTGTTATTGTGTTTCTGTTCTGATATACAGGAGCAATATATATATATACTACATGTATATATATGAAAGATCAGTTTTTCTTTTTGTCCTATTGTCTCCTCGAGGATTTGATCCACAGCAGGCTACATCTGGTTTTGATTCAGAGTTAGTACTCATCTATAAGATTTCAGTTTGTTTGACCACAGCAGTATTCCCCGAGGAGCCATCCACTCCATGAAAATTACGCTCAAATCTGGCTTTTGTTGCATTTCGTAGTGCCGCCTGCGTCTGCGTGCATGTGGAAGATCAAAGACGCTGCTGTACTTATAGGATTGGAATAAACAGATCTATATTGAATCTTTTCATTTTCACTCTCAAGGACACTCATATTGCTCTCATGAGGGATTCATTCGAGATGAGTATGAATTCTCAGGCGGTACTGTAGCTTACACGGGGAGTGGCAATACCTCGGGCAAAAACCGGGAGAGAGGGAAAAGTCCTTGATTTTGAACAAGATGCTGATTGGATCAGACATAATCTTTGGCAACCAGTTCAGCCTTGGCTGTGTTAGCCAAGGTCATTCCACCAGAGACACCCCAGTCTCCATCTAATGACTGGCCTGTCCTTTCATTTGTTTGTTTTATTTGTAAATGCTATGTTGCCTCTGCATCTGCAACCTACTATGCTTTTCCTGGACTTCATTGAAATGATAGAGCATGTCAGTCTCACACCTTAACAGCAACGATTCATCAGCATTGGCTAAACCTCTAAGTGCCATTCACTTCCTGACAAATGGTGCATAGAAATCGGTGTAGGGTTTAATTTCCTTCTCCAGTGCCATGCAATTAGTGTAATATCAGTATGATGAATGTTATCACATTTTTCTATTCATCTGCTTAATGCCAGTGTTCCTTGTTGAGTCAGATACAGCAGAATGTGCAGTTACAATTTGCTTTGCTTTTACAATTCTCTTTTTAAAAATACACATTAGTAAGAGGTAGGACAATTATCCCAAAAATCATGAGCCAGGGCATGGTGTGTGCATGTGCTTGATTTCTGCCAGCTTTTGAGAATGGAAGTAAGCAGGGACATGTCTGATATTTTAGTGTGCTCGGCCAGATATTCACTGATGCAACTGATCTCTGCATTCCATTATTTTATAATTACATGATGTGTTTAGTTTAGTTATTGTAATTCAACTTCACTCAACCCTTCCGTCCGTAGGTCCGTCACGGACAACACATAATCTACCAATGGCAACCATTGAAGGAAATTGGCAACCAATTATTGGCTTTTGGTTGCCATCCATGGCAACGCCTTTTAATAGGCAAACAGCTGAATATGCAACCCAAAATAAATGTTTTTTGTTGCGTTAGAGACATTGAAATATTGCTTTTATAACTTGGTGCTGTCACAGTTTGGAGAGCTGGTAAACTGGAGATGGGAGGACGCAGCAAAAACAATGCATTGATTTAATAAAAGAAATGCTCACCAGCTTGAGTCCAACAGAAGGACACCAGCAAACTTGGAACACAACTCCAAACATAACACAAACCCACGAAGACCCACGACTCGTCAACTAACCCGTTGACATCACAAGCAAATGTGCAAACTTATTAAACTGGCAAAGAACGAGATGAACCTGAACAAAAAACTAAAAGGAAATTTGTGGAGTCTACAAACAGTACGGTAATAAAGTGTGTATTATTGTCAGTTAATGTAAGTTGAATTGACGGAAAATATAAAATGGCAAACATACTTTCAGTTTCTGATGCCTGATTGCCAACCTGGGAGTCAGTTTTGTGACCTGAAGGTTCCATACATGCCAGTGCCCCTGTCATGAGCCTTATCCTGGCTTTAATCACATCTGGGATATGATATATGAAACATTAGACACCTTATTCTGAACATTAATTTAATTTCTGTACTGAGTTTGATCAGTTTTGATCAGTGTCATCATGTATTGTATTTTATTTCATTTCATTGACTGACTACATGACTCAATTTGTGCACACACCTGCTGCACAAAGGCCAGTTATGAGTCTTCATATCATATTATATTGTGTTTGCATGGAACATGAATAAGGTGGGAGTTCATATCTCTGTATACATTCATATGCAGTGTATGCGGATGAACTGCAGGGTCAATAAGCAGCAGCCAGCAGTTTTAATTCATAATATGACAGCGAGCAATTGTCTGCTTGCAGACTCTTCTCAGCATCAGGTGTGCAGTGCAGTGTGAACGGTGGGGTATTTAACAATGAATTGTGCATATTGGCCGTCGGTTTGACAGACTTCTAAAGGTAGATTGGATATCTGAGATTGGTTTCAAAATCTGTCTGGTTCCCTCTGTCACGGCTCAGGGTGTAGAAGTTCTGCAGGGAAATTGACCTTATGTGTTTCAGCAACAAGGAATATTTTCTTTTTTCATTAGACGATGGAATGTGTCTCAGCAAATATCTCAGCATCTTTATGATATAACGTACAGTGTGAAGGAGGGACAGAGCTGGAAGAGAAAGAGAGACTTCCTGAAATACATCGACCGCTGTTGACACAGCAGCACAGATCCAGGATCAGCTGGCCATCTTACTGTTGGTCTCCATGTCTATGTGTCTTTCATCATGTGTTTATAACAATAAGTTGTTGAGTGTTATGATAATATTTCTATAGACTAGTATTATTGTAGCCAGCTAATTATTCCAAATACTAGTATCAGTAAAATATAAATTATGCATCACATAGCTGTGAATTATAAATCATCTGGTGTGGTGATCTTTCTCATCAGAGCTTGATATGTTTGACGACAGAAACATGGAGCTGCTGATTAAATACACGGTGAACACAAGTGCTTTTGACCCTCTGACGATCTCACATTTAAAACCAGTTCCATCACATTTAGTAACAATTATGTGGTTCCATGCATGCTCAAGTTCAGATTAAGTTCAGATGAGGAATAGTTGGTCACCTCACATAAGAAGATCAAATACTTCTTGCTCAGAATACCTTTGAACATGAGCACTTCCAATATCTACTACAGCAGCCAGGTCTTACCATATCGGGCATTAATAACCAGTCAATTTCTAAAGTCATTTAGCGTGTTATCGTTACACAATTTTTACTTTTCGCTTGTTATTTCATGCTGCAGTAATATTAGACGCTCAGAGTAGGAGCTCCAGAAGTCAGGTGATCGAGTGTGAGAGCTGACAAAGTCCGTGTAGGGAGGAGGTCTGGATGGACGGATAGGGCGAACAAACACAGGACTTTCACCCAGGAGACTGCTGTCGTGTCCCGTGTCAATTCAAAATTCAACATGTTGACTACTTAATTTACCTACGTAACTTATCTTTCATGAAAAACGGACTTATTTGAACCCAAACCGTGATCCATGATTGTTTGAATTCACAACATTAATCACATGTTTATGTTGACGACTTAACTCATGTGCATAACTCGGTTTATGTGACCAACATTCTTATTTTTCTTGCCAAACCATAATCTTTTCCAAAACATAACCGAGTGATTTTGTTGCCTCATCATAAAAAAGTCATTTATTTTGGAAATACCGTGCGTTTGTACGTGAATGGACGTTAAATGACACAGGAAAGAGCTTAACTTGTTTGACATTACATTTGAAATGTCTTATGAAATTATATAATAATAAATAATTAGAGATGATTTATCAAACAACGAGAGTGTTGCTTTTGGCTGTTATTCTCAGTACAGGATAATAAATGATATCATTGTTCATCTTTGTTAGCAAAGACTCAAAAGTATGATCATAATAATGTGTCATTACTTTGGAGGAGTCCTAAAACTGTAAAAGTATAAGGTTGCATCAGTACTCAAAACAACTACTACTGGTTAGATCAATTTCAAAATGATAGAGGATCATGTAATACTGCTTGCGCTCTTTGAGCTCAATGTTCTCTCTGCTAATCATAAAGTAATATAATCATACAGCGGTCAAAGTGGACATGCTCTTCCAAATGTTATTTAAGTCACATTCAACAGTAACAAACATAGACAGTATCATAGAATGTGTCCAGATATGACAGTGGTTGTTCAGATATGATCATTCTTATGCTGTGTAGGTTATCAGAAAAAAAAGCATCACTGAACAGGGAGCTGCATGATCTGTGTGACCTCTGTGGCATCCCTAAAGACAGAGGTCAAATGTGAAGCTTGGCAGGGCATCACACTCTGTCCCACTCCATCTGCGCTGCCACTGTTTATGCAGGCCACATAACCGAGCCCAGGATATGCTTCATAGTCCTCAGCACCTTTGGCTGGCTTTTGTAGGAGGAAATAACAGACATGGTCAAAGATAACAGGCTTAAAAAAAAATGCTCCCTTTTAAGAACGAGACTTGTTTACAACCAGTTTCTATATTGTCTCCACGAGCGTGCTCCAAATAAAAAGTCACAGTTTTATTCCTACAGGGCTGTTAAAGTGGGTTTGTACCATACAGACACTTTTTAATGTTGACAGATTTTAAACAGTGCTATTTCAAAATCCCCCATAACATAAATCTGTATTAGAGGCATGTTGTTCTGGAAATGTGTTTGCCAGATTAAAAGCCTTACACTCATTCCCTCGCAGAGGAGTGGATGTTGATCCATAAGCACCTATTACGGTAAATTAAATGACAACATGCTTGAGTGGCTGGTCGCAGAAGCCTGAGCTTGATTGACTCTGACCCCGAGCTTTTTTACATGGGAACTCGTCAGTATGTCCGGTTGTTGATAAGAGACAGAAAATCCGTCCTCTGCATGGCTCCCTGTATTCGCTGAGCCCTACGAACTGTCAGTAGATAGCGGCATTTCAAATGACAGCCGCTTATCTGAGCAAGCTCCAATGCATTTGCCAAGGGTGGAATTGGTGATACACCAACCAGCATTACTTTTGGGAGTTCAGCACCCTTTTACTCAGTCTTCAGGCTCCTTTCAGTCCAGACGTGTTTGCCCTTTTATTTGGTCCCAATGAAACAAATCCACAGTGTCTCCTGTTAATAAGCATTACTAAAACAAGTATCCGTCACTGATAGGAAAATATGCTGTTTGAAGATCAAACATATTGAGAGAGTTGTGACAAGGGAGGGGGAGAAAAGCTTTACAATGCATTTTAATTGCTTACAGGAAACCATGTTTTCTTTTATCTCACTGTCCTACTAAGCGACTCCACTGTTTCTAATTAAATTGCAATGTTCCACTGGACCGTTGATATCAATGGCAAATCTATGTAAATGGAATTAGCTTGCATCTTAAGATACCTCTGCAAAACACCAGGGGGATAAAAAAAAGAGAAAATAATTACTACTGGGTGTAGTGCATCCAATTAATGTCAATGAGGGCTAATTTGACAACTATTCCTGACAGCCTGCTCACTGTACTTACTCATCTGAAACATGAAGAACTAATTACAGGTGATTCCAATTGTAATTTAAATCACAAACGTTTATTCCTTCCAATTGATATGCAGCAGCCCAATTAACAGTGGGCATTAATTAATAATATAGCAATGATAAAAATATATCACATCTTTTGCTTCTTATCTTTTGTTGAGCAGGGGTTCTACCTCTTGTCCTGTAGCCGTTTTGAGCGGACTGAAATTGTGTACTAATTTAATGTATGGCACGTTATGGCCTAGATATGTCAAGGCTGGAAATAAGGGATGAGAAAGCCAAAACAAAAAAGAAAAATAGTCATAAAAAAGATGAGAAAGACACAGAAAGTACTTCGTTAAGGGTGTTGTTCAGAGGCTGATGCTCAAATGGCTTTACTTAAACTTTTGCTTGCTATTTCACCACAAGTTGACAAGCAATATGAAAGTAAAAAGAGCAGCATCTACAGTATTTCTTCAAATCTATAAACGTTTAATGACAAAAAAGCTGACCAAAAGTCAAAGCTGACCACAGTACTAAAATTCAGGGGAGGACCTCTTCATGACAGTGAGGGATTGTGGCTCTACAACTCCTTCCTGCTGTGACATTAGTCATCATTGCCGGCTCAGTCGTTTCAGGGCTAGACCGGATATTCATCATCAGCTGACTTAAGAGACTCTCGTTGAATGAGGGAGGATTGGGATATTTATGGACTAAGGAAGCAAATATCCCAGCTGCCAGTGTGTGTGGAAGCACCAGCGTTGAGTTAAATCCTGGTGACCTTACTTTTTTATGACTGGTGGCTTCTTGCACTCATGTCAACAGACATACTGTCAAGGACTCTGTCTCTCAGCTGACAGAGAAATATATGTTTCAAAAATTATATCTGAAGTTGTCATAAATCACAAGACTAAAGCAGGAGGCTTTATGATGATCATGACTCTAAATTTGCTGCTGCAGTGAGAGATACAGCTCAGTCCTCGGCTATAGTGGCTTGACAATAGCTATATGTCAAATTAATCTCACAGATAGGGAATGAAAATATATTTATGGTTGGAGTTTTAAAGCATTTTATCAAATCTCAAGCCAATACCAAAGCTGCTTATTGAATCTGATTCCTGTCTGGTCTAATCAAATCCCAATAACTGATACTCACAGATTATGTTGAGATCTGCAATCATTATTTATTGCTTGGTTGAAAAGCCAAAGATAGTAGAATTCTGAGTGACAGGCTAATGTTTACAGCCAGTAGCTACAAACTGAAAATGATATGCATGATATGTTGATATGAGAGGCAAAGTTTAACTTCTCAACGTGTTGAAGGACCATAAACTGTATACAAGAAGTGGACAACGTTACCATAACATCAGCCATCGTTTTTAATGCCTCAAGTTCAGCATTTTGGCCTTTGCCTTTGTGGATTTTCCGCATTGGCTTCACTTGTCAGAACTGCAGTTTTCCGCCTGTGAGGGACTGTGGATTAAAAGGTTCCCAAACCATGTTGGTAGTGGACGGCACACTCTACCTCCTGAGGCACAATTGAGAAGTGAAACAATTCTACTCACAGACTGTGAACCAGAGGGGGCAGTGGGCATTGCTTTTCAGCCTGGTGTTAAGTTACTCTTTACCTAGATAGATTCTGACTGCTGAAATTGGCCAGATATTTTCACAAGACCACACTGTTGGTCTGCTAAACTGTAAAAACAAAACTTCATCAACCAACAAACAATATTTGGAAGAGTGCTCATCAGCTTGCACATTTTTTATTTTGTCCTTTTGGAAAGTAACTTGTGACATTTTGCAGACATTGGTGGTGAAAATGCAAAGCCTGTTACAGGAACCATCTTTTGCATTACATAAAAGGTTTGAGTAGTGATTCATTAGCCTTAGAAGTTGGAATTTAGGTGTTATCTATCGTATCGTATCGTATCATCCAACTCCAACACGTTCTCACTCCCAACTTAGCAAATACCGAGGCTTGGTTAGTGAACCTGAGCTTATGATGCTCCAGGTACCTCTCTAGTATCAGTTTTGGACGTGTCAGGGACGGCGCATCCAAATACATTCATTACACGCATAGTGTATTTTCTAAATAAACTTTCAATAAGTTAGGTGAAAGTGAAAGATTGTGGTTGACTTTAGCTTGACTGACTAACGACTTACGTAACTACCATGTGCTGAGGGAGCCATGTGACTACTGAATGACTAAGGAGTAATGAGTCTAATGACTGATGTGACAAAATAAGTCAACAGTAACTTTTAGGACATGAACAGCAGCCTCCTGGGTGAAAGACCTGTGTTTTTTTTTAAAGACAGCAACATAATGTCAGTATTATCTTTTTTAAAACAGAATTAGTGTGTAAAGCTGCTTTAAAAAAGGCAGACTTCATTACCAAAGCTGGAGAGAATACCTTTCCTTTTTTGTTTCCTGGTGTGTCGTTTTTGAAATCACAAATGCCAGATATTAGTGGGTCTTAGTGGGTTTTTGTCCAGTGGGAAAGAGACTTTAGAAAAAAAATGTAAACTTGCCACTTCGCAAAGTCACTTTTGTTGTGATCATAAGTCATCATTTAATTTGGATGTCACTTCCAAAGACCTGTGATCTCTGGCAGCGTTGTATTGGTGGATCGAGACAATTTATTTTGACTTTTCAGTTAATTTCACAGGCTGTCGTCTCTGGTGTCTCTCTTAAAGTTCACTTCGCAAATGAAATGAAGTGCAGGTGACTACTGTAACCTCAGCCTATCTGGCTTTGCCAAGATATTCTTATGAAAAGTTTCTTCATCTTTCACGTAGCATATGCAAGGACCCACCAGGTAATTAAAGTATCACAAATTTCTTATGAGATGTTGATTTTTTTAGCGCCTAGTTAAAATAGTTTTAAGAGTGAGCCTCCTTCCAGATGGAGACCTTTATAGACTTGTAATTAAAGATGTGATAATGTGAGTCACATCTTAGCTCTTCCCTTATGCTTAAATTCTCTGGATGTTTTTCTTAGTAGCCTTAAGATACAGCCAAGATATTTTTAGAGCCGCAGACATTTCTAAATCATATGAAGTCAGTATTATAACCTCAAATCACTGCACACTGTGGCTGTTAAAGCAAGTAGCACTGACGGCCAACTGTGTGGTCATCCATCAAGTTGTATTTGGAGAGCCATGTAACCCTTTCAAAGAGGCCTGGATGAGTCCACACAGCCTCTGCAATCAGTTTATCCAAACTGCCTCAATATTTTACTGACATTCCTGTAACAAAGTGTTACGTATGGTCATTGCTCAGAGGAGAGAATGATGAAGCTCCACAGATTCTTTGGGTTGACACACAACTCATCCTGGAACACATGTAACCAACCAAAGGAAACCTCCATCAACTTAACACTCCACAAGGCATATTTTTTAATTAACACATTAAGGAATTAGATAATTCTCCACACTTTGCCATAACGTGCAAGTCCAATATTTATTGAAAGCTACGATACATTATAATATTGTAACCCTAGTTCTATAAGCACAGTTGGAGCTGTCTACTGGACTGTTATACTCCCTTCCAATCAAGAGCACGCATTCGCCCACTGAAAAGTGTAGTTGGCCAATCAGGACATGTCTACCCGAATACATACGTATCCCACAGTATTTATGCCATTTACAATATGGTATCATTTTTTATAACTGACACAGGCCCCTTCTTCTATCGGACTCTATGGGTACGTGGGTGGATCCCAGGTTTGCCTGTGTGCGTTAGAACATTCTAATTAGCTTACATTTATAATAAATTCCCATTTGGAAAATGCATTTTTAGCCACGCCAGCAGTGTAACTCCAGTGAAGACAATGTCGATTGGTCGATCCACCATTTAGTACACAGCGATACATCTTGATAACTATTGTATGGATTTCTATGAAATGTGAGACAGGCATGCATTGTCCCAAGAGGATTGATCTTAATTACTTTTTAATCCAGCACCATTTATCCAGTAAAATAGACCGACAGCCACTGGGTGAAAATTTGCACAAACTGTGGTAAAGCTTTTCATACTCATAATAATACTAATAACGTCCACAGTTCACAGCCTGTGTATTCCTCGTCTTTTTAATTCGAATACTAGTAGCCATATCAAATTATGACCATTACTTATCTGTGCAGGAGTGTTTGCAGGTTACAGTTCAGTTGTAATCACTTAAACTTTGTTTAAATTATTTTGTTAAAGACAAATCTGTGATTCATTCATTTATTGTTTGAATCAATTGTATTTCATCTTTCAATAACTCTAGGTTATTATTATTATTATTATTAATATTATTATAATACACTGATTACATGAGTAGAGTTGAGAAAAATAATCTTAGTTCATCTGTGCATTTATTGTAATACTAATAGGAATTGCCTAAGTTTACCACATATTTGCATATTTTTTAACAGTCCCTTGCTTGTAAAAGTGATGAGAGTGACAAAAGGGTCAAGTGCATTTTACTGTGAGGTGTTAACCTGTAAGACTCAACCACTGTCGTGGGATTATTTAGTTATTTTAAGAATCTGCCATTCATAACCGATATGTATATACAAACTTAAATAATTCTCTGTTTCTACGTTTGTTAAGAATGCCTGCTTTTCAACCATTCAACCCTGCAAACAAGTATAATAACTATGTGTGTGTGTTCAGAGCAGATTGGAGGAGGTAACAGTGTTCCGGGCCACAGAGTTATACAATGGAAACAATAGCAGGTTTGGGGAAGAGCCTATTGTTCTGGGCTCCTGATCATTTTATTACAGGATTTTGTGTTTCCCCTCTGCACTCTTTTAAACACCACATTTCAGCTGTCTTTATGCCGCTCCCTGAGGCTTTGTGAGGACCACAAGGCCAGTAGCAGAAGAATGGTTTATATTTGTCTTCGCTTTGGCTTTTTGATAAGGATAATGAATCCATCCTCTGAGCCGTTTCACTCATCTTTCATACGGACATACTGAGAGTGCATTCTTCGCTGTGTAATACCATTCGGTGCACAACACATTGGTCCTGAATTCAGACATGTGAGACCAGTAAAGCAGTTTTCACAGTATTAAATGCACGGCTCAATGTGCATGTAAGATTCACAGGGAAGGTTAAATGTAGCTAAATCAACTGGGGAGAAAATATTTCATGACTGATTAATTTTTTAAATAGTTCAACCTTGTTATAGAATTAATTTTAACACAGAAGCTCCAAGTCTAAGTCTTTGTGCATCCGAAGACTTGAGGGAAATATCTTGATCTCGGGAAGGACCTGCCCTGCCCCGTGAGAAAATGGAACAGGGAGATAATGAATATTGAATGAGCATATCTACTTCATGCAATCATCCCTATTGACCAAATCCCATCGGCACACAAATCATCTGTGTGGTTATGCCAGTTAATTAAGATCTAGTGTTTGGAATTAATCGAGTCATGCCATTGCAAATGTCTTCCGTCATTGGACCTGTACTGTCGTATCTGTGAGTATTTTTACTGCTGCGAGACGAGGGCTGAAGATGATGACATAATATTGGAGATAATCACGATAAAAATTAGGCATTCTTACACGAGACCGAAAGCACCTGATTCGGAGACGGGGAGGGAATTGCTTTGGTCCTCCTCGATTCAAAACAAACCAACAGGGAAACCAAGTGGAGATAGTAAAGACTCTTATGTACTTGTGTGTTTCTGTTTGTGTGGGTAGAATATTGTTTTATCTGGGGAAATACTGTACCCTCTCAGGCTTCTTGGACTTCTGTGGATAAGAAAAATGAGTGTGATTACCCCTCATTTTTCTTCTCAATGCCAACATTTTCCTTTCCATCGCCAGTTGTAATTATGCCCCCCAGACTTTTATACTGTGAGCGCAGAAATTAGTTTGGCCGAAGAAAACTGGCGAGATCCAAATGCCCCAGTGAGCCAATCGCTGGTGTTGTTGTGACATAAGCAGGGAAGCAATCACCTTAACTCAGTTGCAAGTTCATTAAATATGAAAATGAGTAAAAAGCCGAAATCTGATCTCTTAGTTCTTCGAGGAAGACTCAATTTCTACATAATGACTTAATCTGTTTAATTGTTGTAAGTGGTAATTCATCATTTTCCAGCTTTGTAAAACACAATTATCCATGTAGGAAACTAATATTGCAACTCTGCACAGTCCTTTTCCACTGAATGTTAGCAGGATAAATAGTTTGTGAGTCAGTGAGACAGAGATCACAAGCGATGAGTCATGTCAGCTCATCTGCTGCCTTTCAGAATGTCACAGCTGCATGTTTGTGACTCCCCAACGTCACTTCAGTGAGGGTTAACAAACAATTAGTGAAAGTGGAAATAATTCACTATCTTTGCACAATACTTCATACAAATGAATTATATTGCCTGTGTTTGCATGTGAGTGCAATATTGTGCTCTCATTCTTGTTTGCAAACAATCAAGATAGAATCAGAAAAAACAGAATTACTCAAGTTTGGTTTAATCAGTTTAAAGCATCGTTACGTTTTACATTGATTTTATATTACAGTTTGGGTTTTAGGGACCGTGCACGTCTAAATGATCATCAGAGACAATCTTTTTTTCATTATCATCCGACATACACGCATACACAGTCGTTTGCACCATTTTAAAATACATTACATTGACATACATTCATATTCTGGGGACTTACCCGAACCATAACTGCCTTTTGGCTAATCAACCATTACTTGAACCTTAACCCAGAGATAAAGTCCAATTCAAGTCTCAAGTCTTTGACTTGGTAAATGGACTTGCATTTAAAATCAAAGCACTTTACTCTGCATGTAAACATTCACACACAAACACACCAATGGCACAATTCAGGAGCAATTTGGGGTTTGACATGAGAAATGGAGGAGCTGGGATCAACCGGCCGATCTTCCGATTAGTGGACAACCTGCTCTCCAACTAATGACAGCTACTGTGACCTTACACATCCCTTTAGCCTCTCAAATCCAGAGATGTTCTCAAGTCATACGCTACATGTAAAAATCAAGCCTCAAGTCACTGTTTATCAGATTTAGGTGCAAGTCTCAAGTCCAAATTATGTTATGGGGATATGCATTTTGTCCCCAAGCCAAAGGCATGGCCCCACCATGTACTGTGTACACAGATTTATGTCCCCACAACATGAGTATTATACTCCCACACACACACCACAGGCAAACCAATCTGTTGCAGAGTTGATCCAAGGTCCAGTAAGAGGCCCTGACCGTTGGTATGTATGTGTGTGAGTACAATGCCCGCAGCTATTTTCAGTTCAAGGTTAAATCGCATGGCACAGGTTAGTACAAATGCACTTTGAAAGGCTCTAACATGAAAACAAAAACTGTAAATATGAGCATGAAAAGAAAGAAAACATGTCTCTGGTCAAATTTGCAAATATATCTGCACTGCATGGGCTCTAAAAGAACAGTAACATACATAAAACGGCATTATGAACACTCAACAGCACATCTACTTTAAAAGAAAGGTTGTAACAAACTAACGAGAGGAACATCGTACACATAATTAAATTTATGACTGGAATGTTCTTTCCTTGCATGGCAGCAAACTCAATAGTAAAATCAGTGTAATCCATACACTATATGCAGGTTATTTTTTTACTAATGGATAAAATCAACATGCGAAGCATTGATGTGTGCAAAAAGCTTTTAATTACTTTTCCGCTTTAGAAAGTTGCATTCACCCACACAGCCTCTGAGACAGTCAGAAGTGTTTTAGCAGTCTTCTTCCTTTTAGTCTTCATCCTTTTCTCCACCTTCGGCTCAGGCTTGAACAATCGGTTGAGATCTTGCATAAAGACAATTAAGACAGAATGACCATAACTCAGCATGAAAGCAAATAAATGGGCAAATATGTTATTCTAACGGAGATGCACACTAGCTTTAAATGCAAGAGCGGTCAAGTTTTTATATAATTATAATTAAGTTCAACTGAGCATTATTTTTAGTGTACAAGCTTCCGCATGTTTGTGTCTGCATTTTCATTTTTTTGCGTTTTCCGACACAAAAAGTAATTGTAGCTAACTAAGCTACCATCTAAAGTAGCTAAAGTATGTTTGCGCTGTGCAAAAGCAAAACTCTGTGTTTGAGAAGTGACATTTTAGAATACAGACATACCAAAGGATATGGTTAACACAGGGAAGAAGCTGGTTTGTGGGATTCAGATAATAAATTGTGGACAAACAAAATTAATCAACTTACTGATTGTCGGATTTAGCTACTGTATACAAAACGCTTTACAAAGAATGGGGTCCTAATTTTCCTTCTATTCCTAATGATCTGCTCTTTCCACAAATCCATTTTTATCCGTCAGATGTTATGATTAAACTTGGACTGTGTTTAAGAAAGAATACGACAATAACAACACTGAGATGACTTTTACTCCAACTTGCACATCTTTGCAACACCTAATCTCCTAAACATTATCATTATTCTTTTTATCTTTCTTGCATTTCTTTTTTGAATTATGGCATTTGCCCGAGGAAGGGGGAATGAGAAGCAACATATATCTCCGACCGGAATCCAACCAGTGTATACAATCACAAAATATTGTATTATTTTGTCGCAAAACTCTCATATACACATATGCTAGATGTAAAACAATATTCACACAGAAGTGCTTTTAGAATAATGTGTCTCAGGCTAGTGTGCAATGCAAATCAGGGCCGTCATTAACATTTTTAATATGCAGAGGTCTACCATGGTTTAGTTGCTTGTGGCTACCATGAACTCCAGCAGAACACACAAAGAAAACACTTGTTTCTGCAAGATCACAGATTGTTTATACGCCTCCAAATCCAGCACTGACCCAATCGTCATGGGGATACATATACTCTGTTTGCACCCCTCCACCACCACCACCACCATTAGGGCAACTAAAGTGACACTGACAAATAATTCATCACTGATATCACTCTCTGATTGACTCCCGCGATGTTGAAATTGGATGAAATTGTGCGTAACCTCTCTTTGAATATTCCCTCATCATGTAGATTTTTTTTCCCAACTTTCCCAAAACTGCCAACCATATGTCAGTGTCAAATATGATCCGAGTGGTTGATTCGTTCTATCCAAAGGTATTAGTTCCATTTGACTAATATTTGAATGGAAATTGCTCATTCAGATGCATTCACCTTGAAGTGAGCAGGATCCATCTCTGGTATAGGCATTACTGGGAGCCGCTCATCTGACTTCAGATTGGACACTGTTATTGTCACCGTCTAAATTGTTTATAACCTTTTGGGTTAAAGACAATTTTATGCTGATAGGACTGACATTAGGGCTGAGATGGCGACCATGTTGTCTCTTTAGTCCTGTAGAACCACAGTCTGTAAATCTGAGAATCTCAATGTGTACAGTTACCACAGTGACTTCCCTACTAATTAACGTTTGTCTTAATAACCCATCATGTTGGGATTTTACTATTGTTTGTTAAGGGGAAAGGTAGGGATTGTTTACTGAAGAAGCTGTCAAAGTGTTTTTGTTGTAAAAATAACTAAATACTGCCGGATCATTTCGCTCTTCATTAGTCTTATCTTTTTGTCCTAACACGCTCCAAAAACGTATTAGGCTTTCCCCCCAAGGTATCTGTTGAAATGCCATCACAAAGCCATCATTATCCAAACCATTCACAGAGCCACAATCCTAGATTCAATTCTATCCAGACGGATGTGTGCTACATAAACTACGACAACTGCCTTCTTTTACCGGCATTGAAATCAGGTTTCAATATAATGGTGCAAAGAAATAAAGCCCAAGAGATCAAATTTCTTCTCTTTCAAACTCAGAGGGTAAATATGCTGCCATGGCTGTAGAAAAACACACACACACACACACACACACACACACACACACACACACACACACGCACACACACACACACACACACACACACACACAGACACACACACACACCTTGTTGTCCTTGTTGATGCCTTTCATATTTTCAAGGCTCTAATAAAGGCTGGATGCCTTAATGCAGGCGGATATAGCTTTGACTTTTACGTCCATTGCTTGTAGTCAATAGAGCTGCTAAAAATGGGGGAAATGTTGACGGGATGGAAAAAATATGTTTTATAAATCTAACACACTTTTACTAACGCGTTTCGTTTCAATGCCGCATCTTTGTGCCCACACTTTTAATTCCATCACATGCACAACCGAAAGTCAGGCAGAGGTCAGTGAGCCTGTGATAGTGTATCAGCATATCTGCTGAGCACGGCGCCTGCTGGGAGAATTACAACTATTGATAACACAGGATGTCTGAACATTCAAATCAGTTAAAGGAACCAGCTTCTTCAATAATTCATGCCTTCTCGCCATGCATACATTGACTGACTTTGCGACACATCCCTCAGCATTAGTAAAGAGAGAACTGGGGCGGGCTGGGATCGGGATCAGATGTGACGAAGACCAGCAGAGCTCGCTGAAAGCACAGAAAGACATACCCTGCATTTAAAAGGCTGGCGACAGACGTAAACAACCTTTTGTTCCACGCGCTGAGACTGCAGCTAACGCGTCTGATTAAAGCTGTCTGATAACTGGCGACTGATGTAGTTATCTGAGATCAAAGTTGGAATCATGTGTAGCTATCCATGCCAGGAGCACTTAAGCTCCTACACAGTATAAATCAGACCTGGATCAAGTTGCCATTTGATTAAAAAAAAAAAAAAGGAAAAAAGAGAAAATGCTGTCGGTCCTGAACTTCAGGCAATTGAAGTTGAATAACAAAGCAGTTATTTGTTTCTAAATGATTGGTGATCCTGTTTTCTTCAAGTAGCCATTTGAGTAATACCATGTTCATTTGTTTGGTCACTGTAATTGTTCCTCTGGTCTATACTCCCCACTAAGAGATCCCCTCTGACAGCAATTTCACAGTGCTTGATTGGGGACAAAATCCACAGTCCTCCGTTGAAAGGTGCATTCCAAGTAAGAGGCTTCTACAGTATGAGCCCTGACCAATCAAGGGGAGGTCCTCCATCGCTGCATTTCTGGCAGAGTAAAATTCACACTTTGTGTTACGAGCTCTCTGCAGTGGCTCCAACCTGTTCTCCTTCCCAACTCCTCACATACGGAATCGTGGTCAGGACTCCTTGGCGGTATCAGACTCTTAAGGGACGAGACAAAAAGTCTGTATTTGAAACCCAGGCTATGAGACTGGGCTGGTGGCTTGAAAGGACACACTGTCTGTTGAAGCTCAAAGATGGAATTTCATAATATAAAGGAATTAACTTTGTAAGATCCACAAAATCCACAATTGCTTTAGTCACGTTTCCACCAAACAGTCCAGTTCAGTTCAGTTCAGTCTAGTTCAGTTCAGTTTGTTCCAAATTAGAACAGTTATTTCCAATAAGCACATTTGTGGATGGTACCAATAGAACCAGTCCATTCTTGGTACCACCTCGGTCGAGGCTCCAGTGGAGCTGATCAGATACAAGAGGGTGGATTTAAAACACGACAGACCACTGCTTGGTCAGAGAGAGTCGTCAGGAGTGGGCACGGTACATCTGGCACAAAGTCACTGTTTTTAAATAGCAAAACTAAGGTCAATAGTGACAGTTTTTATTTTTTTTATTCACTCGACCCAGATTTAAAAAAAATGTCAGTCTGTAAAACTGTGCCGTACACGTCCCCGGACACACTGCGTACACTACGCCGACGCCAGACGTTTCTCTGTTGGTTTGCTGATGAAAGGATTCAGTAAGTGTCCCCCCTACACTAAGAAGGTACTATAGAAAAAAGGAGCTGGTTCCAAAAGTGAGTGGCGCCAAGTCGAGCAGAGCCGTATA
Source organism: Ophiodon elongatus (assembly GCA_016806645.1). Classification (NCBI taxonomy): domain Eukaryota; kingdom Metazoa; phylum Chordata; class Actinopteri; order Perciformes; family Hexagrammidae; genus Ophiodon; species Ophiodon elongatus. Next base: position 759,584 of record JACSYO010002054.1, on the reverse strand, counting down.
GCATGCACTCGAAACACAGCATGTGTTGCCACTATGGACCGGAGGCACTATTACATCCACCAACCAAAGTTTAAATGAGCATGTGGGTACATTAAACGTATTGTATTGTGTTGTATTGTATTGAGTATTGTATTAAGATAGACGTAAAAAGACATGTCAACATATCCTTAAAGGTCTTGTGTTTCATCTTCATCATTCTATTTCTCTCTTTTTACTGGTGAATATTGACCCAATCGTACCAAAAACCATAAGATGTTCTTCTTCTTCCAGAGCATCTGGCCTTGCTGTGACTGACCTGCATTACTTACTCTAGACTGGACAAAACCAGTTAATAATTTAGTTATTTAATGGTTGCATGAGATTTTTTCCTTTCAGCAGTAGATAATATATTTTCTGGGAAGTTTAATGATGACGCTGACATCTGCATGAGAGATCCTGACATGTCTGTTTAGCCATCAAACAAATATTGGTAGTTGAATATTCATATTGTAAAAATATATTTATTTTTGTTGGATTAAATTATTCTCCTGATGTTAATAATTCACGGTGCTTATTTATATAGTTTAAAATGTCCTCATTGGGTTTAGATTCTGGAACTCAACATTGTAGTTGTACCTAACCCAAACGTAACTCACATTAACTCATTTACCTGAATACATTCAGCCAACACAGATGAACTTGTGTTTGATTCCTGCTATCGCCACAAACAAGCTCTTACTCATTTCAAAACATTTCCCAAAACTTGGTCTGACCTCAGAATGCCAGCCACTCATGAATAAGTTGCATAACATTAGTGTTCTTGTGCCAGTGGATTCTGAGCTTCTGCAGATGACTGAATCCATTGAGTGAGCGTTCTTTATTCAGTCTACCCATGTTTTTGCATTGGTATTAGCTTGCTTTGGTCAGAGGCCGGTCTATTGTCTGCGAGCGCTGCCCATCCTTGCATGATGTGAATGAAGATTAGCATGGATTGTTTGCATAAACCACGCAGGGCCTGGTGTTAATGCGCTGCAGCAGGAAATTATGTGAATGTCACTGCATATATAAGTGAAATAAATGAGAAACACAATCTGCTGGGAGGAGCTGGGCTGCATATGGCTGCGACCGATCAAAAAGAGGATGATTTAAGTGAAATGGCTTTGTTCATTTGGGCATGTTAAAATCAATATGTCCACCTCCTATTTTAGAGCATGGGTAGTTGATCTAGGCCACATAGTTTAGCTTTCTTCCTTTGCTTTCCCCCCTAGCCTTGCTACATCAGGAGTGATTCATGTGGGCCGTGCAACAAACAATGCCATTCTAATTTGTCATTTCTGCATGCTTGGCACCCTCGCTCGTGGTGGAGCTTTGGCAAGGTCACCGGATGTACCTGACCCGCTGTTAGGCAGAACAATGAGGGTTTAAAATGTAATGCACATGACATGGATTGAAATGGATTGCGGTCTCATTTTATCCTCCGTGCAGAACTGATTGCTGAAAATACTGCACATACCTGCAACTCTTCCTTCTCTCTCTTGATGGTGTTATTACCGTCTTTATCCTCACAGTGAATTGATAGCAGATGCCACCAAGGTGTTAACAGGAAATCGCATGACCAAACGTTGCAGCCTTAATCAACTATGGGGGGGTTTCTGTGAACGAGGGCCTCAGCCCACCCCCTCCCTGTACCCTTGACTCTAATTAAGACCACATATCTTAGATTTTGCTGAGGTCAGGGACGGATTTTAATTTAAAAACCATTAAGACGAGCACATAGTCAGGACTTGTGTTGCATCCCAGGTAGATATCATTTTAATTAAGTCTTATCTTACCTCAATTTCTCTGGCACAAGACATCATCATAATTCCTCAATAACAACCTGAGAGTAAACTGGTTCGGTAAATGTGATGGGCTGCTCATTATGTTACAAGTATTGACCCCGTGCATCACACGCTTTTGCCTAACATAATGCCTAATTATGTGCATTCCTTCTCCCAACTCGACAAATGCTGACGCTTGGTCAGTGACCCTCAGCTTCAAACTATGATGCTCTACGTACCCATCTAGCATCCGCTTTGGATATTACAGGAGTCAGGGTCAGTTTAAAATCGTTAAGAGCCTACTATATTTTCAAATTAAACGTATGTGTTCACAGGTAGTTTGGTTTGGGCAACAAAACCACTTAGGTTTAGCAAAAGAGCATGGTTTAAGTTAACTTAACTGACTAATGACTCAAAACGTGAATTGCTACGGAAATGAATTTTAGCTTCACTCTGCGTCGGTATCAGATGTCGAGGGGCAATACCTTTGCGGCAGTATTTGGCGAGTTGGGAGTGAGAACGTACAGTTTCTAGAATTCTTTAGTCAGAGTAATTCTGGTTTGTAGCTGCTGCATGGGAATGGTGGGACCAAAGAAATGGAATAATATATGTTATTGTTAATAACACCTTGAAGTCCATTACCATTGTGGTGAACGTTTTTGTGTTCTACTGCGGCTACTACCAGAGAGTGGGCAATAAAATCTAAATCTTCAGAACGCCTCACACCTGTTAAACAGATGTAATTGTCTTGTTGGCATTGTACCATGCAGTGCACTTAGTACACTCATCTTTAAGAGAAAGGCTTTTATTGTGAAGTCAATTGTACGTTGGACAAGATTGATGAGCACACGACAGTTGCTTTCACAGTTGCACAAACATGTGATACCAGACAAGGACAATGCCGCGTGTCACTCGTATCTTTCCCAATGACGGCCTCCAAAGCCCTCGGTGGATTTCCATTTGTTGCCTCCAATCCAATAGCTTAACAGCGTGCCAAATTGATGTTAAGGTAAAGAAATTATCTTGCTCAGTCTTCTCATGAGACTATTATCGGGGGCTCTGAGTGCTGCTGTCAGATGCGCCGCAAAGTGCCACTAGCTTCCTCAGTGGCCAGCATCCCCTCCATGCATACAGATATGGACTGGGAGAAACAGTGCAGGAACACATCAGTAAACAAAGTCAATGTGGTTTGGTGAAGTCTAGACTCCCTTTCACCCCAAATGATGATCTCCTCCTCACCCTGACCATCAAACAAACACATGCATTGAAAATGTCATCTCTCGCCTATTGAGTTAGTCTAAAATGACACCTTCCAGGTCTACAAGGTGGTGCTGTCACTTTTATAAAAAACAATGCAGATGTTTCCAGGCAGAGATCAATGGTACAACATGTTGAAACTGTTAACATCAACATTTTTTGTAACTTTTTAGGGCTCAGGAAACAGCTGATGAACACAGTGATCTATAGAAAGTCCCCAGAAAGCGCACCGGGCTTTGCAGTTTAACGTAGTGGCCAAATGTTGGAATTACAACTTCTGAGCCCTTCGGGTGATACCACTGATCCCAAAAATACTTTTCCCCATAGATTTACATTGGGAAGGAGACGTCAGTAACTCAGCGGCCATTTTTTTATTTTCTTTAAGTAAATCAAGTTGCCAATCTGAGCCCTTATTTACATCATTAGGTCCTAAAGTCTTAAAAGTTAGGACCAGAGTCCAGAGTTATTTTCTTCCACTGTTCATTTGAATGAGACTGGTGCTGGATCGAGGGCTGGGAGATGGGGTTGAAGAAAACATTTGTGAGCTTGCTCTATGGACCTCATGGATGTGGAAGATTGCCAGAAGATCTGTCATTTCAGACTCAGAGGTCAAACTGTTTTTTTGACTCACATTTGAAGAAATTTCGTTGTTATTCAGAACTATTATGCAAAATCAAGCCAAACATTTCAGCAAGTTAACCCACCATCACCTAACAGCAACATACATAAAAATCAACAAAAGATCAACATAAATCTCCCACAAATAAGGCTCCAAGAGATATCCCTCAATGGAAAAACAACAAATGTATACTGTATATATAACAACATATTATGTTACATTTCTCCTCTATTCCCATGCTTTCAAAAATATATTCAGAAAATGCAAACACATTCTCAAAAAGTTCAATGTGCTATACATATCAAATCTAAATCATGCACTTTTTTTCAACAATATGTCGTAAATTATGATATAAAGGACAGTAAAGAATAACATGAATTACCTTCTTCTCCTCATTTAGCTCACAATATTCACACTTTCTTTCATTTTTAATCCCACTCCTGTATCTTCCAGTTTTCATAGCACATCTCTCTGATTTGTATACTTATAATCCTTCTCAAATAAACAATGAGCTCTCACGTTTGGCTTTTGCCATACATTCACTGTTACATCACTTACGGAGATTAGAGTGGAAAATATATTATTAGAATATACTTCACGATTTATTCTCTGAGTGGAATTGTTTCAAGGGAATTGAATCATCGTGAAATTGATTTCACAATGTTTTGTCACCTCCAGGCCCTTAGGCGCTCCTGCGTGGTCACCTGCTCCGAGAGCCAAGTGATCCCAATTAGTGAGAGAGTGAACACTTTTAACTGCTCATGTGATGTCTCTCCACCCAGGCTCACACTACGATCCTCTCAAATGCACGAGTGCTCGCTATGATGAAATCTTGTCAAATGTGTTGCATTGATATTTGTCCTCATGCTAATTAGAAGTTGCTCCTGTAAACCATCTTAAGCAGTGTGCAAAATACCTGGTGGCATTCAGGGGTGAAGGAGGTCCCCCGACAGCGCTCCAGTGTTTTGCTGAACTCTTACAGACTCAACACGCAATATAAGAGATTTCATGCACACGTGTGTGTCGATGTACAACCTTTTCCCCGGATGTCTATATAAGCACAGAGTCTGTATTTTAGTGTTAGTGTTGCCATGATGTCCAAGCAGAAAATAAATCTCTGCTTTTCAGGTAGTGCTGTGTACTGTTCAGCCCTGTATCATGGCACTCGGTGAAATAGTCACAAAATGCAATCTATTGGTTCGTGTACATGGACACAAATTGTTTATTTTTTGTTGTGTTGCTCAGGACGAAAATAAAGCCAATGGAAAGTCAACTAGGAGCCTTATTTATAGTGGACACAAATTCAATTTATCCAAGTGTTTAGCAACAGTCAGAGCAAGTGACATATCATTTATAATATCCAAAAAGATATTACGAGGAGGATGGGTTCAACAAACAGGACTTTCGACACCACATTGTTGTTTTATTGTAGTGGTTTTGTTGCCGAAGCCAAACTGTTCCTGACAGTTTTCCTAAACCTAATTATATGGTTTTGTTGCCTAAACATAACTCTTTGGGGTTATTTTAAGCCCAACAATTATGTTTTTCCTTAACTAAGTGTTGCCCAGACTAAACTTTCGTTTTTAAAGTATTGTCGCCCCGGAAACAAAAAGTCGTGCAGAGGGACACGTAAAGAAAACAATTAGTGTCCCTGTACACAAAACCAGTAGATCACATTTCGTGAACTATGTTTCACAAACTATGTTGAAATGTTAGATTTTCTAAACTACACAACATTTGCATTGCGCTCTATTTGCAACAGTGCCAGCCGTAGAAGAAGGCCTCAGCAGAAACAAACAGGTATTCAATGGCAACATAAGAGGAAACCCCCCCCCATAATATTTCACTGTATTCTTATTTTTGAATAACGAATACTGCTGGACATAGTGAGCTTGGAAAACACAATTGCAAATGTTCCATTTTTATTTATTTTTTCTTCCTGTTGCGGCTTACAGGGGGTCTCAAGTGTCAATCAAGCACTACCCTTAAGGACCTGCAAGAGGTCCCTGGACCCCAGCCTGGGGGGCACCTACACTAACCCGTGTGCGAACACTGCGGGCTGCAGACCATATGGTCCTGATGGTGGAGGCAGTGATGCTACCTGGTGATTAAAAGGGAGGGAGGGAGAGAGAGAGAGAGAAAGAGAGAGAGAGGGGAAGGAGAGAGAGAGAGAGAGGGAGAGAGAGAAAGAGAGAGAGAGAGAGGGGGGAGAGAGAGAGGAGAGGAGAGGAGAGAGAGAGAGAGAGAGAGAGAGAGAGAGAGAGAGAGAGACTACTTCAGGAGCTGTAGCCTACTTAATGAAAGAAAAAGACACTGAAGCGATGAAATGAGCCTTTTGCATTGAGTGTACATACTAGAGCTTCACACCGTCTCACCCGGGCGACAGAGAGAGAGAAAACATACAAGTCTTGGCTGATGCATCTCTCCGAGAGCATCCATTTCACGGCAGTTTGAAGCGGAGGAGACGGTGCGCATTTCTCTCCGAGAGACGCGGTGCTCTTCTCCCCTCCTGCGAACTCAGTTTCCTCGAGCAGCTCGCGGGCGGAGAGGCACTTTTTGTCTTCCTGCGTTCATCGACACGGACAGTATTTCGTAAGCAGCCTGTTTACTTGGCGCGCGACCAGGTCGTCCGCGGCTCCAGAAGGCGACAGCGCATCCTCGCCCCGTGGAGTGGAACCCGCGATCCGCAGCCCCGAGACGCAAACACGGAATATCCGACGGTTTTTCAAGTTTTCCTGGAAGTTGCGCAGTGACAGCGGATGATGGGGATTTGTGGCTATTTGGCGGTGCCGGGGAAATGCCTCGTCCTCCTCGGACTTAAATTGTTATTCCTTGTACCTGCAGGAGTTCCAGCCAGGAGCGGGGATTCTGTATTAAAGGACAACATCACCGTGAGGCAGGGGGACAGCGCCGTCTTAAAGTAAGTCTCTTAACTGCACTACATCCTCACATCGCTCACATCGTCTCCTCCCGGTGCGCCATGGGGACCACAGACTTGTGGTCCACAGCGAGCTCCGGTCCAAGCGGCTCATCAAGTGCAGCGGACCAGGAGTTACTAAAGGTCATCCGGGGGGAGCCGATGGAACAGCGCTCATCTTTGTTTTTGTTTGCTTAATAGGACTCAGACCTACTGATAGAAAGTGCGGGGCACCGCACGCGCGTCATGTGGGAAGTTGCATAATGTGCAGAAGTCGGTGTTCAGCCTCTCTCTTGCTCATTGCCCTTGAACGTTATTGATCCGGTTGCTTAAGGTCTTGTTGGATGCGCGGAGGCGAGATACTCCGATTCAGCACTGGGGGGGGGGTCGGGGGGGGGGGGTGTGTACGTATTGATTGAAGTGTGTGATACAAATGCAATTATTACTTTTAATAATGTCAGGCTGGTTTGTTTTCGTCGCACTTCATGAGGTGTTTAGGCAGACTGGATAGACTCTTTCTGGCAGTTTTTAGCATAAATGACAAATCACTAATCACCATATTATTACATTATGTATATGAAAGTCCAATGAGAATATATATAATACATATATATATATATATATATATATATATATATATATATATGTATGTATGTATGTATGTATGTATGTATTCTATATATTCTCATTGGACTTTCATATACATAATGTAATAATATAGTGATATATGAAAGTCCAATGAGAATATATAGAATACATATATATATATATATATATGTATGTATGTATGTATGTATGTATTATATTAATGTAATAATATAGTGATTAGTGATTTTATATATATATAAATATATGTATATATATATATATATATATATATATATATACGTATATATATATACGTATATATATATGTATTCCTGAACAGTGTTTCTCTGTGTGTCTTTATCACATGTAATTGTGTTTTCTTATTTTCTTATTTTCTCTCGTTTCACTTTGATTGTATTTGTGCCTGTAAAAGGTGCTGTTGGTTTGATGTTGTTCCTTGTATAAGAATAGACCAGGTGTGGTGCTGCAACTTCACAATCACTGTGAAAAGATGCGAGATAGGGCCCCGCTCCACCCACACCCACACACACACACACACACACACACACACACAGTCTAACAGTGTACAAACAAAGAGGTGCCTCATCAGGAACAGACATAAACCATCATATCCTTCGACTGCAATACACCTGTTACATCCACTAGCTTCACCTGCTTGTTTCTGAGTGCTGGGAGGAGACTGTGGGTCAATGCCAGGGCTGACAGACCGATAATAGTTAGTGTTGAAATGGAGAAAAAAAATGAAGAGGGAACTGTTGTGATCAGAAGCAAAGGTAAAGAGAATCAATGAAGAAAAGATAGATCACATTCAGGTGAGTGGTGAGGCCGAAGCAATGTGAGGCCTTGACTTTCAGCATATGCTTAACAGTAGCACACATCTGTACGCTGCTACAGATGATAATTGACTGCTAACTTAAGTATGATTTACAAACCGCCCGCTATAAAAGCAGACATTGGTACGGATATGAATGTGACTCCTCGGTAATGTAGTTACACATTATCCTCAAGCTGTCAGCGCGGGTCAGTGCAGTTCAGCTGGCTCCGAGCCGGCTGAGATATGAGGTATTTAGACAAGAATAATTGCACGGTTTAATGACTGCTGACACGGAGGGGCAGCTAAACAGCTTGCCTCTGCACCATGGGTAGACGAGGTGGAAGGCGACCGTGCAACATAGCCGCACCAGCTCACCACAGAGGGGGGTGGAAAGTCGGCGCCGTTGTGCTTAGTCCTTGTCTTCCCTCCTCTGCTCTGTGCAGCCTCAGAGAGCCACAGTGTGTTGATCATGTCTCCAGTTAGTATTGTGCCACTGGCCCCCCCACTCATTAGTGGAACTTGTTAAGTAGTCGGGTCGGATCCACTGAAACCAGACATTCCACTCTCCACATTTCGGACGGTGACAGGGAGAAATCCACCTCTTGCTCCTTCGTCACGCCGATGCTGCGCTGCAAATGGCTGCACCTGGAGTGGCCGACGGGACTCTGTTGGCAGACGGCCTCCTTTACTCGCCCTAACCTATGCAGCGCACAATGGAGGAGCCTTCAAATAAGTCGTGGCGCTGCCGTGACCCTGAGCTGAATCTTAAAAGGAGAGGTGTTAAGAGAGTGAACTCAAAGGCTGACAATACCGTCGCGCTGCTCCTCAGTGAATCCGATAGACTGCCCCGGAGGAAGATGAACCGCTGCCTGTCAGTGCAGCCAGTCAGTCCGTAATCAAGGAAACCATGCCCGCTTTGAGCTTCTCCCCGAGCAGGAGGGGCTGGACGCTGTTGAAAGCAGCAGAGAAATGAAAGGACGGCATTCTCATTCGGCTTCCCGGCTTCTGCGGGTGGGAGTGGGGCCCGTGGAGCTGGTATATGATAGCATTGTCCGCACATTTGACAGCTAACTGGTACGCGGCTGGAGCCCCCCCCCGACCCCCCCGGGCTGATGCTGTGAGGGCCCAGAGCCTCTCTGACTCCCCCATCACCAGAAGAGGCAGGGGATGCGGAGGCCCGGAAGGGCAGCTGGTTAAGGTCGGCACTCTGAGAGGTGGGCGGCTGTGGTGTGAACCTCTGATTTGGTCGAAGCAATAAGACGAGTACACAGGCCCCGGAAATGGAAGATGGTGTATTATTGTCAAAAAACAACTCATTTCCAAATATGTTCGGGAACTTGCATTTGCCACGCACAAATAGCTCTAATGAATGTTGCATTGCCATCAATGTGGTTTGGAAGTCAGTAAGTCACATTGTTTGTGACATTGCTCTGAGGGTAAACTTCAAATCACCTGCATTAAAGTTGTCCAAAAAAAAAGAGATTTAAAGAGCAAAACAGAGGTTTCATTCCAGCCGTGCACAGTTCTCTTTTCTCTCTCAGATCAGGAGTCCAAAAATGAGCTGGGAGCTCGTCAAGGGTTAAATGCTTTGAGGCCCAGGGAAACTACAACATTAATGCAATCCCGGCAATATGTTTTAATGAAAGATGTGTTGCTTCGGCGTGTTTTCCTGTCGCTGGCAACGTTCCGAGGGTGCTACTTTATTTCTACATGGCTGTATTATTAAGACAGTCAAGGGCAACACAAAGCAGAATCATTCTCACATAAAGAAAGCCACTGCCAACAGGAACTTGAGCAGATGTGAGCGGGAGAATAATTAGCATCATTCAGCACAGCTTCAAAAGCAACATTTTTTTTTATTATTTTTTGTTTACAGAAATGCAGACCACTAGAAAAAAAAAAAATCAAATGCCTGGATTACAAGTCAGAGGGACAAGAAGGTGGTGCCAGTTCTGAGACAACATTTTAAGCTGGACCGTCAACTTGTCTTTCGAGTGGAATGTAATTCATAACCGGACCATCCATGATTCTTGGTGAATAATTGATTTTATTTGACTGGAATGTTGCCAGTATTTCTGTCAGTGTGTCAGTGGTAATGCATATCTGATTCTAATTAGCTGAGAAGTGGGAGGTATAGGGCTGCACAACTAAACAATTATTAATCACAATCACGATTGTGGCTTCCCACAATTAACTGAGCACGATCACCTGCGATCTTGGCGTTTAAAATGCGCCCGTGGAAAACTCTGCCCAATACGAGATCAAGCGCTTCCTGAATTAACAGCCACCCGCCGATCGAGATGCTTTGGAGAGCTGCCATGCCGTTGAAACTTCCCTCAATGATACGGCTGCAGTTCAGCGTCGAGGAGTAATATACTGTATATTACTTGTTTTGTCCAACTGCTGAGTGAAAAGCCATTCCACCCTAACATGCCATTTTTCAGAAGCGTGTGCATAGTTCCATTGGGTGTATACAGGAGAAAACGTATAATACAGCATTTTTCTCCAGAAATGTCACCCCGCATATACCCAGTTTGTGATACTACGTATATATATATATATTCTTTCAATACTTTCCTCAGTGAGCCAAAGGCTCAGTCTCCACGGTGTTACCTCCTTTTCCTCCAGTGATAGATAGCGACTTAACAGACATTTATTTAGATGAAAATCTTCGAGATTATCACTTTAAATTTCTGTTTCATTTGAATACATGTGAAGAATGTGTGATTGCACACAAAGCAGTCACTGAGCAATGGATGATATTTTAAGGTTGTGCGAAACAATTTCAGGCCAAGGATTTGTTTGTTAGTTCGGCACGATTTTTTAATTTTTTAAAAATGTAATTGCCTTCCAATGTCGAATGCCCAGTTTCTTCTACACTGCAGTCCTTGTCAATGCTACGTCTGTGGTTGACCTGTCTCTGGCTACAGACAGACACCTCTGTGACACCTTGAAGAGTCCTTCTCTCTCTCAGACTCCTCTCCCCGCTCAGTCACAGAAACTGATTTTCTTTCTCTCTCCTGGCAGATTGTGTCGGAGTGAAACGCCCCTCTGCCGTCGCGTCTTTACGTGCGGAGCCCCCCGTTGCTGTGAATTTAATTGTATTCGTCCTCCCCCCTTTTTGCTATTATCGTCTAATGAAAGATGAGGACAACACTAAGACTTTCCCTTTTATTGAAAACGAAACCGTCAACACAATGTGCAACAATCAGTAAAACCAGCGACAAATCTCTTCATATGTAGGCCGATAAACAAATGAATATATAAATATATTATAGCCGATACCGACGTATAAAATCAAATACCTGGCTTTGTTGAGACTGTCTTTTGATCTCTTCCTACACATACACAGCCTCTGCACACGACAAACTATCTGTCTGAGAATATCTCATAATAATTAATGATGATGCATCATGAATAATGTGGGATTATTATTATTCTTATTTCATGGGTTATTGGGGATTTTTGGGGTGATGCATATGTACTTGGTTGGATGTTGGATGTCAATAACCATGACAACAGGCGAAGCTTCGGAAACATTGGGGTCAGCCTCAGCGATCGGACACAGAAGCCTTTTTTTAAGGGAGCAGGTGGTGAATCCATTTTGCTCTATAACCAATGTCCTTGCAAGATCCACCACTCAAACTTAATGACAGCATGGCTGCCTGATAGCTACCCCCCCAGCCCCCACTACCCCCCCAGCCCCCACTCCCATTCCCAAAGAGGAGTCGTTCACAAGGCTGTGTCACTGCTGTTCTGCTGCTGTTTTGGGAGAGGTCTGGAAACATGGGCTGAAGGCCACTGCCTCCCCTCAGTGTCACTGGCTGCACTGCTCTGCCACTGACAGGCCCTTTATAATTCACCTCCCTGTTGCTCCTCTCCCAGGTGGACAGATTAGCACCAGAGGTGGTTGAGGTAATGTGCGGCTGACCCTCACTTAGCCTTGTAAGCCAGAGTGTGGAGAGCCAGCTGATGACGGCCCGTGTGAGTAAAGGTGCAGTCACACTAGAATCGAAACCCCGGTTCGTGAAGGAGGGTGCGAGTTGAAATGCTTCCTGTGCCGAGAGAACTTTTTTTGGGGAAATGGGAAGTGAGAATGTGAGTGCCGTTGCACTTCTTTTCTAATGATGTGATCATGCAACCTTCTATTATTGTCAGCTTCGCACTGAAGTGGAGTTTGCACATGTTCGGGGATCCCTTATAAAAGAGGCATTCATTGGCTATGTATATGACCACGTTTCACATTGCAAATAAATGTGGCCCAAATCCAATCTTTGTTTTCCTCTCATGTGACACAGATCTGATTTAATGTGGACACAGAATTCTGATTTATTTTCCAGATCAGGGCCACTTTCACATGTGGTGCTATATCCGACACAAGTCTCGCAACTTTCTATAGGACTGCTGTTAGAACGGTCGTAATGGTAATATAAACTTGATACTGAATTATGTTAAATCATGTTTGCGGAATGAGTTTGTCTCTGTTTATGAGTCATAAGAAATCATAAATTATCTTTTAGAAGGAGTAGATGTTTACCGGTAAGCTCGGCTCCGTAAAATTTAGCAACATGCTAATTTAGATAATTAGGTCTATCGCTTTTGTTTACATGTTTATGCTTGTTGAACAGGTTTATTGAGAAAGTATTGTCTTTTTATGAGCAAATGTTTTATTGCCGTCAAGTCGAGTGATTCTTCCCTGGTTCACTTCTGTTTCTCCACTGCGGCCTCTCTGCTCCACTGTCTGACTTTTGTGTGATTATAAATGAGTCTTCACCAAAACGTGAAAAAAGTACAGATAAAAGAACCGGTAACGTCGGAGCTCATCGTGCAGCTTTTCATAATTTAGCACCCATCCCCCTTCAAACATATCGGGTTATTTGAATTTCCCCGCTGAGACCCTCGTACGACTCATGCAGACACCGAGCCTCGGAGGTATCAGGCGCTGACGGGCAGTGAGCAGGCTGATGTGTTGGGAGTGAGACCAGGCTGCACGCCACACTGAATAAGATGCTTATTTCAAAATGTTCTTCATCAGAACTACCTTCTGTCCCTTCATTGATGCACACATTGAAATAATTCACTTTCACTAACCTCATGACATAAGTGGAAGAAAAGGATTTTCTTTTTTTTCCTGCTTTAAATTTCAGACTTTCTCAGTATTGTATACGCTAGCTATATTATATTATATATTTATATGAGGCCAGTGAAACCTTAAGAGCATGTGTCATTTTGATTTATGTCCTCAGCAATCCCCACCCTAGTGATTTTCATCTCGGACTCATAAGTGATGAGGAGAAGTACTTTCCTCATGCTACAGTTAGCACTTGTCACATTGGCTGAAGATATACAGCATGTTCCATCCGAATGGCTGGTTTCAAGTGAAAAGAAATGACACGAAGGCCGACCGTTAATTGTGGCCTTTTTCTGAAGGGCTCTCACGCGTGTGCTGTCCACACAGACAGCATTGCTGCTGCTGACAGCCCTTCTTTTATCCACAAATAAAAGCTGGTACTGTGTTCATTTATGGAGGCGTGCAAGTCACTGCATGTCCTGCAACTATTTCAGAATTAACGTGTTGACTTGTGTTCTCAAACAAACGGATTCTGTTTACGGAAAAACACTTTTGTTGTTGATATGGAGTTAAAAATAAATGTATTTCCATGTCAACAAAATGTTCTCCAGATATAGACAACCAAACCGTAGTAATGTTGCTGGTATGATGTCAACATACTGTCAAAAGATCATTTTTCATTTCTATATGTTGCGTGCGGAAGAATAGGCGACACTTTGAATATACGTAGAAGACCTAGAAGAGGCACAGCTGAAAGTCAAGATATATTCATCCACGCACACGTCTGGCTCACGCACGCAGCGTGGCCCGGGCATACATGCAGGGTGATACACGATACTCTTATGTACTTTTCCCCTCTCAGATCAGCGCTCCCACACAACACCAGGGCTTTGGGTTGAGAAGATGAAGGTTTTAGAGCAGATGAGCCACATTAAATAATTCAGTGACAAAGCAAGCTGCTGCTTTCACTGACTAAGCTTCCACTGTCCGCAGTCCACAAGTCTGTATATCTAAACCAGAGAGTTTCAGAGTGTTCAGTGGTGTGCTTCAAACGGGCACATCGTCTCGGCAACAACGAAAAGATAGACATTGTGCAGAATTACTCAAATATATAAATAAAGAATATTCTATGTTTTCTATTTTTGGAAAAGCTTCTGGGATAATGACTGGAAGTTGCAGCTAGTTAGCTCCTGTGTCTTTGTCGAATCGTGCTTCAGATGTTGGAGTGAAACACTGCAGTGCAGCCAGACTGCACAAGAAGTTAGTTACAACTAGAAATGATATCAGGATGATGAGCAGACATGGGCATCTTGCAAAGGGCAGCCTAAGGGGGAGGATGATGGGAATGGACACTGTGAGCTTGTTTCTTTGTTCATGCTCTTACAATGACGTATCATTTGAACCAATACTTTTCAGAAAGCCACCCAGTCATGACAAAACAAACCCAGAAGTTTCCTCTCGAGACAATGCAGTTTTTTTTTTACAGCTTAAAATAATGTTAAGGAATCCAAGAATAAAAAAGTGACTGGAAGGCAGACATCCGTGGTTAAAATGAAACTATTTGGTGAAAAACAAAATTCCAACTTATCATTATCATGGGACTTAGTCTGAATACAATTTCAGAGGTGCACTGACTCTCAACAAGGCGATGCCTCAGCTGGCAGCACGTAGCTCCCGATGCTAACAGTACAAACTACAGAAAATGTGCTGACAGAGCTAAATGTGTTTACCTAAGGGATAGTTGGAGGCTCGGTGCCCTTCCTCCGTGATGACGCTATCGGGACGGCCTACTTGATTAGGTGTCATGGAGCCTGTAAGGGGAAGGAAAGACTGTAAGCAAACACACATCGCCTCAGAGTAGTGGGCTAAAGTTACACATTAAAAAAGTCATCTTTCTGTGTTGTTGGATGTTAGAATTGATTTCAAATACATTTTATGTGATACACTGTGTTCTAATTCTTATTCTAGGCTTTACCGAGCTACAAATTATTTCAGAGATAGAGAGAACAAGAAAGGGGTCAAGGGTGTGGTGAACAACAGCCAAGTTTAATGTTTGTCTATCATCACTGAATTAACTTTAATTACTGTCATCTGACATGAACTTGCCGCTTGCGTCATTTTAAGCGTTGAAAGTGATGGTCAGCGCTGAATAAAAATGTTTCGTACACTAATCTTTAGGGATGCTGTGGTAAGGACATTTTCCCACCGGTTCCAAAAAAATTGCCCAATAAGCAAATATATATACATACATACATATACATTGCCTATTGGGCAATATGCCCAAAATATTGCCCAATAGGCAAATACATATAAATATATATATACACACACACACACACACACACACACACCATTGTATTCAAAAGTGGAGAGCAATTGTAAGGCCTTTCTCGCTTATACCACCCCAGCCTTGAGTGCCGTGGTTAAATGTAATAGAAAATTGAAGTGAGGGTAATCATCACAGTGAGGCTGTTGACTTCAGACTTTCTGGAAAGAGCCCTTCAGTTCTGTCCAGCCTAACAATCGCCCAATGTTCAAATGACGTATGACTCTCACTAATACTGAGGCAGTGATGTAGCTCTGCCATGTCGACCCACAGGATATACCTGAGGACGGGGGTCAGGTTTCCACGTCCCGTTCTCCAGCAGTCCACCATCAGTCTTCTTAGCATTCCCTAGACATCCATCTTACACAGGTTGGGTTTCAGCATCTTTGTGTTGTCGTAAATCACTGAGATAGTCATTAATTTTTAATATCCAGGAACCTAGGCGCCGTGCTGCAGTCCAACTAGATCCTCCACTTATGAGAGCCAGCCACATCCATTACTGCCTGTCTTCGCTGTCCCCTCCCTGTGCATGTTTGGCTGCACTTTTCTGAAATCATTAATACTCATCAGCAACAGCTTCCATTCATGCCACATTCTGCCAGGCAATTTACGCTCTACTACTTCACTCTCCTACTTCACTCTCCTACCTACTTTTCTTCTTCCTCTCTGGAGCACATTCTCATCCCTCTTGCTTATCTACCTCTGCACTTATAGCCCAGCACTTACTGTACATGGACGAAAAGAAGCCACACATTCTGATCGTGGTGACGATTATAGTTATGATTTGGGGGCGTCATGCCTGATCAAACCAAGAAAGGCTGTGTTTCAGTCTCGTCAAGCAGCTGCCCATTGTTCTTTGCTTGTCAACAACTACAGTTCAATCACCTCCAGATAGTTCTGCAGGACTTAAGAGTCTTTGTTGTGCAGCATAAATAATTAAGTCAAATTATTTTTGAATTGGACAAGCAACAATGTGCGCAGAATTCTAGTGGCAGAATTCTAGTGGTGGCCTAGTGACTCAACGTTCATTTTTCTTTACATTTCCGTTTCGCTTGCATGCTCAAACCACTAGTCAACCTGATGCACATTAGTTGAACTTCTTATCATGTGAAAGGTGTGCAGCCCAGCTGTCAATACCAACCAATACCCCTTCCCACTGTGAGTGAGGCACTGGAAGACGGCTTGTTCAGCGACCTCTGACCTAGGTAACAAACGCACGCCCCAGAATCCACATGCAAGACCGGCCTCCCGACAGCTGGATATCAACGTATTTATGTGTGTGTGTGCAATAGGGTTAGGAGGACTGGAAGTAGTCAAGGATGGACCCGCTCTAAAGGGCCACCACTGGTGGAGGAACCCTGTGTAGTTAGGAACCTTCAGGACCCTGACCCTAACACCCTCAATTTAGATGCCAAACCAACCCCTATTGCTTTACTAAAAATACATTAGCTGTCTAAGCACTATAATCACACTGCAACATCATACAAGACACACAAGCAAAGCATCAAGAACAATCTGAGCCAACCAAGTTACTAAATCACATAATACTGAACAACACCATTTTAACCTTAGCTTGCAGCAGGTACGTCATTAAAAATGTATGTTCAATTATTTACTACTGTCAGTCTATCCCAAGGGAAGAGCTCTCTTGCCTTTAGGATACTACAAAGGCAGCATCAGAGATGAGCAAGACTGGACTTGTACAAAATACAAACCAGTTTTATTTGTTTTTTTCGCAATAAAAAGAAGATAAAAGGTTCCAAAAATGGATCATGTAAAAATAAGTAAAAAAAAAAAAATTAAAGTTAAATTCCCAATAAGATCTATAAAAGAGTACAAGGCCTAAAGAGCCCAAAGGAAGAAGAAGCCCGAAGGGCCCGGATTCCTTGTTGTCTCTTCCTATTATACCTCTTTCTTTGCGCTTCGTTAACCTCCTGGTATGTGGTAAACAACTACTCATTCTCAAATCATTGGCTAAAGCAGTAGTCTTATTTTTTCTGACAACCTTGTTCTTTAAGTTAACACCTCCTAGCTAGCCCCGCTTTGAAGATTCCTGTCATACTTTTATTGAACAGGATGTCCCCCTAACAATGACTATAGTTGCTATTTCTGCATTTACAACCTTTTTCCTATGCTGACAATCATCAGGTCAGAGTAAGTCAAACTTAAAGTTCACGTATTACTTATCCTTATCATTCAATCTACATAGAAGCACATACGATTACATATTGATAAATGAAAGATAAACACATTCAAGCTATCATCATTCAATTGAGACTCAACAATATGAGATTACAGGTAAGAATATATTGATATCTGAGATCAAAACGCTCTCAACTCAATAAAAAGGAAATAAATCGTAACCTGTCAAAGGGAATACAACTTAAATGAGGATAAAATCTAGAAACAAAAAGTCAGTTACACCTTAAGGTAGCACTTCCTACATGGCTATAGGTTACAAGAGCCATGTTTCATGTATGTCAGTTAGGTGTGAAAACCGCATGAATTTTCCATTGTGCGTCAGCCATGTCCGCTTTAGGATCTCGCTCTTAGAGGTGTTAGATAGCATCAAATTTGATCTGCAGCAGTACCCCAGTTTCACTCTGTTTCAAGTATTTGTTTAATCTTTAAATCCGATAAGTCAATGAATCAATTGGTGAATCAATTATTATATTAGAAGAATAGAGAGATCGCATTTGGGTGTGGTGTGTCTTGGACATTTCTGGTAGATACCTCAACATGAAATTAAATTATTAGTTGAGTGTCTACTTCCTGGGAGAATTATTTTAGGTTTTCTTGAATCTCAATGCCTAAATAAACATGGATGATATTCGCAGCAAGATTTTGCTGAGAAGCAAAAATGACAGGTAACATAATACTAATGACCCTCCCATCCACTGCAGATGTGTTGAAAAGAAGAGTAGACCCAAATAGTGCACTGTTTCTATCTCAAGTTAGATCTATTAAGTTAAAAAGGTCACATTTTTTCATGTGCTTGTTTTTTAAAGATTCCAACCAAAGACATACCTCGAACATCTCTGGCATCCAAAGATCCCATTTCTCTGAGCCAGCCAGGCCTTCTGAAAAAATGCAGAGTTGCCTGGCATGAGACCATCTTAGAGGTTGTGTCTTGCCAAAGAGAGAGCGGAGAGTCGTCTTCAGTGTTGGACAAAATTGGCAAAATAATTGATGAGAAAACCCATTTTTGGGTTCATACTTGTATTTTGGGTTTCTCCTAGAACATGTTTACATGCTTCCATGTTCAATGAGGGCATGTGAAGGCAAGCCAAATATGAATGGCTAATTGAATCACATGTTTCCTGATCTTGGCAGACCACTCCAGATACCCAAATGGATATGCACACGCACGGCAAGAGTCTTTCGTTTAAGAATTGGATTGATTGTACGGACAAGGGACATCCTAATGAGACAGGCTTTTTCAAGAGCGAACAAATACATCTTTATTTTAATGTAGTGTTTAGAAAGTGAGTTGATTCAGTAAACTCCCATGTTTAATTATTTTTGGTTTATTAGTTTACTGTATGAAACATTTAATTTTAAATCAAAGACATGTGATTCAAAAGATGTTTCCCCTTAAAATACATTTTGCATGAATTTTTCTAGGAAAACAATACATTAACCAACATTGTGGTGTATCTTGATGAACCTTACATTGAAGGTGTCAATACATTCATAAGAAAATACCAAATAAGTCAGAAGTAGGTGTGGTTTTAAATATTATTAGCTATTTACAGACTGTGGGATAGAACACACACACACACACACACACGCACGCACGCACACACACACACACACATGAAGAGCAAGGGGTCATTGTTTTCTGCTATTCTATGTATTTTATGAATTGTATCTTTTTCTTTATAATCTCATTATTAATTAACACTTTGGCAATATTGTCTTTGTTACAGCATTCCAATAAAGCATATTGAATTTAATTGGTTCTTAGTTATACAGCAGACAGTTTGGTTAGATGTTGGAGCACTGAGCTGAATACATTTAAAAAAATAATGAGTGAAAAGTGATTTTCTTCCATTTTTACTTCCTTAAGGCTGAGACTGGAAGTTCATTTTAATATTCTCCATGTGTTATGTGAAGATAAGTATGTTGACATCTGTTAATTAACAACAGTGTAGCAGAGTAAGTTAGCTTAAGTACTGACCTCCCCAGCATAAATGGTTATGTTTAATATATCATGGTAATTATGGGGAGACATTAGGGAGCTCGTGTGCTCTTGTTTCCTGTTGTAATGGCTGCTATTTGTTTCCAGAATCAGATGCTAAAAAAAAGTAGGGCATTCTGTCAAGAGGCAATAGGGCATGAGATCTACGTTTCAAGGATCAGTCTGCAGCACAACTAGAAACCTCCAGGTCCGAGTACGGCTGGTGGAAAGTGAAAGCAGACATATAAACTAGAGTCACTAGAGTATTGCAGTTCCCCCCCTCATTTCAGGACACTGTTACTTGTTGCTGGACCTGGCCACTGAGGGACTAACACTTTTCATCACTGCAGGCTTTCACATTGAAGTCCTGCCATCTGAGTTGAGCACTGTTGGTGAGCATTAAAGCAGCTCTTGAGATCCCGTATGCTGTGCTCATCGTCCGTTCCACTCGAGATCTCATTTCAGAAATGAGACGTCTCCGACCATCTGTCAACACAAAGTACTGGCCTCCCGTGACCAGACAAATCATTCCCTAATTCTCCCGCCTCTCCTCGGGACCTGGATCCCAGCCGCCGGTCCTCTAACGAAACAGATCCCCCTAATGAAGGAATATGGCAGAGAAAAGTGCCTGCCATTGATTCTGTTCCTCGGCCAATGCCGCCTCAAGGATAGTACAGATGAGCTATACTTAGAATCAAGGATAGGGTGGACGTAATATCGCTGTTCTCATTGTGTTTTAAAAGCTCTGTAAGGGCAACGCGATGACGAGACTTAACTAATCTTAACGGAGCAATTTCAACCGAACCAATCAGCTACAGTAGACTATTGGCAGCAGAATGCAGTAAATATGGCTGTCAAACGGGCCTTGGCCGCCAGCCTTAGCTTACGAGCTGATCACAGTGTGAGAGCCTTGAACATGTCTATCATGTACCAGGCAGTGCATTACAGTGATTATTTTCAGATTAGCAACTTGTTTATTGCTCTGTGAGACCATTTGTGGTGCCCCCATCTGCTTTCAGTATCAATCAATGAAAACGGACTCTTTCTTCTTTAGATATATTGACCGGCGCACTGGAAACTGGACAAGTGAGGCTAAGTCAACTTTGTGAGCATGCAACTTGGGAGATATTTGGATTGGCCTTCAGATACTGATAAGAGACTGATAGTCAGATATCTGTCATATGTTAAAGCCTCCCGGGAAACACAGCATCCCGATGTAACTTTGCCTTTCTGATGAATATTTGGTTTTAATGCACATAGTTGCTTCTGTTTGAGGCACGTTGAAATCAATAAGTGTCCGTGATTTATTATTGCAACCAGATTTTGCTGTCTGAGGGCCAGGAAGGAAGGAGGGAATTTGTCTCAGTCTGCCAGCTGATGGTGCTCATTAATATGGATAAAACTGACAAGGAGTCAGCTGGGAAGAATGTCATACCACATTAGACAAATAAGTGGCTGAAACCACTGGCTGTAATGAATTGATTTGCTTCACATTGATCCCCCCCTCCCTCGTTCTCTAGCGTTAATCACATTTGGGAGTCATGTTCATGTTCTGCATTTCTGCAGTTGTGAAATATTAAATAATCTAAGTGATTGGGTCTTAATTCCAAGTTTTACTTTTGCATCATCAATGTATTTGCTTTGTGTTAAAACAGATGTTTTGCAAAAATGTAATATCTCACCAGTTTGCTTCATGTGAAATGATAATGTATTCTGGGGCAGCTGAATCAATACACATGAATATGATAAATTCTCAAAAGTTGGATACCAAGGTACCGGGTATGTTATTATCTTCATCCAAAGGGAAACCGACTTGAGAACGCTTTCACTCTTCACAGCACCGCAACTTTTATAACAGCTCTGCTTCACATTCACACAGTTAAACGCGTTGACACTCGGGAGCTGCCCTGTGCAGCCGCAATCTTCTGCTACTGGCCCCTGAGCAGCTGTGGCGGAGCAGTCGGGGGCCGCTTCTTTGGTCAAGGGCATATTGACAGCGAGTGCTGGGGGAGAGGAGAATGCTGGCAGCTTTTATAAGAGCTTTCTTGGTTCATAAAATCATGTACAATAATTGTGGGAAGATAACATACATTGTTGGAATGCACCGCAAAGAAAACACCATGAAGCAGTCCCTCAGAAAAGTGTAGAGTAGTCCATCTTCTGGCAGAGTAATCGTTACCAGGCCTCGGACGAAACCAGCCAGTTGGATGTGTGCGGCAAAGAAGAGAGACACATCTATTTAGTTGGTCCCAAAGTCAACTGTGTTCAGGTGACAGCTGCTAAATGATCCATATGAACAGCTCCTGTTTTTCCGCTCAGTGTGCGACCGCCTAGTCATATGGCCACTTTACTAACGTGGATTATCGCCACCTTGTCACCGAGAGAATTTCTGTGGCGCTGTTGCCTGGATAATAAATGGAAGTGCGACAGGAGGGAAAACCAAGGAGCTGTTGTAAAACATTTCTGACATACACTGTTTAACTTTGGAAAATCAATAAAGCCAATTTAACAGAAAGCTTTTCTTGTTTATCTGAAATAGTCTACATGAACCAGGACTCTTTTTTTCCCCATTCTCTCTCTCTCTCTGTCTCCCCTTTTGGAAGAAAATTATCCCATAATAGTAAAAGCTATGACCTTTGTCCTTGGTACTCACCGTCATCTGTGTCCAGATAAACAACTTCCTTAGACTGGCACAGTGGGAAGTTGTTCATAGTCTTGGAAAATTATAACACTAACTGTTGACACTGCCCAATGATCAGCAGCTCGGGCTGTTTTATCAGAGCTACCATAAAGCATGAAGCAGCTAATCATTTCTAACTGCTGGATAACGGGATGAAATTTAATCAAATGTCTTTTCGAATGGGTTCCCAATGTAATAAGTTAATGTACTACATTGATATGCAAATGAGGCAGTAACATCATATATTATAAAACTGGCAACTGTGCTGTTACATTTTCATTGCTGTAATAATGATAGTCAGTGTCAATGTAATAACTAAAATACATTATTAAATATTAAAATCAGATCTTGTATTACTATGTATACACCAGTCCAACTTAATCTCCAGACAAAGATTCCAATACCTGAACACAGTGTATCTGTTAATACCAAGTACTGATCTGATACCAGGGATCTTTCTCCTCGAAACTTAAAATACAACAGTTCCTCACTGAATGGACTCAAGGAATCATTCTGCTTTAAGGCTGGAACTATAACGCATCTCTCGATAATAAGAGAATGTGTTGATACAAAACAGCTTTAAGGCTTGTGAACATTTCAATTGTATTGCTCGAGACAGATTTTTTTTTAATTGTAAAAATTGTATTATCATAATACACTTAAGTTACATTTCTAGATGTGTTTGTCAGCATGCAGTAGAACAGCTAGTTTCTGTTTAAACAACTATTTGGTGGATTGTTGTGACAATTTGTGCAGAAATTCAAAGTCTCAACAGAATGAATCCCAAAGACATTGATGATCCTCATTTTCTTCGATTCAGTATTTTGAGTCATCATTTAGTTTTTTTGGCTGTCGGCATCTTATTGAGAAGTTGGAGCTAAGTACTCAACTCAACTTTATTTATATAGCACCTGTCATACAATCATGCAGCCCAAAGTGCTTCGCACAGCTATTTAAAACATCACACACTGAATAACCTAAAAGTAATAGACAACAACACAATAGCATTTTGTAAGACAAATAATTACAACAATTCACAATACATTTTTAAAGTCAATAAAAGTCACTGAATTAGACTCAATAGATAAAAATAGAAAACCAGAGATTAAGGCTTAAAACTAATGCAATAAATGATGAGGCACCTGAAGTAAAAGCCAGGCTAAACAGATATGTCTAAAGGTTATTTTTGTAATTACCCAGGTGTAGTCCTTCAGATCCTCAGGCAGACTGCTTTAGAGATGGACTCCCCACGTGTTTTTGTTGAGATCTGTGGGAAAACCAGAAGGCCAGCTGCAGCTGATCTGAGGGACCTAGTTGGGAGGTTTGTACGATTCATTCGCACCTCAATATATTTTTTCGAACTTTTGTTTTTGTCATGGGTATTTTCAAATAGAACTTGAATATTACGCTGCAAAAAAAACATACCCTTTTTTGCAGATACAAGCTTGATTTTTCTGAGCTTTCAAACTGAAAATAAAGGCACCAAACAATCATGCTGTTCGTAACTGGTTAAATTGTGCCTATTTGTTAAAAAACAACATGGAGGCTCCGTTGTCTGAACCAAGACGGCAAACTTAATTACTTCTTTCAACTTTGCCAAAAGCAGCAAAGACGGGTCCACTCTCTCTGATTTACCTTTCACAATAAAAGCCCTAGAAATATAATATTCGCAGGTGAGTATTTTGCATTTTTGTATTGTTTACATGTCACACCCCTGGTGTGCCTCTAGTCTGGTGTCCTTCTTTTTCCCTGCTAAAATACACAGCTCCGTTAATGGCATATTTACTGTAGTAGTTTGCTGTTACTAAAATTGAGGACATTTTCAGACTTCATCTGTCTTTATTATACATGTGGTGAAATGTATTTCGTCTATTTAATGATTCAAATGTGTTTTGACATATGTGTTTTGACATATTCATGTTCTAATTGTGCCTCATGACTCTAAAAAAAATCCCTGTAAATTAAGTGACGACATGTTATTGTGGATAACTGTTATCTGATTGCTACATTATTCCTCTGTGCATTACTGAAGCTACTACATTGCCTGCAAGGCCCCCTGTGTCTCTCTACCCAGTGCTTTCATTACTCTGTGCAGCCCTGCTACATGTTCTCACTCAGAGTTGTATGTGAGAGAGGCTTGAGTACCAACTCCACACCACTTAAGAGAGAATATGATTTATAATTGAGGAGGTCAGCTTTGGTTTATGTCTCGCATATTTTAATAACTGTCTTCGGATCCCTTTGTAGAGGGCTAATCGGTAAGACGTAGACTCCACAGTATACATTTCATTGAGCGTTGTACAACAGTGGGGGCCAGTAATAAGAAAATTTATTACAATGTAAAAACCAAACAGGAAGGCCTTTGCAAGGATACATCTGTTATTTTTTAAATATTTATTTCTATTAAGAAAACAGGCAGGAGGAGCTGGTGTTAGTATTACCATCAACATCTATGTAAGGGTGAAAATACTTTTGCAGAGTGTACATACTGCTGATTACCAAAGCATCTTTTGTTATTAGTGAAATTAGAGTCCTGATGGATTTATCCGAGGCTTTCTGAAATGTAATGTTTGGATGATGCATAAAGTATATTGCAACTACCATTTAAAGAAATGAAACCTAGGGATATATTACAAGGAGGTAGGTAGCCCTTTTCATCAGGATGCTGATACCTCTGCTTCTTCTCCTGCTTGTTATTTCCCTCTGCCAAACAACACGTACTGATGCATCTCAATGTGATTAACCTTTGTAGATTCAGCGTGAGGCCGAACAGTAACCTAGTCTAAGTAATATGCCCATAAACCTGACAGGATCTAATTCTTTTCTGTGTGTAGCCTACCTCATAACCTTTGCCGTTCACACTCCTGCCGTCTCTGCAGTCACACCAAAGCCTAATGGTTGTCTTGAAGTGCAGCGAGCCATGAGGAAGATGTCGACTTTAATGATTACTTGGTAAAAATGTGCTAGAAGATATAAAGTTGAGATTAAGTTATAAAAAGCACACTTTGCTTCACTTTCACCCCGATGTGATAAAAAGCAGAGCGGTTACATTGATCACGCTTTGAATAAAAAAGGCATTTAATGTCTAGATCTCAGAAGGAAAGAAATATGAAAATAATGCCAGAAATTAAGCCTTTGTTGTCTTCGGTTTTATACACCTTTTGAAATGTCGATAAGTACATTATGAGATTATAGTGTTACTTTAGCCCTCATCCCTGATGAAACTACTTTTCAGTAGCAATTTCTGCTAAAAAGTGAAGCCAATGTGCCTTAATCTTGCTTTCTCTCCAATGTCCACCAGGGGGCGACTCCTCTGGGTGTATATAAGTCTATAGAAAATGACTCTACTTCTCTCTTGATTTATTCCCTCAGTAAACATTGTCAACATGAGTTTATGGTCTTAATCTCTAGTTTCAAGTCTTCTTCAATACAGAATTATGTTCATTTAGTAAATTATGATCCATTTAGAGTCAAATAGACCATAAAGCAGGGTATAATTTAGGGCGGGGCTACCTTGTGATTGACAGGTCACTACCACGGCATTGTCCGGTTTGGATACTGTTCAGTTTGTGTTTTACAACTTTAACTCTTACACAATGTGTTTTTCACTGCATGGAAGTTCAATGTAATATGTTGGTCTCCTAAAAATGTCTTCTTCAGCGGCAAAAATGTTGAACTCAAGGTTTCAAAACAGCGGTCCACAAACCGATGGGTGGCAGTGACTACAGTTCGGAGAGCAACCCGTGGAGAGCATGTGGCTGTCAGGCCTTTATTTATGAATCTCCAAAGTAAATAAATGAGAATAGAGTTGGTTACAGTGTATTTAAAGCAGTGCCTAGTAAACAGAACAAATAAATCCATCTCTTTTACATAATGCAATATCATATTTGTTCTGCTTGCACACATCTCGCCCATATTTACAAAAGCTACTGAGCATGGAGCTAAAACTCCCTAAAGTGTATGAATCACCTTGTTCAACATGAAGTCATGAAGACAAAGCAACAAATGCCTTTCTGATGTGCGTGTACCTTCCAGTTTATTAGCCTCTCGCTGAGGCCTCCAGGGGACACATCTAAAGCCTGATCTCTTTTAATGAAATGACTCTCACTGTTCAGTAGCTCCTTATATTTTCTGCCTTTTCAAGGGCCTTGTTTTCTTTTCAAGAAAACTTTCCCTTAATTGCCTTTTCTCTGTTCTTCGTTCTTAATCAGAAGGTTCAATTTGACATTTTTCAGGGAGGCTCACGTTGGATTCTAAAACCTACTCATCTCAGGACCGGGAGAAAATCTAAGGTTACTCAGGAGGGAATCCTTTCTCTATTGACAGACACACTGCCATTTTTAATTGCTTGTTTCAGTCAGGTACACAACCCCTGGATTCTATACTCATGTAACTTCACTTCATCCTGCTCATCTTCCCAGCAGGGTTCTTTAACAAAGCCCTGAACACGGCCAGTGTCAGCTTTTTGGAGGTCCTTTCAGGCTACTTCTCCCCAGAGCTGATCTCTGATACTGATAGTAAGCGACAAAAACTCCCTCATAACCAAACACATAGAGAAAAAAGATTACAGATTCTCCCTCAGAACCAGTGGAAGGCCATGTGATAACCTCAACCAGGATGACGTATCTGAGAGGCACATGGAGGGGAATCACTGATTCTGTCAAGAATAGCGGAATCATCATGCGGGGTAACGCCAAGTAGAAAATGACTTAGTTTACTCACCTGACGAGCACATGTGAATAAACTTCAAGTCCATGAAGGGAAAGTCTGTGAAGTTAAAGTTCAAACTTAATTTAAGAGCAGCTTGAAGAAGGTAAAAATCACTGACCAAAACCCCGACAGCGAAAACAAGATGCGTGTGTGTGTTTGTGTGTGTGTGTGTGAGCAGATCTATTAGGACTATTTTTGCCCCATTAAATGCACCAACTGAGCCATGCCAATGTTTCAGTTTACTCCAAATGACTTTCTCATTGACTTGATAAATAGGAAGAAAGGAATTGGAATAGGTGCGGCAGGTGACAGATGATATTCAGTGACACAAATCTGAGCACAATTTGCAGGAAATGTTCTATTTAACTGTAATTGACAGGTGTGGAAGTGGGGCAAATAGTATTGGATATGGAAATGTATCACACTCTGGACAGACTATAATGGGTGGCTCCTGAAGTGACTTACTGTTGCCAGGTGGCTCCCAGCCAGAGATTAACAGCTCCCCGAGAGTATAACTAGAGTAAATTCAATTTGCATTATAATTCTCGAATTTCTCTCACAACACTGATTCTGCCTGTCTTCACTTCGCCGGCTTGTTGAACAGCGAGGGGATCACATGAGTGTCATTTTATGTCAAGGCTCAATTTTACCCGCCTTCCTGTTTCGATTCAGACTGAGGTTGGGCCAACTCGTGTTTCGACGTGTCCAAATTAAAACATTTGGTTTTGTTTTCGCCACTATGATTCTCGGGAAAGTTATTTCAGTTTTAGTGCTGGTTCATATCTGCATCAAACCATGTGACGATAATAATAGCTACAGACGCACCTTCAAGTATGGTGATTTAAATCCTGTGTCATCCAGAGTCATTTTATTTTATTCTCCTGGATTAGAGTACAGGATGAACTTTCAAGCTGACACAGCAGATGTTTAGCCCCCATACATTTCAGTTCAGTGTGCCTGGATCACTGGTATTACAGTTGATCAGGACTTTTTCAATAAGGCTTTGGAGCATTTTTTTTTTCGAGCACATGAACACACCAGAAGCAATCAATCTGAAAACCTATGGTTCTCTTTGAAAAACATCTTTGCTTGTTTATCAGATACCCACCAACTTGCTTCTATTAGGTATCCACGGTAACAACTGAGCCACCATGCTTTCAATTTTTGTAATTGGCCAATCAATATTGTTCACTGTCAATGTGTTCATTTCACTTTCTATGTATACACAGGAGCTTAAAAAAATCTGTCAACCCTGTACGCACTTCTTTCTTCATTCATTTAATTGTTTATTTGTGCTTCTTTGAAGAAATATTCTGCATTTAAAACTAGGAAATGCAGAGAGACCGTGCCTTTCAAAAGCTATTAAAACTGTATTAATTTGTCAGTTAATCTGTCATCTGTCTCAGAGGCTTTTTCCCTATGACAGCCATAAAAGAAAATCAACAAATGATAAATACATCTTTCTTTATTGTGGCATGGGGTTCAATACATTTCAACGTGATCTCATCACTATGTACCGATATATTATGTGACTGATGAGACAATGAGATGCAGGTGAGGAGGTGGGTGTGGAAGGCCCGCTGGTTTCAGAGCAGATGAATGAAGGGGAAGCAAATCAACTCAAATTTATTTTCACAGCACGGTATCATACAAAAGCAGTTCCGATTTCTTTACAAATAAAGCTGGAAAAATGTACAAATAAACAGAGGAATCCAAACATACATACAGACACATAAAAATACATTGACATGCAAAGTAACAGCCTTTCCGTAATTATTCTAACCCAAACCTAACAAAGTAATTTTGTTGCCTAAACCTAACTAAGTATTTCACAATGTATTCCTAAACTTATCCAAGTAGTTGTTTCCTGTGAAGACAGAAGTTCATTTTGAAATTGTGTCTCTTACAGACACTAAAGTATGTCTTGTGCGTCGGTATCAAGTCGCCAAGTCCCTCTGACCAAGCGTTGGTATTTGACGCCTCGGGAGTGGGACCAGGCTTTCTATTGATAGTACAAGTATACACCAATACACAAGTAATGACCAGTGACACCTTATGCTGTGACGTGTTCTAATCTTATCATTCACATCATGCAGTTTATAGTCATCCATTTTGTTGAATTGTACCACACGAGCGTACTGTATGCTTTTGCATGTTTGAGAAGTCCTTCTTGCAGTGTGTGATGTTTTATTTATGTATTTGTTCATGGCGGAAGTAAAGAATCGGAGATGAAAGTGCAGTAATTAGCAACTTCCATCTGTCAAGTCACCTGAGGAAGCCGCCCTTCTGTACATGTTTAAAGAGGCGAGGTCGAATCAAACAAACATCTTGGCCATGATACAAGTGTTTAAGGAAAACGAAGCAAGCCCCGTTTTTAACCTCGCTTTTCATCTGAAAAAACAAGCCGATCCGCCCAGCACTTCATATTGGAATACAGAATAACATTAAGTGTTGAACTTCAAAATTATTATTCCAAAATGTATTCTTTGTTCCTTTCAGGGGAAAAAGCAACACTTACGCCTCTAATAGTACACTCACCAGGAGGGGCTAATCATGACACATGGCCCACTTATCTCAGACAGCGTTGTGTTAAACATTCAAAATGAAACTGCAGGATGTGTCTGTAGTAGCGGCTGAATGGCACTCTCCACAATTTTGGAAGAATATAGCGGCATGGCTGGTATAGGATGAGTCCAATCTCAATATCGGGGCTTCACGGTATGAATAGTGAGGCTGTACACATTTAACCTTCTACTGACTGTCCAATGTCCCTTACTCGGCATTGAGATTAATGAGAACCATGAAAAGCAGACTGTTGACAGTGACCCCTTTGACTCTGCACTAAATTTAAAGTTGTCAAGTGGAGACGGCACTCTCTGCTGCTGTGGGGTCAACGCTATCACGGACATTTAATTACGGGGCTTGGGACCTTGCCAGTTCACACTATCATGTATTATGCTTGCAGTGTGTGATGTTTTCTAAGGGTAATGGTCCATCTCCACTACATGGAGATATGTAATCCAGTGCATTTTGTAATATGTGACATACAGGATATCTACTCACTGTTTAATGGCAAATAATACAAGCTGCAGTGGAGTGCATAATTGTTCTTACATTTTTATTGATTTTTCTTCAACTTATATTTAGTCAGTATAATCCCATTGATATTTTGAATCTCATTTACAAGGGTGTCCTGGCCAAGATGGCAGCATATGTTTTACAAAAGCACCCCATAAAAAAACTTCACCTTCATTTTCTTCGTAAAACACTAAATATGCTGTTTAAAGAAATGAAAATCCAGCTATTTATAAGTTGAATTTCATTCAATCACCTAATTATTTACGGTAACTGTCTCATTTCACAGATATTTCTCTGAACAACATTAAAAGCAGATTACAACGCCTCTATTACAACAGCTTTGGTCCAAGTTGACTTCCTGTCAGCTGATGTTCACATGCACTGCAAAAGGAAATAAACCAGCGTTCCGGCTGCCGAGTAGATCCCTGCGAAGTGCACAGGGCTATGTTAGCCAAACCAATATTAAAGTTATGGCTTTGTGTAACATCACAATACATGTTAACATTAGTTGCTAATGCTAATGTTAGCTGCTGTATTTAGAAATGAACCTAACCAGCAGTTGAGTACAGCAGTCATTCCACAGCCGCCATTGTGCTCTCGAGATATCGCTTTTTGCTGAGTGTTGCAGAAAATAATGATAACGATGATGATGTCGACATCAGGGTCCAGGGAGGAGACCACTGAATGTATTTATTTTTTAAATATATTCAATATTTTATTTCATTAGTGTCAAATGTCCACAGCAGCAGCAACAGGTATCCGAGGTGTTTGTGTTTCTAGGATAACGTACGGAAGACGTGACGTCGGTGACGTTGCAGGTTGTTCTGAATGGAGGAATTTTGTCGAGGAAAGAGCAGGGTGTAGTCTGTTCCCTTAATGTACACTATGGAAAGGAATGCAGCTCGCAACACATTTAAAGTTTTTAAGTTTACTGTGAAATGGTCTAGAGGGCTGTACCCCAATCAGATTTTATTTTCATTTTAATCAAATCAGATCAGTATTTCAATGAATGCACACAGATTCAGAATTGTGTTTTGTGATGCACACAAAACTAGTTTCCATTATATACAAATGTAAACAAAATCCACAGATAAAAAAGAAAAAAATAAGATTTACAAATATTCTAAATATATTGGAAGTGAAAGGAAAAAAACTAGTCAGGGTTCCCATGCCAGTGCATGACCTAAGACTACATATATGTCTGCAGTGATGTCGACAACCTGCCTGACCCGTCTTTAAACTAGGACCCCGTCTTATTTAAGGGTCTTTACACTGTACATTACTGTTGAAGTGTTTAAACAAGGTTATATTTCCATATAATGTAGCTTCATATCTGAAATGACCTGCCTATCTTTTTGTCTTTTTTAAGGCACTGAGTTTAGCTCATCTCCCTCTCTACTAGCTAAATCATATCCTCAGTCAGAACAAATGCTGCTTCTGGTGCTGCTGCTTCACTGCTGAAAGGTCTACAGGTTCACCACACGGGTTACATAAAACTGGCAATTTCCCTTAGTTATCCTTGCTAATTCGACTCTTGAAAATATTGCAAAATATGGCTGGGTTGCAGGTCATGTTCAACATCTCATAGTTAATCACCTCTTCAAGTGTTTTACTGCCGAAACTAAAATGATCATTTAAAACATTTCCCCAGCTACTGTGAGTTTATCTGCCGGGTCAAAACACATTTTTTTTCAATAATTCTGGATCCTGGATAGATTTAGCTCCTAATATATGTATGCATTTATTATTATTTACTAAGAAATATCTGGGAATAAGCAGCACATACGTTGCAAGAGTAAATGAAGAAATATTACGAGAACCCATAGATCAATGTTGGGCTTTTAGTAAACATCTCCTTCATTTCATGTGTGAGTGACGTGGGTTCAAAGCAAGGTTACCTTGGTGTTTGTATCACATAATGTGCCTCATGCAACTGTTTATTGCTGTGAGACATTTTCTAAACTGAATGAATCCTTACACAGTACTTCATGGCCCAGTCAATCCTCAAGTTGTAGTTCAAAAAGACATTTTTTGCATCAATAGAAGAGTGTACTTATCAAGTTAGAATAGTTCACCAACCTAAACACAAAAAGCATTGAAGTACGAATGTTCAATTTATTCTTCTATTAGTCAAATATAATCTCATACAAGGTAAAGGGTGGCACTGGAGAAACTAGAAGTATGGACTGCAAAAAATGTCTAAAAATGAATTTATTAATTCATTATTAAAATAGTTGATACACTTATTGATTCAGAGGAAACACTACAAATGAAATGGGTAACAATAATAGCTAATAGATATCTTCATGAAATTGTAAAAGTTCTGGAATTTTATGTTCAAATATGCATATTAGGAAATATCAAAAGTGTGCTAGTTTGCTAACATTTCCAGAACAGAAATTTGAACATTGATAAAGCCAGGTTCAAAATTATTGTTTTATTTTGTTGACATATAGTCAAGTGAGAATGTAACTTGACCTCATGCAAATTGCAACAAAAGCTATTTTATTAGCATCACACCCCTAAGCGTATCCTATTTGACAAACAATAATACAACAACAACAAATAATCTGAAGGGAATATCCTAAAATCCAGAAAAAAACAAGAAATTGCCACAGTCACTCCAAATGACAATAATTATTTCATATGTGAAAGGGTTACAATCACAGTTTTATTTCATGCGTTCTTTAATACAATTACTTTTGAAATTCTGTAATTGGTATTTGACCAGATCTGGGTCGAATAGGACAAGATATGGGTAGAATAAGACCAGATCTTGAAATGATATTGGTCAAACATGGTCAAATCCAGCAATGTAGGCTTGTATGGTCTGAAAAACAGGTGTTTATGATAGGATCACATTAGACAATTTTCAATGCTTTCCCACTTATTTTTTCTCTCACTCAGAACATAATGTCGACACACAATCCATTGAGTTTGTTTTTGTATCAATTTGTGTAAGCTTAACCCAATTTCTTTTTTGCTGAAAATGCTTTGATTAATAGTAAAGTCACTGCCATTTACACATATATTCAGAACATTTTCATTAGCTATATATAATATAGCTTATACTAAGCTTGCATGAGTGTGGGGCAAATAACCTGTGTTTCTCTCTAGCAGTTTTACGCTTTATTGAACCTGAGAGCAGCAATGAGCAGCTTTCAGAACCGAGCAGACCAACATCATCTTTTGTAAACTGCCACGGGGCTGAAGTTTAAAGTGACCATGTCCTGCTTGTGTGTGTCAGCATGAGCCATTTCAATAGCCAGCCCCTCGGTGTGCTGTGTCTGGCGTCTGAGCTTTATTTCTTCACATGACGGTGTCCCCATCCTGCAGAAATCAATCCCAAAGACATAGTAGAAGAACACACATAATGGGGAGAAGGCAGATTTGGCTCTGAAAGATTTTTCTCTTGCACACAGTAACCACACGGGAGAAAACAGAGTACTGTAAGATATTATAAATAATAGATAATGTCTCAATTTTGGAAGCAGGCACAAATAAGACGTGTCATTTTCTGACATGAAATACTCTGGCAAGGTGCCCCGATAGATTAATAGCTAAACAGGTACAAAAGTGCTTGAATTAATCATTGGCAAGGCCTTGCTTGTGCCCTCGTGGATATAGAGCTCGCATTGGAGGAAAATCTATAGCTGTGAGGGAGCAGGGTCAATGATGTTGTTCTCCACAAAGTGCATTGCACTCATTTGTCTGCCTCACGGGTGGCACATTGGCCCGGCAAATAAAATAGAAAACTTCCTGACCACGGTAGTACATCTGATAAAATTAGCTCCGGAACAAGGGCAACGCCACCTTCGTAAGCCTTGATAGTGGTCCGTCTATCCGGATGCACTTTCCAACTTTGTGGGACACTCGGCGCCATGCTCTAAATCCATACGCTTGTCTTGAGTGAAATGAGCCGTGTTACTTTGGATTGGTGCAGGGCCATCAGCCCCGAGTCAGAAACAGCCACACACTAACTGCAGAGCTCCACTACTGTGATGTTACATCTGAAGACTACAAGCCGAGATAATTATCTTGGTTTTGTTTTATTTTTATACATGAGACTAATGTCTGATCATGCTGCTCTGCATACATTTAAAAGAAGATGTTTTTCCTGGTAATAGAGGCAATTTGCTCTACAGGGTCATTGGATGATGAGTAATCATATTTCTTTGAACAACAGATCATGAAAATAATATTTATTTAAATAAAATGAAATGTGCTCGAGAAAGAAACCTTATATTGACATTCTTTGAACAA
Organism: Ophiodon elongatus; assembly: GCA_016806645.1. NCBI lineage: Eukaryota > Metazoa > Chordata > Actinopteri > Perciformes > Hexagrammidae > Ophiodon > Ophiodon elongatus. The sequence continues at coordinate 725,261 of JACSYO010002054.1, read as the reverse complement.
GTAGTTAACTTCAGACTGCTTTTAGCAGATTGAAAAAGGTTGTTTGTTTTTTTTAAAGCATGAGACCGCAGAAGTCCCAAGAGAGTAATGCATAATCCTAATCACCCTGCAAGGTCTGGGTGATTCAGATTCAGATTCAACTTTATTGTCATTGCACAGAGTACAAGTACTGCAAGAATACAAGTACTTAGTATCTGACCAGAAGTGCAAAAAGAAGCAGTAAAAGTGTGCAATGTTCTATATAAATAACAGTATAAATCTAGGCGTAGGTGGTGGTGGTGGTGATGGGAGGTAACCGGGGTTGAGGGCTATCACCGTGGTGCAGAGTTCAGTAAGTTGGCAGCTGAGTGGAAGAAGCTGTTCCTGAGCCTGCTGGTCCTGGAACGGAGATTCCTATAGCGCCTCCTAGAGGGGAGGAGGGCAAACAGTCTCTGGCCGGGGCGTGAGGGGTCCCTGGCGATGCTGCACGCCCTCCGGAGGCAGCGCTTGAGGTGGAGGGTCCCGATGGCAGGGAGTGGAGTACCGGTGATGCGTTGGCCGGTTTTTACCACCCTCTGCAGCGCTGTCAGGTCTGAGACCGAGCAGTTGCCGTACCAACCTGTGATGCAGTTTGTAAGGATGCTAGGATGTAAGGATGTAAAGAGCTTACTTTGAGAGGAAGAAAATCTGATGCTATATACATAATTTCTTTATCAAACGGATGCATTTCATCCTTTAGAGGAGGGCCAGTTTCCTAGACTTAAAGTCGATTGGTCTGGAAATCTCAAAGTGGAGCAGGCTGAGATTGAATCCAATCCAATAACTCATGTATTCAATAACATATTGAAGCTGCCCTCTGAAAAAGGGCTGCAGCTACCATTTATTTTGATTATTCCATTGATTAATCGAGGACCTGGATAATAAATGTTTTTGCTTCATAATGGAGCAATTGTGATACAAAAGAGAAAATAATAATAATCAACTAATTGGTTTCCTTTTTTATTTCTTAAATTGCAAACAAAATATGATCTGTGAAAACTAAACCCATTTAGTGCAAGTTCAAAGCTTCACGAAGCTTCACCGTCCCAAAGGCGTTGTTAACTGTCAAACATTCTAAAGGATGTCCCTGTCATCTTTAGTGGTTAATTGCATAACAAACACAATTAAATAAATGAATGTATTTTTAATTAAATACTTGCTTTTTCATTCATTTGTAGTTTTAATTATTGATATTATAAGCTCTTTACAGCTAGTGTTAGGATCTATTTTCTATTGCTGTTGAAAAATCTTTAAACAACTGTATTTATTTCTGGCCAAAAAACTTAATTCTACAAGATTACACCTGAATACATCATAATAACGTTATAATAATCATTTTACTGAATAGAGATTGAACGCTGTATTCCAGAACGATTTCTATTAATCGATTTACTCTCGTTTCTTGATAAAAATATGCAGGAAACCAAACTTGTTAGCCGAGATCAAAGTGCAACACATAAGATCATTCCACTCCAACTAATAAAGATATTTTGCATGTTTACATAATTAATCCAAATGTCATTCTGCTGTTGGACAGGTTGCAGCCTAGAACAAGTAACACAATTTCAAACGGCCTCTTGCTAAATTGCTAAATTGCAGACTTAAAAAAAAATGTTAACTCGGAATGAGATTGGAACGCAGTGTTCTAAATCTCCATTTTCAGATGAGGTTGAAGGTTGTTTTCCATGTGTACACCAACTGGCAATTCCAAATTGATTTCTTGTTGGTATCATCCAATCTTTTAATTAAAAACAATTTGGTATATGTGCAAAACAATTTTCAATCACAGCATCGGTTCAGATGTTTGAAGATAGCATTGGCGATGAGGTAAGAGCAGCCTGGACCGCTTTGGTTCGTCCTCTGTCTGTAGTCAGTTTCTAATACTTCTTGTAGCAGCTGCTGAGAAAATGTAATTAATTAGTGCATTAGTGTTAGCTTATAAAAGGAAAGGATAAGGGAGATAAAGATCAATAAAGATTTGATAAATAAGACAGATAAGAGCAACGGATAAGGACAAGATTTATGGTATGTATATTTTGGGAGGGTGAGCGTGGTTCTTATCGAAGCAATGCAGGGTTTTAAAGTAATCAACAATGATTCACCGCGAGTCAAATTAAAGGGCTTTATCTGCATGATATGGTGCAGATTTAATGTGGATAAATGGTGTGCTGATGATGGGAGAACAGTTCTGTAAGTGATTAGAATGAGTCGAAATATATTCAGGATGTAAGTAATCAAGACGAGTCACTGTGCATGCAGTAAAGGTTTGTGCTGCGTTTCACCTTGTAGAAGCATCCCCAAAATTGTTTACCATAATATACATATTTTTAATACCTTCTCTGACTAGAAATATGCCGCCGAGTGTGCGAACCACATGTGAATTCATCCTTATTTATTTTGAATGTTCCTGCACTTGCCGTGTTCATTTTCAGCGAACTTATTGGTTTGTTTGAAACCCATTTCCACACTTGGAATGGGTGCGCTTGGTAGCAGATGCTTCAATTTTCAGACCGTACCAGAAGTACACACACACACACACACACACACACACACACACACACACACACACACACACACACACACACAGAGTCCAACACACTCATTTGGACTGAAATCATGCCTCCATCAGTTTCGCCTTGTCTGTCGTAGAGATATCGATTTGCAGGCCAGTTATGAGCTGGCTCTGAGGCCACCTATGGAATTTTATAGAAACATGATAAACATCATCAATCTCTTTGTACAGCACTTCAGAAGGTGGCAGATGGCTCATAGCCTTTTAATCAATTGGGATTCAATGGTCCAATATACCACATGTTATGGTGCTTATGCTACTTTGGCCCACTGCTGTGTGGGTTCATGCTGTTAAAGTCAATTCCGTGCACCTGCTTGTTTAAACATCACCCAAACACATTTTATATTCAAAACATTAAATTATAAGGCAGTTTGCATAGTTTGTTCAGTACTTGTGGTTATCAGCAGAGTGGAATGGGATTGTGAAATATATGATGATTGATCTCTAAAGGCTATTGCTTATCATATAAAACCCAGCTCTATGAGTACAGCCATTTGTCAAAAAGAAACATTTACAGGATTATTCGTGATTTGTCTCATTGCCAACAGAATAATCACATTTTTACAGACAAAATGTTACATTATTATGTTTACCCATGAACATAGGATGCTCGGTTATTAGATTAGAGGCCTGATAACGAAGGAATGGACACAAAGGATTCCAGATAAAGATTGTCTAAAAGAATAGAAAAGTTCTCACAACAGTAATGATTTATGTTATAGATAAGTTACAGTTGGACATACTGACAGGTTTTCATAAGGAAAATAACAAAGTTGTAGTAAGAAACATCTGTCAGTGGGGAATAAACTTTTTAATAATTGTTGTGTGGTGTGGTGTGACGTGAAGAGTGCTTCATGTAGATTTGGGAAAGTAACTGATGAATATTTATAGAAACTTCAAACAAAGTGTTAAATTCTAGAACAGAATTTGCTTTATTTTTTTAAATACAGAAATACATTTGGTGTAACTGTTTAGTAACCTGCAAAACAGTCTTAAAAACCAACATGAATAAGACAAGTGATGAGATTGTGGATTGTGATCCTGCCTTGATATGATATTGTTTTGCCATATATCCTTCTGAATACCCTCTGAAACGTGTTAATGAGCCAATGTTTTGGTTGTATCGTATGTATTGTTCTTAGGATTCCATGACAGTGCTACATAATAGAGAACATGTTTTTTATTAAACCAATATTAGAATAATAAAGAATTAATAGGTTACAGTAGCTGAACAGTTATTTAATATTACATGATGTGTAATTAAAAATGTAGTAACATAATCTATTGTACTTTATGCACTGCACTGCTAGGATGACTTACAAACCATAATAAAAGAGTGGAGTTTTATATTGTAGCTCAGATCATCAGGTAGGATGTTAAAGACGAGAGCGCAAACGGAGTCCACTGTCAGATGCCCTGAGGGGTCTTTTATATCTTGTTCTGGACCTTTAAACTTAAAAAGGTTTTCATTTTATGATCCTCTGATCAAATACATATATGGGGACAACTTCAAATGTCACGACCGTGTCTTAAAAATGAACACTTTCAGGGGGTTAACTGAGGTTAAAACGTTCATATCAAAGAGTCAGACGTGAATCCAAGATTCATTTCCCAGTGCAAAGTAAAAGATCGAATAATGTTCCTTTTTTTTTGATAACAGAGAGTGATCTGACATGCGGTCCGGTTTGTGTCCTGCCACATACCACCGTCTCTATATGTCTTTCTTGAATGCCATTACTTGTGTCATTTTAGTTACTGTTGCAGTCGCATCTTTGTGAATGGTATATTTTTATGTATCTATGATGTCGGAATCAAACAAAACGTTCTCTGAAATATTTTTTCCCTTGGGCAGAAATGTTTAGTGTTCATACAGGCCACTTGGTGGAGAATGTAGAGCTCTGAGAGCACATAGTAGATCCTCTGGATTAACAAGCTCCAGAATAATTTAAGAAGCCATTTACTGGGAGGCAGTCAGCTTTCAGTTAGAAATCTCCTCATTAGAAAAACCCCAGAGTATACGGCCAATTTGGCTGGAGCAGGTCTGGCAACAAAGTGATAGTGACTAGATATACAAAGAGTGACGCATCTGTAGCATGTGGAGGCATCAAAGGTAAATGGATGATGGAAGACGGGACGACACAGTATTGACTGCAAGGTCAAAATATCAGTGCTGGCACAAAACCTTAAAGCAACGCACCTTCAACTGGAAAAGGGGGGTTTTAGCAATGACACTTAGTCGTGTCCTATATGGCTTTTAGCCAGTCTTAATTTACTCTCCAGCTTTCTGCATTACATAACTACCTTTTCTTCACGTTGCCAGCGTTCAAGACATCTCCATGAGCACTCAAGTACAGTATGTCTCCCACATCTTCCACCAGTATCAAAGGCTTTTACTGGTTCCCAAGCCTCCTATGTAGTGGCATAGAGAGCAGGGATAGATTTATTTTCTTGACAAGTTAATGGAAGGGGGGGGCGTTAATTTCTTACCTACGAGTGGCCCCTAAGGAATATGTAGGCTGTAGAGATGCACTAGCGGGCCAGATGAAATAACTAAAATGTTGGCAAGTTAGTGTGAGCAGGCGAGAGAGAATCCAAATCAAAAGGAAACGAAAGTCTCAGCTCCATTATGTGACATGGGCTATGTTTATCTTTAATGCATCAACCGCTGGAAGACAAAAGTGCTCACACATTAACATTATGAGGAAACAAAACCTAACAATAATTTGTTGTGTGCTTTAGTGCGTCTGACGATGAATTGACGGATAAATAATCAAAAAGTAAATAAGGAATGCATGTGCTTGACTTGGTGTCAGGATGTGAGGGTTAAATGAGACATTCCTGCAAAGACAACCTGTTCTCACTCCAACTCGGTCAGGACTCCTCGATGTCTCGGTACCGACGCACTGAGGCGCACTTTAGTGTCTGTATGTCAACGTAGTCAACAGAGCTCAAAAGTCCGCTTCGAGTTGGTGGGAGGGGCAGTGGGCGGGTCGTCGATGTTCACTTATTTTGTCACGTCAGTCCTTAGTCAAATGACTCCTTCGTACAGTTAGCTTCGTTAATCACGTGAGTCGCTGATCACGTGACCCGTTGGTAACAAGAGTCACGCGAGTCGCTAGTCATGTGAGTCGCTAGTCACGTGAGTCGCTCGTAATGCGAGTTGTTTCTAGTCATGTGACTCGTCAGTATTGCTAGTCATGTGAGTTGCTAGTCATGTGAGTCTTTAAAATCATTAGTCACCTGACTCGTTAGTATTGTTAGTCATGTGACTCGTCAGTATTGTTAGTCACGTGCTTAGTTAGTCAGTTAAGTTAACGTCCGCTGTGATCTTGTCCTACCTCGATCCTGTGTTGAAATGTAAAGATAATGCATCCATCAGGCCAAGTGTTTCACACCACTGTGTCATAATGTGCTGATTACCTCTGTGTCTCACCATGTTTGCTTCTCACCCATCTGAGTAATATCTGTGACACCTACATAACATCATCTGTTGCTGTGATGTATGTGGACTTCATGTTCACTAAGATACTCTGGCATTATTCTACATGTAAGTTAAAAATTCCCATTTAAAGTGGCTAATCATGATTACGGTGAAAATAATCTTTTTTTTATTTAAAACTAACTAATTATTTTCTGTATTTGTACTGCTTTTCCCAGTATTAACTTGTCAGTCAGACATATTTTTCAAGTTGATCTTCAGTTAATGACATCTCTATAGGGGGTATTTGTGTTCAGTTATGGTGGCTGTCACTGCTCATGCTGATGATGCTATTCTTCTCTTTATTACAAAAAAACACAGGTAACATAGCACAGATCTGCCCAGACATTGACTGTTTACAACAGCTCATAGTACAACAATAAAGCACAAAACCTTAAAATTTTAAAACCTTAAAATAGAGAGTAAAAATGAATGTTGATGTACTATATGCAAAATATGACGTTTCCCCACCCACTTACCTTCATAGTCAGCAATAAATGTCTTCAGGTTTAAGGTTTCTTTTCTAATAGCATTGCTCCGTTATGACAGTATTTATTTGTGTCTGTAAATCTTCATTACAATAAATAGTTCAGGAAGCCTCTGCTTAATAGCAACTCGTATTATCTTGTTCAGAAGTGTTTTATTGCTTGTCAGAACAATACAAAATGTCAGGGAGCATTTCTTTTCCCCATCTGTCAGCTAACTCCTTCAATATTGTTTTCAGCTCAATTAACTGTCTGCTGACACTCAAAGTGTTGATTTCTTAATTTGGAAAATAGATCACTTATGACACCAAAGTCCAGGAGTCTGCTAATTAATCCAAGGGGAATATCTTGTTATTGTAATAAAGTGTTTCTGATTCTGAGCTCACTGGTGTTCAGCATGATGAAAGGACGTCAATGTGTCTAATATCACTTGCCTGGTGCCACAGATGAGACTTGGGTTTCATCAGAATGCTGTAATGAACCACAAGCTCTCAATTGGTGGGTTGTCAAATTGGATGAAAGAAAAAAAAGTTTAGAAAACGTTTAAAGGCCCAGTGTGTAGGATTTAGTGGCACATTTGATTTCCGCCACGAGATTCCCCAAAATGTTACACACTGGCTCCTGGAATGATAATAATAATAATTCAATATGGTGTGCACAACAATCATCAAGTATTTGTATCATTCTCTGTTAGAATTATTTTTCTCAGGCTTACCAGTATGAAAAAAAAGGTAAAAAAAAAGAAGATCTACATTTATCTCATATATACCAGATGTTTGTTTGTATTTTGTATTCTGAGGGAGTACAACGTCAGCCAAAAATTAAAACCATTTCATGCATTTATTTTGAAGGACTCTGCACATTACTCAATATATCTGTAAATGTGTCGGTGTTAGCCAGCGGGCTAACTTTCTACGGCAGTCCTTAGTAAGTAAGGCCAGATTACGTCCAAGAATAGACATGCATGCAGCTCTGTTTATCCTGCACCACAGTACGAGAAGGCGTCAGCATCATACCGAGTGGACGCGGATGAGGACAGTATAATCTGGTCCGATGTCCTCATATTGTGTTGGATTTTAGCGTTAAAGCTATCGTCAGCCATTTTCATCATACAGTCATAGTGGACAAGCAGCAGAAATAGGCTGCTGGCAGTGTGAAAAGACACAAACACAGTCTCGTCACAGCTCCTCAAGAAGAATAAACTCATTATCTTCTCAAGGAGAGCAAGTACTCAAAGAGAATATTGTTGGGTGGCCAGTGGACAAGGCCTGTGTAATTCCTCTTCACGAAAACTCAGACACACTACATTTTAGACATTCCCCATAGCCAAATAAACTATTGATCTCGTCACATCCGCGACTCAGAGGACTGACAGCGTGAAAAGACACTGCGATGCAGTCACACACTAAAAGACATAGTGAAGTGTTAGCCCATGTAGACATCTGTATTGATTAAAATGTTAAAGCACTGTCAGACGCGCATGAAACGACGACTGAAAAACCTGTCTGACACGTGGCAGGTGTAGAAAGGCTGTTGAATTATTTAAAACCTCTTCTAATTATGAGCAGAAAACTGCAAAAACTTGGATATGAAAGTTTTAAAATAAAGCTGCTGAAGAGGGAGCACGCTCCTGCGCTGAGAATGCACGGAAAGAAATAATCAGCCTTGCCTTTTTTTGTTTCATAATGCTGTATTTCTGCCCTTTACATATCAAATTGAATTCACGGTGCATTCAAAATCACAATAGAAAACATAACATGCTTGCTATCTGACAATATGACAAAATATGATTTTAAGGCACGGAGATATCAATTACATTTTAGCCTATAATAGCAGTAAGGCATTACAGCGCTGCAATGCAAGCGTGCATAATTAATTCCAGGTTACATTGAATGGTTACACAAATTCACTTGAACAAATGTGCGCACTCTGACGGAAATTCATTCTGTCGTTTAATCTGCTGCTGCCGATCCTCCTGGTGGAATGAGAGAAAACGATGTGTACATACAGAAGGACACAAAGGCTCGCCTGTGTTGCCCTCACACTGCCAGGCTTCCCCTCATCAATCTTACTGTGGAGGGCTCACGGGGAGCCAGCTGGGCCCGCTTCGAGGCTGTGATGCTTGACAGCTTAAATAGAACAGCGGGCATGATGTCCACTCAGTGACAGAATGAACAGCGTTTTCGGTCTCAATCGTACCTGCGTGATTGCGAGAGCCGGTCCGGGAATTAACGTACAGTATACGTCCGAGGTTAGACGGCTCTTCGATTGGCCGGAGGTCAGCGAGGCGGCGGAGGCGGACTGGCAGGTACACAGGCGAGGGGGGATGATGGCCCTTCTCGGTTTCGGCTTCACCGCCTCGCCAAATTTTGTTGATAGCTTACAAGTCTGTGTGGCTAAGAGCTGTTTTATTCTGCCTCGAGACTGCGTCTGAGATCAAGAGTGGGGTCGGAGGTTCATCAGCGGGCTAATGCTTTGTGCAGTAAGACGCTTTCATGGTGGAGACGTGTGGATGATTTGCCAATGCATAAATGCATTAACTTTGCATTATCTCTACTGTCCACCAGGGGGCGACTCCTCTGGTTGTATAGAAGTCTATAGAAAATGACTCTACTGCTCTCTTGATTTATTCCCTCAGTAAACATTGTAAACATGAGTTTATGGTCTCAATCTCTAGTTTCAACTCTTCTTCAATACAGCATGATGTTCATTTAGTAAATTATGATCCATTTAGAGTAGAATAGACCATAAAGCAGGGTATGATTTAGGGCGGGTCTACAAGGTGATTGACATGTCACTACCACGGTGTTGTCTGGTCGGGGAGTTGTTCAGTTTTTGTCTTAAAACTTCAACCCTTTCACAGTGTGTTTTGAGTTCATGAAAGATAATTGTAACATTTTGGTCATTTTGGTATCCAGTGTACATTTGTACTTAGCTCCACCCTCACCTCTGACGGCCAGAAACCAAGATGGCAACGGCCAAAATGCCAAACTCGAGGCTTCAAAACCTTGTCCACAAACTTGTCACAGTGACTATGTCCCCTTCATATATACAGTCTATGTACTGAACATACCAAAGGAATACTGCTATAGCTACCTGTGTTTCTGGGCGCGTATCATGCAAGGAAACTGACATATTATGGTAAACTGTACATCGCTCAAAAGACACCAACGCTGCATATGCAGCGTTATAAATGAATGTTTTACTTTTCTTCTTTCGCTCAACAAAGGGGAATGGGTATATAAATTAAAGCGGATGACAGTCTCCAGCCAGATGCTCAACAGACTGAGCCTCACACATGGTGAACTCAGCAGCAGCCCCCTAATCCAAACCTTAACCGAGCCCAGAGGAGGAGCCGCTCCCAAAATCCCACAGCAGAGCTGAATAGACTTTTGCTGGGAAGTGAACGTTTGCTGCAGAGTTCTTATTATGGCGTTCAAAGACGGGTTAAGCATATCCTTTTATCAAGCCACCATAGTACATGCAAGTGTAGAATTCTAGACTGTGAGTAACATTTTCTTTCCAATATGCAATTTTAAATCACATCCCACCGATCAAGGTGTTTGGCTTTGCTCAGAGAGAGAGAGAGAGAGAGAGAGAGAGAGAGAGAGAGAGAGAGAGAGCACAACATGATGATAACAAGAATTTTGGGGGGTGGTGGAGAGGAGGGTGTCAGGTGCACTATTTTCTCTGACATTGTTATTGCACAATGATAAGCTGTTACACAGGGCAGAGGGGGAATTTGACTGCAGGCAGAATCTAGGGCAAGCATACGAATCATCTTCAATTTGTATCCTCCCAGATTGCCAATGGGGAGCAGGAAATAGTTGCTCCATCCCTCTATTATAACCTGGCTTGTAATTAAAGGCAAACCGGATGCTGGTTTGCAGAGTCAGGATGCCTGAAATCCTCCTAAATGCACTTTTGCAGGTGCGGTCAGTGTGTGTGTGTGTGTGTGTGTGTGTGTGTGTGTGTGTGTGTGTGTGTGTGTGTGTTTATACCTGAGGTTTAGAGGATTTGTGTGTGTGCACATGTTTACGTCCAGTCTGTGGGGAGGAAACCATGTGTGCCGGGAGAGCTAGCCCGTGCCAGTGTGTATTCAAAAGTTGATTATGTTTTTGGCTACATACTGCTGACAATTACAAAGTCGTTCTGCTTTGGAGAAAATTCTACTCGAAAGCCAATGTGTTCGCATTCACTGTGCAGAGAATCTGCCAGTTTTTCCTCCAATAGCCAGACGGAGAAAAAGCCTTTTTCTGAGTTGCATCTCGCGCATAGACATGAAATGCAGACAGGCGCTCACAAAAAAACATTATGAATGCGTTCTCCATTGTGCATATCTTTTCACAACATTTTCCCCCCAGACAGCAGCACTGAGCATTTTAGCCTTGGTTGATGGCCCTGGAGTTTCAAGTTGTCACGATCAAACGCGCCAAATGTCCCGATTTTATAAAGAAGAACGGTGGAACAAAAGGGATGATGGGACTTTTCAAGTCAAAACAGCTCAATGTTTTTCAGATTCTTTCTGAAATCAGCCACAATGAAATCAAAACATTTGCTCCAAACCAAATGTGAAATTAACTCCATCTCGCTATCTGACGGCTGCTAATGTCTATTTATTTCTTTATGTGTGCACATAATTAAATAACACAAAGGCGAAGAGATATACAATAACATAAGAACTGTGGTGGGTTAACAAAAGAAACCTGAGGGCTTGTAAAGGGAATCCACCGAACATTGAAATTAAAGACAGCTTTATATGCTTGCCAAAATTATATTGTTTTTAAATATATATATATACATATATATATATATATATATATATATATATATATATATATATATACATATATATATAAAATATCCCAACAAGAAATAATAGATATAAATAGACCAGGGGAGGAAAAAGAAATAAAAACACAATGACACGTATTTGCAATGCTTTCATGCACGGTACCGTATCTGTTTTACAGTACCGTGTGGGAGAGCAGACCGTTTCTTGACCACAGTGAAAATGTTGTGTTTGAAAGGTTAAAACACAACAAATATGGATTGAAGCATCATTTTTCTTAAGATAAAAAAAACGTGGATTTTGGAAATGTTTACATCCATCTTTTTTCAATAAATTTTGACTTTTAGACTGAGATAATTAGCGACTAAGATACAGCGCTGAGTCGCTCGCTGTGTGTGTGTGTGTGTGTGTGTGTGTGTGTGTGTGTGTGTGTGTGTGTGTGTGTGTGTGTGTGTGTGTGTGAGAGAGAGGAGGTAAGAGACGGTGGAACCTGGGTGACTACTACATGCAATGTTTCTGTAAGTTAATAATAATAGTTTGGATTTCATATTATGAATGAAACAATTTGGTACAGTCCTGTTAATTAGTCACGTAGCCCTAAAGATGTCCGCACTCGTTAGCAGAACGGAGAGCCAGAGAACATGAAAAAAGAGATTTTTAAGCTGTGCGATAAACAAGTCGGGACTAAAGATGGAAACGCCACAAATCTTTACTCCCGTCTTAAAAAAACTCACCGTCCAGTAGAAAACTGCCACGACTCCATCCACAAAGAGCAGCTGAACCAAAACTCCTTCTGCAATAATCAATCAAGCCTGAGCTTTTGTAAAGACAACAAAACGTAACAGTAGGCGCTGGCGAGACGCTACGAGAGCAGTTACTACCAGATGATTGATTTGATTTATGGATCTCAGCATGCTCTCTCTTGAGAGTGAGAAGTGTCCAGCGTTGGCCATTCTTACACCGGGTACACCGGGCAGTCATAGTGCACTCCGTTTTGCCATACTTGTCAGTGTGAACACACTTATGCGCTCAAGCTACCAAACGTAAGTACAGAAGTACACAAATCGAGACACAGCACCAATCTGAAGCCTGTAGATGTCAAAATATGTTTCATAACTCTGGAGTTTGAAGTGATGGGGCAGAGCATTCCAGCTAGTTAGTGATCATTCGAAAAATAATTAATAAAAAGATGGACTAGAGACTAGTTCTCTATGTGCTTGCCTATTATTGTAAAATATGAAAGGATAAGTCATGGAGTAATATAGATCCAGAAAGTTTTTTTTCTTGACAAGATATGACTTACTCTCCATAAAACAACAATATATCTTTCTGCTATGTTAGGCACATAGATGTTATTTAGAGCAAAGCTTGTGTTTCAGTCTTCAGTTCAGCTTCAGTCAGAAGCAACAACATTGTTGAAAGCCCAAACATGTGATAGATGATACATACTTTATTGCAGCTGTATGCTGGTGAAACATCTGTAATACTGATCTTCACTATTAACACTGTGGTTGATTCATTGCATTGCATCACATTTTGAAGGTCAACTTTCAGTCATCAGTGTTTCACATCCTCCCTTAATGTCATTTAGTTCACTCAGTGCTTTGCCCTTTCGAGGCCCTGACACACCGAGCCGGCTTCAAACAACCTGCGACCGGCAAAAGAAACCGACGGCTGCGTGGCCTCACGTCTTCTGTCGCGGGTTGCACATGAACGCATCACAAAGACATCACAGTCCATACGCATTGACGGACATGCAGGCATGTCCTGCGCCTGCATGAGAGGAAATAACCAGTGAGTGATTTGTATTTCTACAAGAACGTCAAGTTGTCATGATGTGGACTAAGCAAACAAGCCAACTATTCTCAACACTGTGAATTTGATTCAAATAAATATGGAATATTTCAAGAAAATAAGCCTTGATATAAAAAAATGGCAGTTGGAAATTGACTAGTATGTTTAGCATATTATTGCATATCAATTACATGGGATGTGGACAAATACATGGATCTTTTTTTTATTATTAGAAAGAACACTTCTAATCACATCCATCAATCAGCTTATAAATCATGAATAAATATAAAAAGGTGTTATATGAAAACATGTCTTTTCTTCCAGCTGATTGTTGTGTGTGAACAGGAGCCGCTGGCTCAAGATAAATGGCAGTAGAAAAGAATTTATTGCCCTTGACAAGTTTTGTGCAACTGTTCAAGAGTTGCTCAGCCTCCGTCAATAATTAAGGTCTATGTTGAACACCACATATCTCACTCCAGCAGCAGCCAACTGAACAGAACAGTGTCTGAAATGTCGTGGATTCGTCACATTACCGACCAACTGCGACTTTCTGAACACATTTGCAAACGGAGCGGCATGTCTCTTTGTGTCTGACAAAGCGGATCCAGTTCAGTCATTTCCCGCTAAAGACTCCTTATTTTTTCTTCTCCTTGTGATAATCTTATTGTTAAAATCAATATTAAAGCAGCACTTGTTTTTGTTTTTTTTGAGCAACCAACTGTTTGGATTTGAATTAGCCCCGAGTCATGTAGCTTTGTCTTTGTTGCTGATCGGAGATTGTGAAAAGCATATTTTTGCAATAAATTCTGTCATCATCAGAGAGTCTGGCCTTCTCATTGGAGGACTAGCCTGCTGCAGTTTAGACAAAGACCTCCATGTACAGTTGGGAGTTAGTTTTACTTTTTATACAGCAGAAGTTCTTTCTGATGAATAGCATGGAATGATGGGATCTCAGTTTCTGGGGACTGGGTGTTCTCTTCCATTGCAGCCTCCCTGGGATACATGGATGTATTTTTAACTTTCATGCATCTTCACAAGTATAGCTTTAACGGCATAACACCATTACGAATACTCTGTACTATTGTACTATCTACAGACTCAAATGCATGTCAGCGTGTTTGAACTATATAATGTATAACAGCATGTTTAATTGAGCTCTGAGCTCCCCTTGTTAGCGAGTGAGGAAATGAACAGGAAGCCAAGGCAAAATGCGTGGTTTTCTTTGTTTAATCAACCCCTCACTAATTCTACCCTTGAAACCAATGTCATATGTCCTCATAAGAAAGCACACATATATTAAGTGGGGTTTTTTTTGCATTAGTGTTCCGTGTAGTCAGGTCATTGTGCAGCTGCGTGCTGAAAGTGAAGAAGGGAAGGCTTTATTGATTGCTATCCCCGTACTCTTGTTTGGCCCGCTGAGTGGATTCACAACGCCATCCACAGCTGGAGGGCCTAGTTTGCAACGTGCTGTCCTTGATCAAGGAGGTGTTTGATAGATACTCAGCAAGTATTTAAAAACTGTCTCGCTGCAGTCGGAGGGGGTGGCATGTACTTGTTTACGATAAAAGTCTGTATGTGTGTAGAGGAGGCGAGATAGCGGTGGGGGAAATGAGAAGAGCGCTTTGACAGCGAGCTCGCTCAATGCGGGGGAATGCAGCTGACTTGTGCTTATTTGTTTTACACTGCAAAACGGAGCATTGTCAAGATTCTGCCTTCCTTTACAGAACACAACATTAGATAAGAGCTGGCAGTCTGTGAGCTAACTGCCCAATTCTTGAAAAGCATGTGAAAGGTAATGAAACAAATGGTTAGCTGTTATGCTTGAGGTTCAGACTTGATAAGTGAGCAGAAACTCCCACCCTTTTAGGTTGCTTGATATGTTCTTAAATTAGTTGAGAGTTATTGGTAATTGACCCTTCTCCAAGCCCCCCCGCCCTCTGAGCTACCATGGAACCCACACTGTCACTAACTGCACTCCCTGAGGATGTAATTATTCTCAAATTTCACAACATCTTTTTATCTGACAAAATATTATTTTTCAGCGCACACACAGAACGAACAGCTAGCTGACCAGGACGACGACATGCATTTCCCCAAAAGTGTAGCTAATTAGCCTCACAGCGGAGGCAAAATCAAACTTTTGTATAATTCAAGTGTATATATAAATTGTTTTGGCAACATATCCTATAGGTCACACGCTATTAGGCTATTCAATGTGCTATTCATTATTAATTTATTTTGCAGACAATTTGTCAAGTGATAATTTCATCTGCAGGACAACTACTTGTGATACCTGCATGAAGCTTCCATTTTCTGGCAAATGTAAACCTTTATGTGTATATATTAAGTATACCTTTAGTAGCCAGCGTAGCATAAAAGTACTGATACGCTAACCTACTCTGCTAATGTTAGCTCCACAGGTTTTTAAGTAGAAACACAGAGTATATCTCCTTCCAACCTCTCCGGGTAACGAGTATCACTATTACACCACGTTTTACCAGGAGTGGTGGTTAAACCACTGAACCAGCCTAAAAATGAAACAATTATGAAACGTTGCATGAGAGTCTACGGAGCAGAGCCGGATAGTTGTCGGACTCTGTTCAGAGCTGGCGGAGGGCGGGATTGAGTGAACGGTCAATTGAAACCAGAGAATGTCATGCTTCCCCTGCTATCATAGTCATAATCTTAACTTAAACTGGATCAACCAATTTCAGTCCAGCATTATGAAAGTAAAGACATTAATGGAACCCTTCTTGCCCACCAGACCATTATAGTCAGTCAATTGGATTTTTTACACCCAAAGTCATTTGGACACATCCTCTGCTGTCTTTAACTAAGACTGTGAACACAAAACTTGAACACAAAACTTGGTGCAGCTTCCGATACTGAGGCTCGGGGACATGACTCATCTGAAAACTTAAAACTTACTTGTCCGTCTGAAGTCTTCAATTATGGTGTGGTATTTTTCCAGAGAAAGAGTGAACCTGCAAATCTGCGTGCCATACGGTAGCAACGCCAATTAAAAATACAAGTCATTTTCATTTCATCTCATTTCTGCAAAGCGTGAGCTCTTCTACATCATTCGCCGGCTTGTCATGTCACTCTATGCGTGCGTGGGTGGAACGGGGAGCCTAATGGGTCACGCTGCGAGTTTCCTGGCAATTAGCCTGTCGTTCATAGATTGATTTGTCTGCAAAATGGAGGTCATGTTGTGAGGCGTCGGGACGTCTCGGCCTGGAGCCCGGAGCCGGAGGCAAATACTGTGGTCTTCTGGTGTCCGTCGTCTCTGCTTGAACTCATATGCTTTGGCAGCCGCAGTTATTCTTTTGATGGGTTATTAGATGTCTGCCTCTGATCCCCTGGTGGGTAGCTTGTGTCTGCATTTGTATGTCTGAAATATCTTGTTACTTCCCTTCTCCCCTTGTCACACTAAAACACAAATGTAGCTGCTTGATGCACAGACAGTAGAGAGAAACAAAGGAAGCTTCTCTCCATATAGAAAAAAGTGTATCTTTAATCTCCCGCCACCAGTCTTCCATACAAATCACCAGCTAAATGTCTTGATAGTCTTAAGATCCAACACACACTGCATTTTCGTCTTTAAAAAGGAATTGACAATGTTTGATCATTTGCAATATTCCTAAAATAGAATGAAAAGATTAAGTTGATACCAATCATGAAATATCATCTTTGGGAACAAAAAAATGAAATCCTGCTTTACTATTTTTTAATGCTTTGAAGTATTACATCTACCATTATCTGTGGTGAAATCATTCTGAATTTTTAATGTCCTCCTAATTCCCGCTTTAAAGACAGGTGACATGTCAGATTGAGGGGCGAAGCAAGCAATTTTGTTGTTGTTCGTGGCTTCAGATGGGGATAGCTGAGGAATCAGCGAGGTGTTAAGATGCTGATTGGCAGCAGCCGCTGTTTCTTTATGAAACAAACATCTGGTGGAACGCTGGACTTGAAACACAAGGAATCAGATGAATCAGACAGGAAAAGCATCCGACTGAACGGAGCCTGCCAATGTGTAACCAGTGCAGTCTGCAAAACCCTCCCCAGACCTGCCTACACTGCTCCTGTTAATTTCAAATTAATTACTCATACGCATGGCATATGGTGATAGAACCATTTTTTTTTCTCTTTCAGTATCATCTTCTAAGATGCATTTGCCCCTGTTAAGGTGAGGCATCTAGGTATATCAGCCCTCGCCTGATGAATGTTCAAGGCCACTGCAGTATGCAGATAGCGTTGCCCGGGATGGAGAGAGAAATAACGGCATGCTTGATCTTGTATACAGTCCAAGATACAACAAGATGTGCCGGCCGACGTTCACGTGATGGATCGTGGCTGTCCTGCAATGGATCTACCTGCAGAACATATCACGCCTGCCGTCACTTTCTCCCAGTGATTGTGGAAATGAAAACTGTGGCAAAAAGTCTGGGCCCGGGCCTCAGACGCCACAGGGCTGGGAGTTACTGCAAGATACCAGACGCTGTCCGTAGTAATTCAGATTGATGAAAGATAAAGAAAACTGATTGTGCGGGGATGATGGACAGCTGTATCACGGATAAATCTGGCTATCTCCGACCCAGCCAAATTGACAATTGTGAGCGCCGAGCGACTTCTATTTCTGACTGGTAGTTATTCCGCCTTCGTCACGCATGTTAGTGAGATGTCAAATGAGAGCTGAAACTCCCAGTGCTCCGTCGTCCGAGCAGGGATATGTGTGAAATGATGTGGAAATTTCCAGACCAAATAACAAAATTGATATAAGTCTGAACAACACAAAAGTCTGCTGCTTCTTATGAATATGCCTGCAAAACCACTGCATTAGTTCTAGAGCAGAATTCTGCAAGATGCTGATGATAAAACAGATCAAAGGTGAGATAAGCACGACTCTATTATTTCCAAACACTTTTCTTGTCTTTGGTCTTTATTAGACTTATTTGTTTTTATTCCAAGTACCCATTTCTTAAAGGAGCCCCAGTTTTGACCTGCACGTCAGTAATCTTGAATTGGATATTCAGAGGGAGTTTCTGAATTCATATTATCTTTATGCCAGCACAAGCATAATTATTTGGTCTTTTTTTACAGCCGCAGGGTGAGGATTAAGCAGATACTTTTATTTAGACTGTGCATGCATACAAGATACTTCAACCGCTGCAGCAAGGCACAGCCTAGCCTGGACAATTTAATTCAAGCAATATTACAACGGCAACTACATATGGTAAATGTATAGACAGAAGTGAATGTTGTCACAGTGACTTCACCCATTGGTTTAAGGACTACGGTTTTGAAGTCTCAAATACGACAGCTGTCTTTGTGAGGACCAATTGGAGTATTAGAACGTTAGATTAAAGACATTTTTCCTCAATTTGGTACAGACCGTCAAAGATCTGTTTCAGGGTTCAGACTTTTGAAGGTTCAGGTTAGAATTAAGTTTCCGTAGGTTTACATTCAGGGTTGGTGTCAGGCATTTCGTTTTGATGGTTAAGGTTAGGTAAAGGGGCTAGGAAATGCATTATGTCAATGAGTGTCCTCACAAAGAGAGAAGTACAAGGTTGTGGATGTGTTTGTCATTCCACAAGTGTCATGCAGTTATTTAGTTATTATGGAGCAGTGACTATAAAAAGTCAAACTTAACTTAACGACTGAATATCTTGGATCAATATCCTCACAACCCAATATTTTTTTTCTACTCTTTTTGTTTCAATCTTTCTATTATTGGAACACTTTGAGTGCCCTATGAATGACAGCATTGATTGGACATTACAAAGTCTTCACAGATGATGGCGTTTATTGTATCGTGTATCACTCTGATTTCAGTGTACATACATACAACGGTATGTGTTTTATTCTGTGATAAATTGTTGTTTATGTAACCCTCGCTTGTACAGTATATGTCTATTCAAGCAAATGTGAACTCATCGGCTGGAAGGGGTCATGAATAATAAGTATCTGGCACTCGTGTGTGGATGAGCCACTTGCTGCCAATGGCCCAGTCAACATGGCTGAAGCTGTTCATGTGTAAACGTGCCTGTTTGGAATGGGTTCAACTTCAGTATTGCTGTTCGCAGCTTTCTTGAGAATTGCTATTGCAAACAACACTCAACACACAATGTCAACCTGTAAAGTCAATCAGATGAACGGTTTTCGAGGACATGACTGATAAATATGTCCCGTAGAAGTCTGGTCTCTCCGGTTTGTCTGTCTTCAGCTGTTCTTGAATGCATTTTAACGGGCGGTGGTCGTATTGTAGCGAGCGTCGGCCAGCGAGCTAGTCCAGCACGCTATATGATGATGCAAAGGTTAATAGTTGGGGTCCCCTCTCTTATACAGTGTGTACATAATGATCTAGTAATATATATGTCACCAACAGATCGCAACAGCTCACACTCGACACTTCGCTTGCTAGGGTCTTCAGAAATACTCCCACCAAGTTTGAAGTTGATCAGATGAATGGTTGGCTGGAAAATCAAAGGACATACGTACATACTGAAACTGGCACTCCTTCCATTTTAGATATTTTAGGTCGACTAGTGCAGTGCCCATTCGTGGCATGGCCATCCGGAGCACATGCCCGTCCCGGAGCGAGCCCATTGGTTGGCCCCAAGGAAGTGCTGCTTGCAGCGTCCTCCAGGGAAATAAGAAAAGTTCTGTTACATTAGTAGATCCAGCATCAAGCAGCATAAGGGAACTGCAGTCAATGAGCCGTATGTCGTCCACAGAGCCCTGAAGCTCCACCCCCACTGCTGCACAGAGCACATTTTGCTTCTTTATTCAAAGTTCAATAATAATGTGTCGCGTGTCCAAATTGCACCAAATTCAAATCAGCACTCCCTTTCGGTCCCCAGGAATATGGACACCAAGTGTGAAGTAGATTGGGTGAACCGTTCTTGAGACATGCGAAGGACATACAGACGAACAGACACCTGGACTGACAGATTCCTTGCTTTATAGATACAACAATAACATCAAATCATGTTTAGGGAACCACTCATACAATCTTGATAGTCATTGGTGGGGTGTGTGCAAGAGTTTACACTAGGGACAACTTGAAAAGATATTGTTCCACTTTTTTTTACTTCAGCCATAACATCCATCATATCTTTATCATCATTTCTTTCCTCTTTCAATCGTTGGAGTGATATTTTCTCCTGTTTGGGTAAACTGCAATGATGAATGACGGTGCTGTCAGACCTCTTTTGCCCTCGTTTTCCCTGCAAGGCTCAAGGTTAGAATTATACCTCGCTAAGGTGGCCTCCAGGGCGAATCAGATAGCAGCTGCATGTATGTGGCAGATTATATTCTGCAACAGCGCCCTGTGGTGTGCAGTTGTATCTCTGTTCTCCCATCTCATCTTCTCCGACCCCCTGAGGAATGTGTTTTTGCCACCATATCGTTCATAATGCACCAAGGCCAAACTATCAGCAGCTTGTTTTAGAGCCAGTTCAATTCAAAACGTTGAGCCTGAAGCAGTTGGTTGTTTTATACTTTGCCTCAAGTGATAAATTAACATGCATGCTGCTAGACTGTAAAGGAATACTTTATGGACGATTACAATTTCACTTAATGTCTCACAAATGATGACCTGAGTGGTCATTTATATTGCTCAGCTGGAGCTTACGACTGTAAGAGATGATGTATTGGAAAACTGCGTGCTTTACGTGGCTGATGAATGCAGCAGATACAGTATTCTCTTTAATCTGAGATGCATGTCTGTGGATATAACATTTTTCCCCGAGCAGACTGGACAAGACAGGCGTTAAGTGTTTCCCTGCCTGGACGGATGCCTCTCGAGAATAGATACAGAATGCTGCTGAATTATTAACAGCGTTCCATCACCGAACCGACAAACCAGATAATAACCTAAAACCAATATTAAAACTAACTGCAGTCGCTGCACAAGTGATCAGCCAGGATGGAAACAAAAGGCTTCCGTCTTCCCGGTGAAATTGGATCAAACACACACATGCCGCATTTCATCTTTCATCCGGATAGCTCAGGGTGAGAACAGCAAGAATCATGGCAGGATCAGCACTGCAGGCTGTGGCTGCGAAAGTGACAGTGACCTCCAAAAATGTGAAAGGGAAAATAGAAATATTCTGCAGGGAGCTAGTGTACAAGACTAAAGAACAACACAAAAATGCCAGAAACTGGTTGATGGATAAGGAGTGACAAAAAAATGGAGAAATGTAGTTTCAAATGATTTTTTTGAGTGCATTATGCAAAACTTTCTTGGACTAAAACCTGGATGGAGCTCCTCTGACGCCCAGCACTCCCAGCAGACTAGAATATTTCAAAATGCCATTGTCATCTGCATTTCAAACGGCTGTGCCGAGGTGCTGTAAAGGACACAGTTTTCTTTTTCTTTAGAACACATCATCATCCAGAAACTGACATAGTGCTCATACCTCCATGTGCTGTAGAAGAAGGGACCAGCTGTTTCACATTCCTACCCACCTGCGATTTCCCCCCCGAGCTGTTTTTGAGTGGCAGGTATTTTTACAGACAGACAAATCAAATATCTCGCCAAGGTCTCTTTCAAAATTGTAGATGTTCTATGATGTGGCAAATCATCCCATTTCACAAAGGGAGCATTATGATCATTTGTCGACACATGCACGTTCTCAGTGAAAGGTTCTTTCTCGTTCTCAATCATCGACAAGATGAGTGAAAGGAAGATGCAGAAGTTTATCTCTACCCAACACCCGCCTCCGCAAGTCAATCATCCACTTGTGTGCTGTCATACCGGGCTGGAAGGTTCAGCAGAATCTATTGTGTGTGTGATAAAAATAGTGGGTTGTTAATACAGCACTGACATCTTTTCTAAATTGCCTGCTGCAAACAAACATCAAGGTAAAGCGAAACACATTATCATCAGACATCACTTATAGCATTTAACAAAAGCAAATATGCAAAGAAGGCAGCCCCAAAGTGTAAAAGCAAATCTGTTATATTTGGTACAAAGAAGCAAGAAATATGATTCTGAAGGGGAAACAAATGTTCTTACACAGGTTTCTTTTATGCTACACAAGCTGTATGGACACTTTACTTCTGCAGGTATGAAGAGTGTTCCAGCTGTTACCTATGTACTTAAAATAACCATTTATTTTAAGAGCTAATTTCCAAGTAGAAACATGGCCTTGACCCTCATGACATGGACTGTTGTGAAGGATAATTACAGTATTTAAGGGATAAAAAAGACGATGCAAAAAGACATCTGGCTAAAGATGTTAATGCTGCAATGAGGGTAAATGAAGTGAATGGTTTGATAACAGCAAACGACTATTATCTATCTAAAGACATAGATGAATAATGGCTCCTTGAGCAGAGAATGAAGTCTGTCTCTGTCTGTGTGTGTTTGTGTGTCTGTGTGTGTGTGTGTGTGTGTGTGTGTGTGTGTGTGTGTGCGTGTGCCTGTTGTTATCAGAGCTTCTCTGTGCCAGACCGGCCGTGCATGCCTTTTAGTGCATGTGAGCGTGCCCCACTGGTAACCCCAGGCAAAAATGTTTCATGTACAATTTTGAGATTTTGCCCCATTTTACTTCCATAACATGTCTTCTTTCAGACTAGTGGAAAGAAAACACAAACTTATGTGTTTATTTTACTACTGTGTCTATTTGTGTCTGTAGATTTCTCCTAAATTCCCCGAAGATTAGCATTAGATAATGCCTCGTTTAAACAGAAAATTTCAGAAAATACAAACAACGATTTTCTTAATGTAGGTGATCAATTAGGGAAGTTTCATGGTGATTTATTAGGTCAACATTTTGACCCTATTTTATCTGAGGTGTCTTTCCTTAATTATTATTGGTTCCAACATTGCAAAAAAAAAAAAAGGTGATCGTGCAGCTTTTAATTAAGAGCTTATTTTATTTTATGAGCATGGCAGTTATTGCCAATCCATAACGTTGTGGTGAGATCAATGGGATGGAAACAATTTGGTGAACTATTTCCCTTCAGTGAAAAATCAAAGAAAAATGTCACTAAACAAGACTGTTACAGCTGAAGTGTGTATCAACGACCTTTCTGAGGCTATTTGTCTGGCGTAACATCCAGGAATGGAAGCCGACTTTGTACAAGATATAATCTCCCAGCATACGTGGTGAAGTGGGTTCAGAACAGCTCAAATCAGCAGAAATCCCAGAGATAACCGAATGTTCCCGGTCTATATTCACGAAACCAGTGAAGCCAGGAACTCTCCACTTCTCTGGGGAGGCTTGGGCTATGATTGCTGGCGGGACTCACACCAGACTTCTGCAATGCTAGAGCCGTGAGAGACGACACACTTTTTCGCAATGATGTCGAGCTAAATTGAAGTCTTGATGTGGCGAGGCTTTTGGTTTGGGGTCGCATGACGGACACAAGGTTCCAGGCCCAGAAATGGCCCCGTAAAACCTCCTGCCAACTCTCAGATGAGTTTTGTGAGTCGTCGATTCCTTCTGATCCTCTGCTTCTCCAGAACTTATTTGTCCCACAACACAAATTAAACACGCTTCCCACTCGCTTCTCTGTGCCAGCGCTCTGTACTTCGGTGAACAAGCAGACACAGCAACAACTCTCACTTGCAGGTATCATATTTATAAATATAGATGCATAATCAAATGCTCATGGACCGCTGGAGAAGAAAGTGTTTATCCGACAGTGGGTTTAATTGTAGCCCTGGTCTTGAGCTGATTAACACTTCAATTTTCTTACTGCAGCATCTGTGTTTACCACTGTATGTATTAAGAGAGAAGAAGCAGGTGGATCCTCTCAGGCTGCTGATTAAACCTTAGACTTTGTGCAAAAAAAGAAAGTATATTACGTCTCCGAAAACCCAGTAGGCATTTAAATTCACATCTGACATGCATCACGAGATGTCCTTAAGCAGCTGAGCTCAGCCTGTTAGGGTCTTTTAGTTTAACTCCAGCAACACCAGAGGCTATAATGGAGGTCAACATTGTCTTTGCCTTGTAGAAGATATAGTCACACTCTGTCATAATATACATACACGTTGTCCCAACAGATGTAACGTTTCTCTTGTGCATGAAGGCAAGAGGCAGATTCAAACACTCCTCCATCAAACCATCGAACAATTACAATTCAAAGGTGTTTATCTCAAAGTGATGCATAGTTTGATACAGATTTCATGACAATTTGAAAAAATAGAAACAATGTCTTATTGTCCATAAATCCCATAATAAGACCAGAGCCAACGCTGAATTAAACATACACAAACAAGCAACAATTATATCCATTATCAACGTGGCGGATGAAGCCGATAACGTCGTCCTGACCGGCGTCTGGTAGCCCCCACCCTCCGGTTCCCCCTCAAGTAAACACTGTTGGCTCGGTCAGCACTGTTGCCATTGTTTGTGCTGCTAGTGCTGTTACCACTGTTAGCTATAAGCCTACAGCTCACCGCTCACATGTTGAGAGATGTTGAGAAGCAATCAAAATGCTCCTAATCTCGTTACTTGCACCTTTAACAACTCTCCGTGTGTGTGTGTGTGTGTGTGTGTGTGTGTGTGTGTGTGTGTGTGTGTGTGTTTGTGAGTGTTTGTGTGTGTTTGTGTATTTCGGGCCTTTCATTTTCGTTTCTAAATAACATGGTGTGAAAAAAATGTAATTTCACCCCGGGAATTAATAAAGAAAAATGTTCTACTAAAAATATAGAATGTTACCGGTCTTTCCTTTAAAACCTGTTTTGCATTCCATTCAGTATGAACTACATCACGTTTTAAACAGAAGTGTGGTCCATTTTCAAAAAATAGACAGAGCAAAAAAAAACATCTTGCCCACAACTCATTAAATAAAGTAAACATTTTAAAATGAACCTGTCTGTCACTGAAATCACTATGTTGTGAAACTGCCTCACTTTGTGACTGAGCAATTGGGTGGTTCAGGAACACATCTAAATCCATTTCAATCAGGAGAGACTTCATGGGAATTTAACATTAATTTCTTACATGTAAAAATGTGAATAGTGCAAAGTCTTTGGCGATTGGACGCCATCCTGAAGTAGGATGACATAGAGGTAGTGATGCTGAGGTCAGATAAGGCAGAATCCCCCTGGAGACCCGACACTGGTGGTGGTGGTGATGGAGGGAGTTGCGGCAATGCGATGATGAATGAGGAGCATGACTGTGATGCTGACTGGAGGTGACTGGGGTGGAGGAGGGTCACATCCCATTTGAGCTGAAATGACAACTGACAGCAACAGAGAGGAGAACATTTTAAAAGTTTGACAGCAACGATGTGATTGGCTTAAGGAAACTGTGCAGCATCTAGTTGGTTAATTTAAAGTGGACGCCAACAATCAGCTGACAGAGAAATCACAGGGAGAAATAGAGACCGAGAGATTATGAATGAAAAGGAGTTTTAAGAGAGAGTCGTCCTGACTGAACTTCCACTTAAGCTTCATATGGAGTATTACAGCTCCAAGTTATTCAAAACAGCAGCACATGAACAGTTTTCCGCTTGTGCAATCTGTCTGCGACTGTTTTTGTCACAAATCTCATGGACCATTTATTTGTAGCACGTGAAGAGACACTTTCAAGTCCCGAGACAAACTGCATTTTAGAAGAAATAAAATTGCTCTTGAAACATTAATTCTGCGGGACCTATCGTGTAAACTTTGTTCTTTTAATAACATGCTTCAGGCGTTGTTACGAGGATTATTAGGAATTTCTTTGATGTGCTCTTTGACATTCAAGATATTTGCAACATGTTCCTTTTATGGCTTCAAGTATCAAGCATGCTTTAAAGGGTTAAATCTGTGGGTGTTCAATGACACCTCAGTAAAAACATGTTTACAGCACAGTGTTGGAACTCTGGGAGACAGGTTGAGGACAGCATGGACCTACAATGCAGTGCAATGCAAAAAACACTGTCCATGTAACTGAAAGTGATCTGTTCAGCCATCCCTACCACCAGACGAGGATGGTAGAAGATTATGCAAAACCCAGGATTTATAGATTTTCTTTTCCTTCACCTTTTAAAAGTTGGAATTGGAACGGCTGATAATTTTATGACTTTTACTTTTCAAACAGATTGGACAGATGTGCAGCGGTGAGAAAGCAGAATAAGGCTTCACGTTAATGTCTTCTTGACATAATTCGTTTATTTTTTTGCATACCCAAAAACATAGAAAAACAGAAACACATGGTGAAGGTTAGGGTTTGGTTAAAGTTCAAAAACAAAAACAAAAACAAAAACACATGGTGAAGGGTAAAGTCAGTCTAACCACCTCGATGTCCCGTCGTCCTCCACAGACTTGGCCCCGTTATTTCATACGTATGGTTGACGAGGGTTGGTGGTGACCTCCTGACTGGAAGGACTGATTCTGGAAGCTGTGTCTTACTTTTTTTTTTACAAACATAAGTTGTCTTCATATTCCTTCAGTTTATATGATTCAGTTTTGACAAATAAATCCTGTTCTGTAGGATAATGGAGA
This sequence comes from Ophiodon elongatus, assembly GCA_016806645.1. Classification (NCBI taxonomy): domain Eukaryota; kingdom Metazoa; phylum Chordata; class Actinopteri; order Perciformes; family Hexagrammidae; genus Ophiodon; species Ophiodon elongatus. The sequence continues at coordinate 698,675 of JACSYO010002054.1, read as the reverse complement.
TTATGTATGAGTGTGAATAATATTTGAAGAAAAGTATTTAGATTTAAAATGTATATATATATATATATATATATATTTTTTTTTTTTTTTAAATATTATCATGTGTGTATATATATATATGTTGAAATTCATGTGAAAACGTTTTTCATGTGGTTCATGTTACATGTTCAATCATATTATCTGAACCAAAACAGAACATCTGAGTATTACAATTCCACTCATAAAATGAGTTTGGTATAGTATTTGCTATGAGAGCGAAAATAACATAATTAGTAGCTTTATTAAGCTTCGGCAGCTCATTGATTACATTTAGAATCCAAAACTCCTTTTATTTTATTTAAAGAGACTAATAAGAGAAACAAAAACAGTTTTAAAGCAGTGCCCTATTGCTACAGATGCTTGAATTGCCCTCTGAAACCTCAGACCTGCTGTGAAACTCAAAGTAAGACAAAGGATAATTGTTATGACAAAGTAAATAATATTAGATAATTCGACTAATATTATGAATATTTAAACCATATATTTTTTACTTGTCTCTTTTCTTGCAAGCTCTCAGATGTGACTGTCTCCATTGGTCGGCTGTTTAGAGTTAAAGTTTTACAGCTTCACATTTCCAGAAAGACAATAATTAGATAAATTAAATAATGTATAAATATGTTCTCTATATTCTATGAATTTAACATATAATTTAATAAAGTTTAAAAGAAGTTTGTGAAAGCTGAAGCACCATGTCCCACCTACTCGTGAGAGAATGTATTTTACACTGCTGGGAACATTTTGTCTATGTCAGAAGTAATTAGTTGATCGGGGAATTTTTGAACGTGCAAGATGGTGTAAACAGTAATAAAATGACAGCGTCTCACACAGCAAGTTATACACAGTCAGACAGGATACAAACGCTAAAAAATGTGTGCTCGTTGTTTGAAAAGTGTGTGTTTTCCAACAAGTGACACACCAGTTTACTCTCACCTTGACGGGCCAGCTGCCCTGTAACACATGACTGGAGCACACTTAAAGGAAAGTGGCTGCTTAATATTGCAACAGTGCGCCATCGTTTTATGTTCCAGGGCCGGGCCAGTAATGGAAAACAAAGCCTCACTTTGATTTTGCTGCTCTGTGTCGTGATGTAAGGGTTTAGATTAGTTACATTGTTTCCCAATATTCAATGCGCTGAGGAGAAAAAAAATGATTCTATGAAGTGATTTTATTGGTGCATTGCCATTCTCCTTTGACTATGCTCTCATCAGCCCTCATAACCACCATTATTGCCTCTTAGTGTATCTGGTCATAGTCATGTTTTGGGGAAATTGCAACTAAGGAATGTATCATGATTGTAAAATGTTGCAAAATACTGCAAGCCACTATGGTTATGTTGACGTCTGAAAATATGTAGCTCACTTCACAACAACACGGACACAGGTCGGTTCTTTGAGATGGGCATTTATTGTTTAGCCATGACTTTAGCACTTTTTTCTCTGATGCAGGCACGTATTTTCTTTCTGTGATTAATTCATAACATACTACTTTTGTCATTTTTTTTACTGTTTTTTTTTCTTTTTTTATGAACACAAGAATATTACGCAGCAAAAACCAAGAAAGTAGTAAGAACCAAACTTTATTACTCCTTTCAACCTTGACGAAGGCAGCGCCGATCCACTACTTCTGTTCTTGTCTTTCACAATAAAAGCCCTTTTAGAATCTGCATAACTGTTAACCAGAGGAAACTCAATTTCACACAGAGCATTTAGCCAAAAGGAAGCTTTCAGTAGCTCAGACCGACTGCCAGACTCTGTTCTGGATCAATAGGATCCTGGTAGTTGTTCCTCTGCCTGTGCCGATCTATTCAAAGTGCTGCAATTTTCGCACATTCATGTCACTGCTGTTAAGAATAGTTTAGATGCAACATTTTTGCAGGTGAGTGGTTTAAATTTCAAGTCATTTTTTTTGTGTAAGCAACCCGGGTGTGTAAAGGGCTTCAGTCAAGCTGTGAGAACAAAATACAAAAGAACATGAAAATATATGAAAATACAAAATGACATTTAACGCAAACATGAAACAACTTTGGGGATTATACAGTCGGAACAAAATGCCTCGTTGGCAGATTGTCCTGAAAAGAGATTTTTGAGTCCTTGAAAATCTAACTTGTAATGAATTATAGCAGAGCCCTGTGAGAGACACCCGCTATGTGGATCGTATACGGTTCCTCAACACCGTGGTGGTACTATAAACATAGCGTTAGTTTCTTATAAAGAAAACATAAACACTGGACTAATGGAGTGGCTACAACCCTTTCAGTTAGATATCAGTATATCCCCATACTGTATGGAACTACATCAGGTTTTTATTTGAAATTTTCATCAAATACATTATTTATTTTCTTATTGCATTAAAATGAAGGACTCAGTTATGAATCAATTATCAATTCTGCATTATAAAAATGGAGCATTTATTCAACAACAAGTAAAATTGCAATCTGCTTTGTCAGTGAATACTCATTATTTTGAATTTATCTTATTAGATTCAAAGAGAATTATTATTACTGTTTTCCAAAAACTAAGTTGTTTGACCATGACAGATATGTGATGTGTAGGATGCAATATTGCATTTATTGTATATGTTGTGGGTTTATAATTATTTCATTCTTCAACCTCTAAAAGCTACAACGAACTGTAAATCCAACTTATCTCCTGGAAGAGCTTGAAAGCTCGAAAAAACAACAGGGTATTGATTAATAGGTAATCATATAAGTGAGCATTTAAAAACAAGAAAGGTTTCTTACTATGACTCAGCAGAGTCTTTTTTTTTTAAGACGGTGGCACTAATCTGCTGATTTTAAATTAGAAAAATGTATCTGTGCTTCTGTATCCCAAATAAGAAACCATCATTCGAGTAAACGCAGTGGTGCCGACTTACCCAAAAACAGATAAATAAAGGTGGTTTGTGAGCAACTTTTTTTACTTTCTGCTTTAGCAACACGAGGTGTGACTTGTTTTAGTTTTTTTTCAAAATGTCAGTTTGAGCTTAAACAATGCTGATTGCATTATCTACCTTTGTTAACACAAGCAGTGTTGCTGCTTCAGCGTCGCCTTATTTGATTCGTAGTCTAATACCACAAATTGATACGGATCAAATTACCTTCTATTTGCTCATTTTGTTCCTATCTGTGTTGTGTTATTTTTCCCTCCAGAGTAATAAACCACTGCTGGCACACAACATTTGTAAAGGTTACAGGGGCTCCGGGAACACGTCTAAAACTGGCATGGTGTGATCAATTTATAGACGACCAAGTCCCTTTCTGGTGACTCAGGGTGATTCAGACGAACACAAATTGATGCCTCTGTCACTCCTGCTTAGCATTGTAACACATATATCGTAATGATGTTGGAATGGGAAAGCAACTGAGTTTTAGGATGTCTTGCGTTCAATATTAGAGCAATTTTAGCAAGTTAAATGTGGTGACAGTCTGAGAGGTGAACTGTGAAATAGATTTATTTCATAATCTGTGTGTTTGCATAGAGTAGGAAGTTAGGGACACATGTTGCAAGGACAACAGCGATGATGCAAAACACAACAATTAAGAATTAATTCAACATTCTCAACAGGGAGGGTTGCCAACTGTGCCGTATTAGCCAAGATTTAAATTGGTTTGTCCCATATGGGTTCTCCCTTGTTCCATATTGACCCCTGACCCCTTGATCACAGGCCCCTCATGTGCATCAGCTGTGTTTAGTGAAAACACTTTGTTTCATGACTCAAATGTTGTGAAGAAGATGCATTTTGGAACAACGAAACGTTGGTGATTGTAATTAATGCTTTTAGGACCAATGAATGTTCAGGACATTTTGGATTATCTTTCCCCGACTGAAGGAGAGCCTGTGTGCTTCTCGGTTGCAAAGGAAATAGAAATAGCAAGATGTGTGCGTGAGATATATCTCTATGTCTGAGTGTGATTTTATGAAGATGGTGATGAAACTGCAAATGGCATAAATCAATCACTGATGAATGGTCTGGAAAAGCATGCACTAAGAATATCTGTGAACTGTGACTTGTTATGGAAGAACTTCTCTCTGGCTGTGCAAGAGGCCAAAGGACAGTTTGGATCAGTCAAGAGCAGCAAAAACATATCCGTGGAAAAAGTAGACCTGAGTCATGATGCCCGTCTTTTCCTCTATTACATTTGAAGCGTTTGTTTTTTCTTGCTTTAAGGGTCCAAATAGTGATTTCTTTGATCATTTATTTTGAGATTTAGCTATATACTAAATGGAATATACACATTTTAGCCTTTTTAATTGAATAAGAATATACACTGTTTATTCACACAACACCTTACCAACACCAACAGGCGCCAGAAGTTGGCAACCCGGTCATTTATCATTTAGATGACAACACATTATGTATTTTTTAGCATACTATTAAAGTAGTATCAAATAAACAAACAGGATTTAACTATGGGTTATTGAAGAAAAGAAAAGCGTTGGTAATGTGAAAAAAAGGCACACTGCAACATTGGGTACAAGCAATTACATAGTGAATCAGCTTTCTATGGCCACAATGCATATTATTTGAAGTGGAACTGTTTACATGCCAGCCAGCCATTACGAGCGCCACCAGTGTGTTTACCACAACAGAGCTGCATACGCTCAACATTCACAATCTTTTCACATTCAAGCAGTACGGCAGGCTGATTACAGCTACAGAGAAAATGTTCTGAATGCCCTGCAGCGTTTTAGTCAAGTAGAAAGCAGCTGCACTGAGGAAAATGAGACACATGAAACATGTTTTTTAATTATTACACAACATTGGCGTGGTTCTTAGATAAGTCCATGAATTCCTCAAGTCATGCAGGGGTGTGTCATAAGAAGTGTGCAGGCATTACTAAATGCTGCACAGCGTTCATGATTTTGTGCCTCTGAGCCACGTCTGTCTGTCCGTCAGTCCGATTCTCGTGAGCACGATATTTCGGGATGCATGGAGGGAATAACTTCAAATCTGGTCCGAGCGTCCACCTAAACTGGAGGATGAACTGATTAGAATGTGTTGGTCAAAGGTCAAAGGTCAAGATCACTGTGACCTCTCAATGCACGTTTTTGGCCGTAACTGAATTTATACGCTAATCATGACCAAATTTCACACACATGTCAAAAAGGATCAAATGAAAAAGTGATGACATTTTATATCCAAAAGGTCAACTTCACTGTGACATCATAATGATCTGCAAGAACACTTTTCTGCCCATTATTCAACGCCATGACTCAGGGTAGACTGCGACTATATTTCACATCTGATACTGAATTGCCGACACTAATCTCGGTTGTCCATCTTGAATGTGAAGTGATTGCATCGATCTTCTGTGCTGGCTGGTTGAAGATTTCTGTGAATCATCCATGTTTTAGAATTCGTAGCTTATATTCAGCAACATCCACATTTGAAGCATTGACTATTGTCTTGGCTACAACAAAGCCAGGGGCACAAGGGTTATTCAAGATGGCCTTGATATAAATTGCATTATATTAAGGCTAAAAGTTATGCATAATTAAGGGAATAGTGAATGCTAGAGGTTTGCTAGGTAATTTGAATCACTGAGCTTCACCTAGCGCCCGTGTTTGTGGTGGTTGTGCTTTTTGAGGAATTTTCCGTTCAAATACCGTACAAATAACTGGCCTGTTGTGTGGTTAATTGTATGCCTGGCTCCCTGCTGCCCAGTCTGCGGCTGTTGGGTGATGGGCTACCAACTTCCTCTGGTAGTCTTCCACCAGCTCATTGGTTTAGCTGATGTTGAGCTTCAGGTAATTGTTGTTGCACCAGGTGACGAAGACACCATTTTTCTCATTGGGAATGATTCACACTTCCATTTACGCAAAAAAAATATCTGTTATTAAATTCCTTCAAAGTCTGCACTACATATATTGTGTGATGATCGACAGACATGGATGCAAACTGCAACTTGACTGGTTGGCGGAGGCATAAAACTGAGAGGTGGTAATTTTTGTTTATATTCATTTGAATGGCCAGGATAATAAATATGAAACCGCTAATAACAAACGTTATCGCGTAACAAACATGAACGCCACTGTGATGTTTGTCAAAGGATCCTCAGGCAAGAATACTGACCTTAAACATGAACATTGTAAGGAGAAAGAAAAGAGACAATGAGTGTGGGTGAGAGACTGATGGACCATGACACGGTTGTCACGGTTACTCTGCCTGACCTGATTAGACTGGGTATAATGTGGACCTCAGAACCAAGTGTACCTGTGAAGACCTCTACTGTGGTATCATTAGCGAGGATTCCTATCTGCAGTGTAGACTGACACAGAATTACACTTAATGACATTACATGGTCACATTAATTTGTAATTCATATCTCCACTCCTGTGCATATATGACCTATGTCTCTCACTGCCCCACATATGCGCACTCTATTTCTTTCTCTCGCTCTTCATGGAGTCGGTTAAATGAAATAAAACTAAAAAATTTAAACTAATTGATAAATATAATCACTTCAAATAAAACCGTATGCTCTAACAACCCAGCGATCTCTAGTTACTGGATCTGCTTTATAATCAAGAGCTACAGAAAATATATTTGAGTGAAGTACAAATGGCTTATCTCTGCACAGCGACAGTAATTAACATTACATTACTCTCGCTAATAGCCAGCTGGATTGGACTCTCCATGGATGATCGGTGTCCTGGCTTCTTTGGTTGTTTTGATTGAGTGGAACACTTGAAGCCCTCCTCTAAAACATCTCTTTATTGGATAGAACTCAAAGTGGCAGAAACAAGAAAACGACTCCTATTTTCATTTCGTCCTCCCTGCCACCAGGTGTATACTTCCACAGGAGGAGGGCAGGAGGCAACTCCAACTGTAGCAACCAGCATCCAGACAGCAGGGGGGTGGAGCCTTGGGTCTAACCTGGGTAAAGGCAGCAATGGTGAGGAGTCGAGATAGTCCACCGGGATCAAATGCCCAATTTGATGTATTCCTGCCCTGCTGTTAGTTAGTTACTATTGAAGTTACTAAGGACTAAGTCTACATTGTATGAAACTAGTACAGGGTGAAACGTTCCACCCCTGATTAATGTATGTTGCTCTAACACCTGCAGCACTCCGTTCTTGGCTTGACTTGGAGACCTTTCTCACACCTGGTTCAGTTCCTACTAATCTGGAATCTCAACGTAAATGCCGCAGTGACATATCATTCAGCAACATATCATATTAACACCCATAGGAGATACAACTTGTAGCATGGACTGCGAATCCATTTGACAAAGTCAGGGCCACCACCTCTGCGACTAACATTCAATGCAGCTAACTGGAAGGGAAGATGCAGAACATTCATACATTCTATTTCATTCAAAGTGCTTCAAGGGTTTAAAAAAGGAATAAAGAAAACAAGATAAAAGATGAAGAAATCAAAAATGAAAAAAAGATGAAGAAAATGGGCAAAGTGCAATCTTAAGTAGCCTGAAATTTTGATAACGCACAGAGGAAGAACATAAAGGCTTTTCAACTCATTTAAAAGGTGTCAGAGTCGGGATGAGTCTCAGATCTTCTGGAAGGTTCTCTTCCCGATACATGCAGCATTAATCTTAACCCGGCTTCACGCTGTTTTGTTTTAATTCAGTTAGCAGAGTGCTGCCAGATGATCAGAGAGGTCTGGAGGGTTTTTATTGTGGGAGCAAGTCAGAGATGATGAGTGAACAAGAAGCAGTAGTCCTTCTACATACAACCTACAACATACTGGAAACTGAGATCTGAGTCGTGCTGCACTGTTTTCAGCTTTCTCACTCTTTCATAGATGCCAACAGTCGCTGTTAAAATTCCAACATGGGTGGCAACATTCATTTAACATCTGTTTTGTTGTGTATGTCTGCCTCATAAAATTGAATGAGAACGGCCATTGATCTGTTTGTCTTGGTCATTTGACCAGTATAAAAGAAAATGGAGCTTGTTGGTAGTTGGTTGCTGAAAGCCAGTAGTGAAGGTAGTATTTAGATAAACGAAGAACATCCCACTACTAGTTTAACTACGTTTCTCAGTATTGTGATGGTGGTGTTGCTATTTCCGGAATGTCTTTGCTTTTCAGTAGCTTAGCTAGCTTAGTTATTGACACAAGCTGAATTTCCACAGGCATTTCTGAGCTTTCTGCTGCTGTGTGAAATAAAACAACTAAGGGTCAGACAGTAAGTGATGCCCCCCACCGGACCGACCGAAGCCCTTCCGTATGGATGTGACATCACATACCAATCCTTGGACCATGCAATGTTTCTGCTGCAGGAACACAGAGCCAACTGTCACCCTCTACCACCTTTGCATGACGGAAAGGCGGCAGAGGGTGAGGGCGTAGAGAACTTCATCCAGAGGGAGCCACTGTGCTGTCGGCCTACACACACAGCCACGAACATACACTGTGTAATTATACTAGTATTCTACAGTAAAGTACACTGTACATTAGTGCAAAGCAGGTGGATATTGCTATGGTACTAAGGTGTATGATTGTCCATGGAAGTTACAATTAATTGTGCAATGATAGTTGAATATACATTATACGTCGTGATTTAGATTATGAAATTATGTATTTTTTATGAATTAGTTAATTAGTAATTTGTTATATATATATATATATAATTGGCATTGACTTGGAATGAAGTTGATTCAATGGAAAAAAAAGACAAATAATAGAATAGCTTGGATATAGTTAAACTACTTTTGCCATATTATTGGAGCTTAGCTTGCTACATTTCTCTAGGTAGTAGCTTCAGTGTAGTGAACCTTCATTTAATGTAGAATAATTGGCAGATTAGCTCACCACACTTGCCAAGTAGCTTATCCAATACTGTGTCCTGCTAGTAAAATGTATATTGTCTTCTTTGGCTGCAAAGATACTTATCTTTATTGAATGTGTGATGTAGTTTTACCTTTTTATTTGCCTTCAACCCGCCTCTTCTTATATTTCTATATTTCTATGAATGTCTTTCAGCAACATTACCTGAATGTGCAGACTGATTGAGATGTTATCATGTTCTACATGCAGTAGGGGAGATACATATTGGTGACATAGAGCAACAGAGATTCCATTTGAGAAAAGCAACAGTTATGCCCCTTAATCTGTCTGTCTGTGTGTTGTTTTAGGTGAATATTTTCTCTTCTGAATCTCCATTATTGATGCAAAGTAAATACCTCAACATGACATCATATAAAATACAGGAATATGCATGAAAACCACAAAGTGGCCAGTTGTGTTGAATTTGAACAACATTTGCAATATATATATATATATATATATATATATATATATATATATATATATATATATATATATATAAACATTTTGTCTCTGAATCTATTGCATGTTAATTAACAATAACACAATGAAATTGTGTCATACCTTTCTGACTTATTTCGTCTTCCTGTAGTTATCGTTTATGCATGTGCTGTCCACTGGAAAGGAGAACTCCATGACAGGATTTGGGCAGCAACTAGCTCGTGGTTTCCTTTATGAGGGACAGCACCATTAAGGCATCGCCGACTTTTCCCATCCATGTTCTACTCGGTCAACAAAAGTCTAGTCCCATATTCATGGAATTAGTTACAGCAAAAAAAGTTTTTACTATCTAACTATCTAATACATAATATGCTGAGCCTGCTGTTAGCCATAATGATACTGAGTAACACCATGGCTGTCAGTGTGTATATAAGCATGATGTTTTATAAAGAATAATATGAAGGTAAATATTACTGCGAGAGTATCCATCCATCACACTATTTAATTCAAAGGAAAGTGCTTCAGAACTAAATGCATAACGAGTGATGTACAGTGCAACATGTTCTCACAGCCACTAACCATCTATTGTTCAGATGATCACGTTAGCCTCATTCTGAGTGGCTGATGTAACACTTCTTGTTCCTGTTCACTTCTGCACCGGCTGATGTTATAACAGGTCAATGACGGAGTCATTCACTTCCCACTTAAATTCATGTCATTCCACGTTCTGAGTGGCTTGCTCATGAATTGACTTGAATTGAGTTTGAGGCTGGAGAAGCAGTGATAGAAGGTCCTTGTTAGTGTAAAACCCTGAGTGTCTGTGACATTTGCTTGCTCTTAGTATGTGTTAAATGCGTTTCCAACTCGCACCACTCATAAACCATTTAAGTTCTCTTTTTTTCTGTTTTTCATTGCTTCAAGCTGTTATTCAGAAGAAATGACTCTAATGGTGTAATGATTGCATGCACTGGCCATTATCAAACTGCCACTATGCACTTAAAGCTGTCTGTGCTTACACCCGCCATTGTAACGATGAAGAATCCTTGACTTGAGCTCCGAGGCTGCCCACCAGTTATCCGTTTCTCATGATTAATTGTGACAGGGCGGTCGTATCCATTCGGTGTGCATAGCAACACAATGCCCATGACCTTGAATCTGTGAACGCTGCGTGAATAATTATAAATAATATATGGTAATAATTTGTTGTATTGTTGAATGCCTTAGTGCTCATAGAGCATTAGCACTTTGAGTGTTTCCACCATATGTAGCCGTCCTGGTGGTTCTGGTGAGTAGTTTAATCAGATAAAGTTTTCCAGGAAGGGGAAGGAAGATCAACAAGGTCAGCTGTGATCTATGCAAATACGCATGACATGACAGCAGTATAGTGGTCCAGTTGTTTGAACTAATTTACAGTGTCATACAGAGTGCTGCAGCCAACCGTGGGACAGTGGCCGGTTTATCATTAGATACGTGTGTAGGACAGACGCCTGACGCAAACAGTTCATTGCACTTAATGAAAACAGATGGCAGTCATCACACAAGTAAATGCAATGTTTCTCACTTTAAGGGCTTTTCTCATGAATTATCAATTCAGAACACAGTAGTGGAGGAAGTATTCAGATTCCTTACTTAAAGGTACAGTGTCATTATGTTTTATTTCTTGTGTAATCCCCTGAAAAAAAGGATAATTATTCTGCGCGACCTTAGAATGAGTCCTTTAAATCTACATATGGACCGGGTCTTCTTCATGGAGCCGTGTTTCTACAGTAGCCCAGAACGGACAAACCAAACAGTGGCTCTAGAGAGGGCCAATCACGTTTTAGCGTTGGCCACCGTAGGCCACTCCTACACGCTTGGCGAACTGCAAAAGTTTCACTTGGTTGCAATCTGCAACCTCACCGCTAGATGCCACAAAATCCTACGCACTGGCCCTTTAAAGAGTCTGCAGGGAGTATTTTGATAATAACGTTGTATCGAAGACAGAGTGAAAACAATGTGTAATGTTAAAGAGGCCGATCATGGGGATGAACCTCCAGTGAATAATCACCTAAATCCACAGCTTATCTCAGCTTTACAGAGCTTCATAGTGCATTTCAGCTCATTGATTAGCTGTCCGGCTGCAACTTAGCTGTTGTGTGTCAGTCTCACCGCTCTCATAGCGTCGTTCTGAAACGCAACAGGCAGCTGCTTTCAACACAAAAAAAGCTCTATAAACCAACTTAACACGACCTGCTCAGCACAAACAGCAGTCAGTCACAGTTGCCAGTTGCCATTGTGACGAAGTAGCATAAGGGCAAAGAAAATTAAAATAATATATATGCATTAACCTCGCATTATGCAGAGTCCTCCTGTGCGATTGGAGTCCTACCAGCAGCGTGTCTGACTCGCACCTGGATTCCAGACAACAGTGAGTGTCACCAGATGACAGAACCTGCAGGTGTGCCTCCATACATACCCAGTTTGTTCATTCAGCGGCAGCTGATAATTAGCTCTTTCTTTCAAACAGAGTGGCAGGAACATTATTTAAAACTGGATGGAGTTGCCATAAATTGTGGCTGATGCTAATCTTCCTCTTTCTCATGAGCTCCTTGGCGGCTTTTTGAATCATGTTAATTTGTCTCATGGAGTTTATTGTTTCATGAAGCATGCCAACTGAAGTATTTAACAAAAGTAAAGTAAAACGGCAATTCAGTCGGTTTACATGTAGTTTCGAATACGTTGTTTAAAATGTTTTGATAGTTTCATATATGTCAAAGGCGGCAAGAGTTGTTATCTCACAGTTAATTGTGTTTAAAGTAATAATGATCATCATTTATTAATATATTGCTTATTTATATTGTCATATTTATTGATAGATACAGTCATTCAACGATATCAGGGCTAAGTCATTGATCTCCACTGATCCTAAAACTGCAATGGAGGAAATACTCCAGTAAAGAACAAGTATCTAAACTTTGTCTTGAAGTAGAGTACTTTAGTAAATGTACTTAGTAACTACTTTCCACTTCTGTAGATGTCACCTACCAAACAGTTACAGAGTAGCAATCTCCAACCCATATAGACTTATAAAAAATGCGAATAACTTTGTTTCTTGTTATAAAAAAAATGATCTGACTGCGGTTCTATTTGATCCTTCAAAGCTATTCAATGTCATGTTGCGTCTTATACAAGTTATACATTGATTCTTAATATTGACAAGAGACTAGATATCAGCTTAGATTTTGGACACCGTAATATCGCATTAGTGTTGTCTTTTCCTGGTTTTAAAGGCTGTTTCACAGTAAAGTGATGCCATCTATAACTTGTCATCACAAATCTCATTGTAAATATTTAGTGAAAGCACCAATGGTCAAACCTACAATATCGCAATATCCATTATTTGGTCCAAAACATTTTGATATTTGATTTTCCCCATATTGTCCAACCCTAATTCTTGGCAAGAAAAAATATAATTTCAACAGCCTAAATCTGGACCAGCTGGTTATGATCATTCAAGACCAGCTTTCCACTATACAGTTGTAAGCCCTGCTTTTTGGAGGCAATGCTATAAAACACTCCTCAGTTGAGTTCTGTTAGAACCAGCGTGTTGACATGACTGTAGAGATATACTGTACGAGAAATGTACTGAACTTCTTTTGCATTAAGGTTTACGCTAGTTTTTTACAGCCAATGTGGTCATTCATGTTACTACCTGACATAAGTTTTTACATTTGACATAACTTGAAAATTAATTTAAATTAAGAAGCAGTCTAACAATTTGCCAAATTCAAAATAGTCTTGAAGTGAAGTTCTGAAGCTTCATTCATAATGTTGACATTTCAATTATTATTAATTACTTACAGAATCATTGTGTGCAATAGTTTATCTTCTCTTACCCTTTAGCACTCTCAAACACACACTCACCGAGCGCTGTGGCAGATCCTCGACTGTTATTATCTCAGTCAGTCCTCAGTCCAAATGTCAAACTTATTGAAAAAAGACAGATATAATCATTCACGAAATTTACAAAAAAATGTTATCCAACAAAATATTCTGCTTTAATCCATATCTTTTGGTGTTTAGCATCTCAAAAACAACATTTCAACTGTGGTCCAAAAACGAAAAATAACAAAAAACATTCAAAGTTTCATTCTAAAATCTCAATAGAAGCTTTGAATGTAATAAAAAAAGACAGTTGGCACTAATCTATTTGTTTGTTTCCTATTCATAGATCGAGGGCCGTGTATGAACGCCGGCTTTATTTCCAGTGCACACACATAAAAGCCAGCTAGCCATGTGGATATGTTTGCTGAATTTGACAAAGAAGTGTATCTGATTATAATCACAGTGGAGGCAAAACCATTTGCTACATATATTTTAGGTCATACAATATGAGGCTTTTTAATATGCTATTAATTTATTTGTTTGGCATTGTTTCCCAGCGGACATTTTGGCCGTCGATAATCTCATCTGCCAGTGAACTACTCTAGCAGCATAAACCCCGATTTACATGTATATGAAACACACTGTTTAAAAAATATACATTCACCATCCAAAACGCTGGTATTGTTTTCACCTTGTGAGTGTGTGTGTGAGTCATCATGGAAAGACGTTGTCCTGGAGACACGGACTGCAGCAGATCTACCACAGAGGAGGTTCTGAGCACTTTGTCAGGTGTTTATATGTCGGTCTCTCAGTCTGTGGACAGATTTCATCACCACTATAGTTACACAACCGCGCAAGATGCAGTCATGAGACTTTTAACGGTGTGTATTTCAGATCAAAATGAAGTTGGGTGTAATCCGAGCAAAGTGGTGAAGGGGCCATTGGATCCCATCACAAGATGGTCTCTAGTTAAAATAGTGTTTAGCTGGAAAAGCCTATTTTTTTGCAATACTAAAATAAAAACATCCTCTAGGTCAACCGTGGCTCAGTAACATATTCTGTACTTAGAATGTCTGTCACACTTGTGTGTCCTGTGGGGAGTGTTTCTCCACTATTTCTGATTCATGTCTCGACTTTGATGGAGCGCTGTGATAAAACTGGATTCCCATACGGCTCTTTCCTCTGACCCTGCAGTGGCAGTAGGAAATGACAGTATGAGTAAATGCTATTCATCCAGTGTGGTCCATTGGATTGAAGGCTGGGCATTGTGTGGTGAGAAAACAATAATATGTCTTTAATATGAATCCTTTGTCACCCGTTCTGTCTCGGGGACTCTGCAGGGCGAGAGCTCGCGGGCGTCGTAACCTTCTCTTCTTTTATTTTAAGACACATTTTCCAAGCTGCTTTGCAGAGAATGCTAAAGACATGCAAATCTGGGACTGGGCCTAGATTTGTGGTAAAAGGACATTTTCACAGGTGTTGACATTTTGGGTAGTCTTGCATGATGATCACTATGGCGTACATTCACTTAGAGTTTGGCAGTTGTTTGCTTTTCGATTGCTGTTAAGCATCATTTTGAACGCTGCAGAGTGAAAGGTTCTATTTAATCCTCATATCTCGCAAACACACAACACTTCACAGGACAATATATTGCACTTTCTCTACTTTTTAGGTCTGCAGGGGCCACGAGTCCCAAGTTCCATTCCAGCCATATTGAGTATTTTTATCCATTTCTTATGCAGGGAGTCTGTGTTAAACTATACTTGTAGGCCCAGGAGGGAGAGAGCTGACTCATATATGTATCTATTTTCAATGTCTTTTTTAGAACAGTCCTCATAGCAGCATTGGGCATATATTGTAGACATGTATTATTTCATTATTTATTGAATGCTGCTGAGAAAGCAGCTGCTTCCTGTTCCTTCTAGTTACTGTTTTTGTGTCTGGCACCTGAAATATTAATGCGGTTTTCCGCATATCGCATGATAAAAAGAATATTCTAGGTTTGGAAAATAATAGTAGAAAGCACAGTGCCTGCAATGTGATTGTCATTGTGGGGGGTTTTGTCATAGTCAAGAGCTCACAGTTGATACTTACATTCCTGTGAAGAGCACGCTCCGAAAGTTTAGCTGAGAAAATCAGGTTTTCTGAACATCGCCACATCATGTGAATGTGTTCTATTATGTTCTGTGTCTTCTGTGTTATTTGTGTTTTACTTTCCGGTAGTCATTTCCAATTTCCAATGTGCACTATGGTCGGGTTTGCTTTTAACAAGAGTGTTGGACTGGACCACCAATTTGACACCAGTCTCTGCTCCTTTTAACCTGACACAACAAGATTTTAAACCCACCTGCCAATTGTATTCCATAGAGTGCAAACACATTTGAGTGAACGTGTTTGGACACTGTAACAGGCCTCTTGTTGTCTCAGTGTGCAACAGAATAAGATTAAATTTACCCAACAAATACAGTTTTTAGGAGGACAGAAGAAAACAGAAGAGGACCTGAGTGTACCCTGAGGGGCTATTTTAGTGTCGGCTGTGCAATAAAACTGGACAGGACCTTCAATACAAACTGGATAAACGACAATGCATACGAATTGTTATAATAATAGATCTCTGGCATACGAGTAGAGACTCGTGTATGTCTAGTTTAACTTTGTTCAATACATTGAATTCAGAAGATATTTTTAGTCCACAATGTATGAAATCCCCTGCACATGGTATGCAGCAGCAGAGAACATCAGCTAGGGAGTTAAAAATATTTTTGCAGAGGTGAATGTGGGCATCTGACATACAGTATATGTATGCTGAAGTAGTGTGAGTGTCTACAAGCTGAAAGACAAAAATAGAAATACCCCTCTGGTGTTTTTGAGAATGCACGCAGGAAACAAAGAAAGAGATTTTAAATGGTCAATATGGCTCAACGAGGCTGTACTTTGGCATGGCAGTGCTTTGGGATGAATGCCAATGTCAGCATGCTAACATGCTCAAAATAACAATGCAAACATGCTGATGCTTAGTATGTACTGTATGGCGTTAGCCATGTTATCAATCTTAGTTTAGCGTGTTAGCTTGCTAACATTTGCTGAATAACAAAAAAAACACAAAGGACAGCTGAAGCTGATCGGAATGACGTTTTGCAAGTATCTGATCATACACCAAAGTATCGGAGGAATTGAAATTTTGACCTGATGATGGCGCTAGATGTTAAGTCAGACGATCACCCAAGTTATTACAATTCCTCTTGAGAGGGAAATGAAAGTGGCAATTGATAATTGTTGAAATATTTATCTAAAAATAAAAATGACTACCTTACGATGGCACCAAAGTTGAAAGTAGTCCTAATCCTATCTGGACCATGAATGTCCGTACATTTATTGCATATGTGTCATTTACACTTGGGACATACCCCAACCACTTGTTCCATTTCATCCCACACATTTGTTAAAGATGCTAACTAACAAACGAGAACATTTTGAGAGATGTTTATTTGCACAATTACAAAACATGCAATGCAATGCAAATATATAAGAAACTAATGTGCATTGTCCAAAAATATGTATAAAATGTATGGAATTCTAAAAGAATGAATATGAAATACAATCAGTGATTGTTTTAAAATGAGTATGGACAAAGAAATGATCTAATCCTAATAGGTGGGATATTGTCATTGTTGGATTGACATGGTGTTTCAGCTGTGGATGTGATGCATATGAATGACTAATTGCGTGGTCGATATTGTTGTGCGTTTCATTCTAAATATGTTCATATTGTTGACTCTGCAGTACCCTCGGCTATCCCCTCCTGTTGCGCCGTTATAGAATTATAGGGCCAATACAGAAAATAAACCAATAAATAACAACCAAGGAAAATGCTGAAATGGTCCTGTAATCAACTTTATCTTGCCACACTGATGCAGTTGAGCACTAAAGAGAGCAATGACAATTCAATTTCAAACACAACTTGAAGTGTCATTGCAACAGACACTGAGCACAAACCATTTTGGCATGAAGTGCAATTGAGAAAAGTCTGCTGACTGTCAGCTGAGCGCTACAGCAGGACCATTTTCTGACAGTTCACCCATTGTTGGCCTCACTCCAAAGTACTGGAGCTCACAAGTGCAGCCAATTTGAAAGCCGTTCTGCTGTCTGATGTTAAGGGTTGAGACCCGATGTGCCATCTTGTCATCAAGGTGTCTTAGTTGGGTAAAACACTGTCACACCGATGAACTAAATACCTCACAAGAAGCTATTCTCTGTGATACTTTTCTTAAAACAACTCTGCTATAATAGATAAAGAGAACCCCCAGTGGATTATGATTATCAGAAGGATAAAGGCATGTAGCATACACATTCTATCTCTTCCTTTTCTGTGATTGATTTCTCCCTGTGTCCCTGTAGAACAGCGCTGCTAATGCAGCTGAGCAGGGATTTCCTGGATGTGACATTGTCCATGTTTGTTTTATCCACACAGCCAAACAAACAACTAAGCAGACCCAGGAGTGTGAAGTGGTTTCGGAAACTACATGTGTATGTTTTAAAGGGCACTTCAGCCAAAGCACATAAACAGTATATCCATCCAGAACTCCCCGTGTGATTTACTGAGGTCTGGAGATGGCTGCCATAGAAATGTTTGCCTCGGCCCCCGTGCACGGAGCTCCACCGGCAATGGTTGTTTCTTGTTTCAGAAGTCTTCACATGGTTACTCACTGTGATCTGCAGACCTTGTTGTGAACAATTTTGCTACCAAAGGCGTCCACAAACTGTTTCTGCCTCTGCACAGAAGAAAAGAAGTGGCACAACCGTACGGCAATCTGTAGGGATATTACGGTGCTGGTTTGTTTTTGTTTTTTCAGAGGCATTTTTTGTCGCTTGTGAGCATCAAAAACAAGCTCCATTGTTTTGGTCGCCTGGAGACATCCCCAAATTTTGGCAAATCCCACTAAAGCTATCTGGATGAAGAGATACCCCTCCAGGTAGGTGGGGCAATGTGCCATGAAAAGGCCATAGACACGCTGAAAGGTCAGGGGTTTGAATCCCAGGACCAGCTGCTGGGAATGACAGTTTTTCACCGGAGGGAGGGAAAAAAAAGATTATTAATGCTCTCCCTTGCAGGTGCTCTTGTGTACCTAACCTCTGGTAGCTCAGGTAGCGAGCAGAGGGAGGGCTGAACTGAACATGTGCACCATTATGAATATGAAGCAGGACAATGCCGAACACACCGCGGACTCTCAACAAAAACGTCTTTCACCGTCGTCACAGAGCAACTACAGAGGAAGTCTAATAAAATGAATAAAAAAAGTTTCCTCCTGTTGAACCTTCACCTGCAGCCACTTGGCATGCATTCAGCTAAATCTACAGCACCACGGCAGAAACTGCCAGGGAAATACAAGGAGAGGGAGATAACCTTTTATATTTATATTTTATCACCTAATATATTTATATATGAAGGCAATCCTTAGTGAGAGCTTTTTTTCAGTGTGTGCAGGGCTTTTCAAGTATGTTGTGCTAACTTCATATTTTTTATCTCTGTGTTGCCAGGATTTGCTACTGGAGCATTTCTCTCCAAAATGAATAAACCCTGTGAAAAATTGGTTCCTGTAGATAGTCATAAATAATATAGTAATATCCTGTACTAAGTCATAGGTTTGGTTGTAACAATGGGACTTCTTTTTGTTGAACGACCAGTATCCACATTGGTGTGTGTGTGTGTGTGTGTGTGTGTGCGTGTACTGACGACGTGCACACACACACACACACACACACACACACACACACACACACATAAAGAGATTATCCTGCATTATTCTTGCTTTACTTATTATACCTTTCTTATATTTATTATAATCAGTATATATTCTCCCATATAACATGCCCTTAACAGGACTTGTGTCATTTATATGGATTTATAATGGATTTAAAATTTTGCGTCCATTCATATTTAACAATTACATGACAGATTTATTTCCATAAATTGCTATAATCAAATTTTTTTTTTTAAATACCCGTAAATAATATTCTACTCAGTTTTGCTGTAAGCAATGTAATTAAAACAACAAGAGAAAAAAAAGAAAAATAGGACACTTTTAACAACTTGAGTTGTGATTAGTCTCACGTGTTTTCTAATTAAGGATTTATTTATTTTACTTAGAATGTGCATCGTTTCCAGGCTTAAGTCAACAGCTGACCTTTAGAGCTTTAATATGTTACTTCCCCCTTTGAGGCCATTTAGGGCTCAGTGGTAGAGCAGGCTCGCCCTTCAATCAGAGGGATGGGTGGTTCGATCCCCGGCTTCTCTAGTCCATATTGATGTGTCCTCGGGCAAGACACTTTGCCAAATTGCTCCCACAGGCTGTTCCTGTTGGGTATGAATGGGTATGAATGGGTATGAATGGTTAGTCAGGGTCCTGACGGGCAGGTGGCACCTTGCATTTGAGAGCTTTGAGATATAAAAACGCTATACAAGTACAGTCTATTTCTGCTATGTGGTAAAAGGACATTTTCACAGGTGCTGAAAGTTTGGGCAGTGTTGCGTGATGATCACACGGCGTACATTCACTTCGAGTTTGGCAGCTGTTGGCTTTTTGATTGCTGTAAAGCATCAGCTATTAGTTTAGTTTAGTTTTCCCTCCTCAACTTGACGGTAATAATTGGAGCCTTGATCTGTTGATATATGAAGGAATTTTCTGCTGTGTATAGTCTTCTCTTCCATGTCTATTTCTTTATCTAAAGTCAAGGATTTATTATTGTCATTACACAATATAGCATTGCACAATTAAGGTGGTTATAGCCCCCGTCATGGCATGCTACACAAACAGAAACAAAATAAAAAATATATATATAAATATATATATATAGACAAATGACAGAAGAAAATAATAACAAAAAATAGTGAGAATGAGTGCAAAAGGTAGTGATATGGTAATGTTTAAAAGCAACATATGAGGAGGTTCCATGTCATTTTTACGATGGAGTGTAGAGGATGAGTTGGAGTTGAGGACTCTCACAGCCTGAGGTATGCCTGGGGTCTATATACCAGCTGCAGAGTGAGGTACTCAGGTTCGCGGGGGAGATTGTGTTAAATGCATTGAAATCAACAAACAGCATTCTAAGGAAGTTGTTATTATTTTCAAAGTGCGTGAATGCTATTTGAGAGGTAGCCTGATGATTTCAAATCACATGGTGGAGCAACTCCATGATACGTTTCCAAATACTGGAAAAGGTGAATGTGTTAATTACCTTAATACAACCTTGAACATGTCCCACGTTATTTTTTTTATTCTCTTCAGCTTCATGGTATGTGTCTGATTCTTGACATTTCCTGTTTGGTGACCTGGCCTCCTCCTTTCATAAGCGCCCCGTAGCTTTCTTTACTGTCACTCTGGTTGCTAATAGAGAGTATTCTTTCATTTAGCCCCATTCCTTCAAATCTCACCCTCACACCATCATTGTCCCTGCATTCAGCGCCACACACAGACTGCACACATTAGTTTTTAGGCCGGGACGTGTTAAGCTTTGACCCAGGAATGTCTTGTTTTGCTCTATTTACTGTGAATGCTGTGTGTGTGTGTGTGTGTGTGTGTGTGTGTGTGTGTGTGTGTTTGACTAGGGTTAGTGTGTGAAGCTGCCTGGTTGACACACATTAAAGACTATGTGTGATAAATAGAGTCATCCACCAGATGCTGACATTTGTTTGCCCAGAAGTCACCTTCCCACATCAGTGTTTTTAAAAGACCAGTTTCAGTTTATGCAAACTAATGCCAAATTTATAACATCCATTATTTAAAAAAAAGAGTTGGCACAGAAAGCTGACTTTCCATTCTTTCACTGATGCATCACATGTTCTGCCAAATCCTGGTTTTATAGTATAAATACCCCAGTGCATTCTGAGCCTTGATTTATTTTATCTAAATTTCACATTCTCCTGTTCCTCTGCAGAAAAAACGATTTTAAATTGTATTTGGACTAATACAAGTAATGTTGATGTTACAGATTTTATACGGCTGAATGAATCAAATCAGAAGTATTAATGTGGTAAGTGAGGTGTACAGTACAGTGGGCATGCAGAAATCATTAATCACCCATGTAGCACTACAACCGCCATGATCTCACAAACATATTTGTATGCACATTTTGAAGTAAGGCATAAGTAGCACAGTATAAAATTCGATAAAACTTCCTCAATTGATTAAAATGTTTTTACTTGAGGTGTTTTTTGTCTCTTTATCAAAAAAAGTGAATAAAAAGTAAAAATTGAATTCTGATGTCGCAAACATTTACCTCACATAACTGATGAGCTGTTTCCCCTGTAAGCATCTTCCCTGATATCTATTTATGTTGTCTTCAACTCTCAACAGCATTAACATGGCTTAAATCTTGCCCAACTATAACAAATTCTTGAAGACCCCTCTCAGTTCTTCTCTCGTAGATGGTTAGATGTCCGGTCCGCACCTCTACTTCTCCTGATCTGTTCACGTGTGTAGTTTTTACCGCCAATTTCTGACTAAACTGCGCTTTGTGTAGCAGAGTTTATTTTCTCCAACTCAGTTGCATTTCTTTTTCCAAAGTTTGCTTGACAATTGAATGGAAACGCGACCATTCCATTCTGCTTATCCTATTTAGGGTCGCGGGGGCGCTGGAGCCAGCTGCCATTGGGGGAAGGCAGGGTTCACCTGGACAGGTCGCCATGTTATCTCAGGGCTCACATAGAGACAGACAAACATTCACACTCACATTCACACCTACGGGCTATTTAGAGCCTCCAATAAGCCTGAGCTGTATGTCTTTGGGCTGTGGGAGGAAGCCGGAGAACCCGGAGGGAACCCACGGGGAGAACGTGCAAACTCCACACAGAAGGACCGCCCGGGATCGGGGATCGAACCCGGGCCTCTCTTGCCGTGAGGTGACAGTGCTAGCCACTGCACGGTAACGTGACCAATGATCTCCTATTATTGCAAAGACCTTCATATGCCATATTGGTTGACTATATTCATACTGCTGTTTATTTTAATTAATTCATTTTAGTTATAAAATGCAATAAAAACCCAAGCTCTATGTAACATGGCCAGTAATCTCCTCCCCATAACTCCTCTGGAAGTAGTTTAGTAATTGGTGATACAAGGATTGTTTGGAACATAATGAGTAGAGGCGAGTGGGGCGAAGCTGCTGTTATTCATCATCATTCTACAATTTCATGTCAGTGGTTGGATAGAATAGTTTTAAAATAGTGTTTGAAATGCATGCGGCTGTGAGGGGATAGCCTCGAGTGCCTCGAGTGTACTAAAACGACAACATGCATGTCCAAGGCCTTGAAAGCGGATCGAAAACGTGATGCTAAATGTGGCAGATTGCCTGATGCCCTGCTGCAATTTGACTTTGACAGGTACTGTTGTTGTCCTTTCCTTGTAGTTGGCAAAGGTGAGTATTTATTTTAAAGACAGTAGTAACTGTGGTCACCATGAATGATTATCTTCTACAGTACATGTATGTGAAAATCTGAATTTGAGATCAAACACCTTACTGGCCACCAGCCCCTGGATATTGTTATAAATTACACCGCTGGTAAAATAAATAATCCCATTTAACATGGAGTGGTTCTCCAGGACAAATGGCTGACTGCAGAGGGGACGGTATGGGGAGCGGTAGGCTATGTGCTCAGCTGAATCATCACCTCTGTTCAACTGTGTGGAAAATGTGAAATAGAATGTGAAAATGAAAAAGTTAAAAAATTGTTTGCTAATTTAGATGTAAGGAGTACTTGAAGAAGATGATGAGTTTGTGGCATGCATGCGTGCCGCTGTGTGTCCTTTTGATGCAACATGAAGCCCAGGAGCACATCATGGTGCAATGATTTATTTTGTTGTTTATTTTTTAACTTGTTCACCGTTTAATCTTTTTGGGATCAGAGATGGAAGGAAATGTCAGCGTGCACATTATCTGTGTCAACTGGATTACTGGTACTGCGTGTCACATTCTGATGTTAAGTTATGAGCAGTGCTTGAACATGCATTTGCTCGTCATGAAAGAGACCTCTCATGTCTGATGTGATCTAAAGAACGAGGCATGTGTCAAAAACAAGTCTTCTCAAACTTCTCAAAGCGTTCCTCCCCACCACCACATGGTTTTTATTTTTAAATTGCTACATGACCTCCATGCTCTTCTGGAGTATTCCGTTGAAATTTAACGTCTCGCTTCTAAGACTCACTTTTACTGTAAAAAATTAAAAAAATGAACTCAAAATGTCAAGGCAACAAACTTGTAAAAAGTTTCATATTTAAAATAAGGTTTGGCAATCTAACCAAATTTCTTAAAGCAGCTATAACCAATATTTGTATGATAACAATGTGTGAACAGAGAATTTGAAAGGGCTCTCTGGTGATGAACCTACAGAGAATGATCTGCTGAATCGGCAGCTCTTCTTGGATTTACTGAGCTTTATAATGAGCTCCGGCTCACTGTTCAGCTGCCCGGTTGCATAATTCACTGTTTTGGTTCTTTCTCAACGCACGTTATTTTTGACATGGACAAAAGCGTTGTGCTGAAAGCCTAAATCTCTGACGTGTTTTCGTGTCCTCTTGTCTTTCTTCCCACCAGATGCAACGTGGACAGCAAAGTATCACGAGTGGCGTGGCTCAATCGCACCACCATCCTCTTCGCAGGAAGTGAGAAGTGGTCTCTGGACCCCCGCGTCATCCTGATGGAAAACACAGCAGTCACAGAGTACAGCATCAAGATCCAAAATGTTGACGTCCACGACGAAGGGCCCTACGTCTGCTCCATCCTCACAAACAAGAAGCCAAAGTCCACAAAAGTGCATCTCATCGTTCAAGGTAAGATCCTGTCAGCATTAATAACCAAATGTATCAAACGGGATCTGGATCAGGATGCTGGAACAGTGTTATGTGGGTTTTTATTTTTATTTTATTTTTTTGCGGTGTGGGTATTCAATTTACAGATGGCCGATTGTAAATGATTCATCTCATCGTGATTTTAAACATATTACGATATGCTGAGTATTGCATATTCGATTTATTTAATGTATTCAAATTTAGCAGTTTTTCAACATTTGTTTTGTCTAATTAGACAAAGGTTTTTTTTATGTGGTAATCCGACTTCAGTCATTTGTGTTGCATTAAAATGGGATTCATATCCAAGCAACAGACTGACCAACATAAAAACCTGTAAAATGTTGCTTCATGCAGCTGACAAACTGAACCGTTTTACAGCCACAGTCCAACTTAACCGAATGCAAACATGAGTGGACTACTGTACTATTACAGGTGTTTTAAACAATGCAACTTGTACGCAGCCACTTCAGCAACTGGGTGATTTAACAGTAAATTAAATTTAAATAAAATACAATAAAACATGTACTCTGGGAATAAAAAAAGGTGAAAGACGTTTGGACAGTGAAGGAATGATGGCATGATGATGGAGAGAGGAGCTGATCAGCATGCTAGAGGTCAGAACTCTGCTGAGACGCTAGTACCTGGACTGCAAAGGTGTCTTTTGGCCAGCTTGGGCAGGAAAGGACAGACCTGCTCATGTGTTTTCCATCAGCTCAGGGGGTCTTCTGTGAGTGCCAGTGGTGTGGCCTTCTGGTATCTTTTCATATCTTATGGCAGTTAATGACTTTGGTGGGGCTTCAAGATCATTGTAAGTCGGGCCGAGCACGTCTGCTAGCCCACAGGACTTCCTCATCTTGGCGGGTATGATGGGGGGGTCTGGGATCCTCTTCAGTGTAGCCAGGTTCCTCCTGATGTTCCTGGGTTTCTGGCTCGGAGATGGTCTGCTGTCTCACTTCTTAGAACACACACTCACACACATACACACACTAAGAGAGAGAGAGAGAGAGAGAGAGAGAGATTTAAGTATGCAACAAATATGTTGTTTCTCTTCGGTAAAGCATGACAGTGGTGGAAGAGGTAATCAGATATTGTTCTTAAATAAAACTACCGATATCACAGTGTAGAAATAATTTGCTACAAGTAAAAGTCCTGCATTCAAAACTTTACTTGCGTAAATTTAAAAAAAGGTATTGGCATCAAAATATAATTAAAGTACCTAAGGTAAAAGTATTCATCATGCAGAACGACCCATTTCAGAGTCATCTGGATTCAAGTGATGCATTAATGTGTTAATCACTTTAATGTTGCAGCTGGTAGAGGTGGAACTCATTTTAACTACTTTATATACTGCTGTGTAGTTGTGTTGATAATCTCAATTTGAAAACTAAAGTAACAAAAGTTGTGAAATAAATGTATCATTTAAAAGAGTATAAAAGTGCAATACTTCCCTCTGTAATGTAGGAGAGTGGGATATAATGGAAATGTTCAAGTAAAGTACTCTACACGTACCTCAAAATTGTACTTAAGTGCATTACATGTACTTCCATTATGACTACACTATTAGCAGAGCAGTGGCATTGTTTAAGTGTGTTAGAATACATTACTCCATTAATATTAAAATGCTTGTTTACCTGAAGGGTCACAGCCTCAGGAGCCCCTTGTCTCTCTTCTGTGAACCGGAACGATAGGGTTTAAAACCTATGTTCCACGATGATGATGTTTAGAGGGTGTTCTTCTCTCCTGGTGAATCTCTTCTAAAGATCTTGACTGATGCTTGGTTTCATGTCTCTGACCAGTGCTGTGTCACCGACGCTGTCCTGTGTGTAGTCCCTCAGACATCAGTGGTCGCCATTTGCATCGACTTCAAGGCCCGGACAATTTCTTTGCCGAACCTGATATCCGTCTCATTCAAATCTCACCTCCGGAGAAAGCTGCCCTGCACGAATGCTAGACTGTTGTTCAAGGGTTCACCGGAGTGTTTCATAAGCAACGTTCCATCTCGTGCTGACATCAGTCCTTGGTTTGCAGCTCGGGATCTGTAACATTTTCCCTTTTTTCTCCAAAGAGTGGTTTGCCACCGTGCTTCTGTTGTTGCCAATTCAACGCACGTTGTGAAGCAAGATTGATTATTGTCTGATCTTGCTCAGAATCGGAAGGCAGCTTTTTCAAGCTAAGTTCTCCAGTTTATTTTCGGTTGAGCTGATTTAACGTTGGTCTGGCCGCCAACGGTTAACGCCATCTCTGGATGGTGGCGTGTGAGGTGAACCCCTCCCCGTTCGTAGCGTTCCCCGAGCCTTGTATTTTCATATGACACTCCTTGCAAATCGCCGGTGTCACATCCACGTCCTTCTTCCCTTTCTTCCCTTTTGGATGCCGCATTTCAGATTTCTTTCTTTAATAACTCCTTCTTTGTTTTGAACAAACTTCCTGCCAATCCTGCTGACTTTACCCATAGGGCACCAGAAGAAAACTCAGCTCCATCTAGTGCACTATAAAAGCAATTGTTACCAAAAAGTTGAATTTGTATTTGCAATATTAATACTTTATATAATAAGAGATGGTTATGTGTCGTCCTTGTATCGATACAAATATGGCGATACAATGCCGTTTGGATTTTCCCCACCTCTAAAACCCCGGCAGTTGTTCTTGTCTGGATTCGACCAGCTCAAGTCTTCAGTCAAATGAACTCAGGAAACCTCCCTCCTCTGTTTTAGGATGGAGATTAAATAGATTTCAGTGAGCATCAGAGCTGGTGATGAAATTAGATTCAATCTTGATTTAATTTTAGATTGCTGATAGATATTGATTAAGGGGCACAGTATGTTGAAATATGTCCTGGCTAAGTTTCACTACAAAGTTCATCTAAACCAACTATTGGCGCTGAGACTTTTGTTTTCTTTAATGATTAAATCAATTTCCTTCACTGCAAGTTTCCACAAACAATTAGCACCAGCGCCATGAGTCTGCATTAAAGTGACATATAATTTAAAATGAGATGAAGTAGTTGTATCGGATACCTCATGTAGAATCACAAAGACAATACGCTGCATCAAGGAAAGACTTTCTTTGAGGACACGTTCAGATTTTTCTTTTAACAAAACTGGCACATTTTCTAAAAAAATTGACATGAACTTCACAAAAAAACAGTTCAACTTGATGATATTCTCTTTCATGCAGTCATAATTAACATTGAGTATTTTTCACACTGTATAATTCATGATGATATCTCATTAACTCTTAATTGATGCTGAGAAGCATCAGGCCATGGATTTAATCAAACAGTAGACAAAGCATATTCTCGCAAGGAGACACGTCTCCAATTATACTTTCCCATGGATTTCTATCTGTCCCTTTTTCCTGACCTTGAATTACCCAACCATCTGGATGCTGCAAGCTCATACTTGCAACTAAAGACCAGCCACGGGATCCACAGAACGGGCAAAGCTGGGCGCTGATACATCAATAAAACACTGACGATGGTCCTCTTTGTTGTCACAGCAAAGGACGGATGCACCTAAGAGCAACAGCGTCTGTCAGTGGTCCAAACCACAAACCGACTCCTGCCACAGCTCTCCATGTCAAAGAGGGATGCAGATTTCCAGAAATGTGCTGTCTTTAATCAATTACCGTCCGTGTTAACAATTAATTGTTGATTAATACCTTTATTCCTCAATCGTTTTTTTTTTTAAACTACTGCTGTGGCCACGTAATCCAAATGAAATACGCATTATAGTTGCAGATTATAATAGCAAAATAATGCATTCACTTTGCCTTTTGGCAATAGTCAACAAATGACAGAAAAGTTCAAACTATGAAATAGCTGTTTCAAGAATTCGGGGATTGAGAGTTCATGGATGGAAGCCAAGTCAATCAACGAGGCTAATACTGTCAACAATAACTACTCACAACACCACGCATCAACAATGTCCTGCAGCAGAAACTGTACAGCACACTCGCCTATCTTTCTAACCCAACACACACACACACACACACACACACGCACACACACGCACAGACACGCACAGACACGCACACTTGTGTATTGATGTACCTTCTGCCTAATGCGCAGAAGGTATATCACAGTTCAGTTACAGCGAACAGACTAGAGATAAAAAAATATTATATCTACCTTCAGAGAGGTACTTAACCAAGTGTAATCAGGATAATGAAGCAGAAATAACAGAAGATATATGTTGTGATGATTGCAAGTGAATTCCAGACACCCCTAAAAATATAACACTGTTGTGGCAACTTTGCCAGCCCACTGTAATGTTTCTACATTCCACTACCAGAGGTAAAGTGTATTTACATCCAAAGGCTGGAGAAGAATGAATAACAATCTTTAGAAAGTCTATAATGCTTGCTCTCAGTCTTATGATGCAGTGTATTTTGTGAGGAGGACATTGAATGAGGGGATCTCTTGGTTTCACAGGTAAGGCCTTGACGGTTACTCTTCCGGTCGCTATATATTTAATGGAAAAAAACATTATTAACTAAGATTAACCGATCCATTGACATCCGTAATTACCTAGGCCATGTAGTTATGTCTGGTTGATGCAGAAAACATCAACATGTCTAGGAGTTTGCGCAACATCAATATGAATATATATATATACTGTATATACATATACATATATATATATATATATTGCTTATACGAATGGCAATCCAACTGTAAAATGAGTTTCTCAGCTCTCTCATGATTAGAATCTCCTTTGGATGGGGTTTGAGATCGAGTGTCCTCAGGCAGAAAAAAGGAGGTCTTTTTTACAATACAAGAGAAGCCTTTGTCACTGATCTTCACATACATTCTTGTTACATTTGTTTTTCTGACATTTCATGGTGGAGAGGGGAGGACCGGGTGAAGTCGGAGAGGCCTTGTGTAATAATTCTTTCATACTGCCTTTTTTTGCTCTATTTCTGTATGGCCTCTGTATACGACTGTAATGCATAATTATAGTTGCCATGGCAGTAGTGAAGTAGACTTTGATGTATTTATGTAGGCAGCTTTGCTGTTTATTTGGATAGAGAGACAGGCATGGTCCAGTGTTTCTCCTACTCTGGCACTGGTTTAGGACCACACAGTGGTGCAATGCTGCTTTGGCCTGATTACACACATGCCAGTACACAACATGACTACAGAGTCAACATACAATTGCTGCCACTTGTTAAACTTTATTTAGTTCTGTGTTGTGAGAACATTTTGTGGGGAGAAGCACTGATTCATGTCAAACCCTGGAGTCACAAATGAATGAATAGAGTACATACTGCCACCTTTATGGCAAAGACAGATCAGGAAGTCCCTGGGGGATGTTAGTGGGGCCTTTGGCCCCCAGAGGCGCTCTCCTCTCTCGTACCTCAGAAATGGAGATTGGTGTTGAACCTGCACACAGAGAAGGACTGTGGAGGCTAACATCAATCAGCCCAGTGACCTTGTCAGCTGATACCCTCAGGAATATAGGGCATCTGCCTCCATAGTGACTGCACACAGGGAGCGAACTGACTGCAGTTAAGCCAAACTACAATAACGGATATTATCTTGGATTGCTCCGTAATGCATAGTGTATGCATCCCAAGGACTGGAAGTGGCAGAGAAGCCGCCAAGGACTCTGAATCGACATCAAGTAACACTGTGATAACAACTTTAAGGACTTTGGTTCTGTTTCGTTAATGAGCCAAGAGCCGAGCCGTTTCCCTCCTATTGACTACTCCTGAAGCACCACAGCAACAGCTTCGTGTTCAGGGTAACTGCAGCTCGAGTTTGGACACTTAGAAATAATGTTGAAAGAGCTAGTCCTGCTTTGCTCTATGTAGCTTTTGACGTAAAGCAACTAACGTTTTCGTAGTTTTTGAAGAAGAAAACAGCACTTCCTCTTCAGCTAACAATTGAAAAGTTGAATATATAAGCAATAGAATGTGTTATTTCAAAAATCAATACGCTGAGTGGTCGCGCCACTGCAGCTTCCCATGAATGGTCTGGAGTGGCCAGTAGCTTATGGTGGCTACTTCAATGTGTCATTATGCTGTAATTGCCACATTTAGCCACAATGGTCGCTGTTCAGTAAACATCACATGGTCCCAAGTAATACATTGGGGGCTAACCAGTGGGGCACATGTGGTGCAGTCACATGGAATCAGGCAGATGGTAGATGGACAACACCTTTCTGGATGGTGAGCGGTGGACGGTGAGCAAACAGTCCAACAGAATGGTAGAGCGGAAAAACGTAACACACATGATATGTTGCGATGGTGAAAATATATTAGATGGAAGGATTTAGTGTCTACTATTATATGTAATTATTCTGGTAAAACATGTAACTGTAAAACATATCTTTCTTTTAATATTCTACTGCAAACTTACAGCGCTGTCTCCGCGCGTGAGCAAGCTTCATAACATCTGGTTCTGAATTCCATCGTGGAGGACGACAACAAGTTATAATATTTGAACTCTGGACGACAATGCCATACCGTTACTGTTGTCGGTATTCCCTGTCGACCTCTCCTAATTTTACTGTCCATGCTAAATTGATTTCCGGTTTGCTATCTGCCATCTGCCTGATTCCATGTGAATGCAGCAATACACGGGGACTCGCATGTATGTCCGGCCCGGCTATGAAAACAAAGCACGGCGCTCTAATTCCAACACACAAAGGGAGAAAGTGACTTCATACTCTGCTCAGGTTGACATTACTCCTTTATATATATTTACAGAGATAATAGTTGTTTTCTGCTATATCAATGCTCTGAATATTAAATATAGAACTTTTAAATACGTGCAGTGAATTGGGTAATGTGGTCGTGATAAAATATTCTTGCATAAAGCAAAGGCTGAACTGCAGTAAGTAAATATTGCGTTCATTATTTGTCCGATTTTAAAGCCTAAACGAACGTTAATCTTCACGGCTGACACCAGTGCTGTCTGCTCTGTGTCGCTGTTTCACCTGCAGGCTGTAAAGCTTTTCATGACGAGAAGCAGAGCAGGCCACTAGAGGAGGAGCCTTCAGTTGTAGATCTGATGCTGTTAAAGACAGATGCCAGACTCGCTCAGGGCTTTGCAATCTTGCATCATAGCAAAAAATAGTCTGTACCTGTGTGTGATATCCGACAGTCTAGTCACATGCGGGTCAGGTAGCGTGGAGATGTTCAGGTTCTCATCAAATACTTTGCATCGCCTTGTGATGGAGATGCAACCTGTGAAAAGGTGTTTGACTAAATGACAAAATGCTTAATTTCCAGGTATGTTGTCGTGTGTTTCCAGGATGTTCCAGAGATGTCTGCATTGTGGCTCCAGGCATGCATGCTTGAAAATGCTATAGTCCCAATGTATTCAACCCTAAGGCTATAAACGTGCGATGTCTGTAGAATGGCCCAGCAATCACCTGTTTCGGGAGGTTAATTTGTCAAAACACAAACAACTGCAGGCTGTATTGTGGTACATGCAATAATATTTTGACATAGTCATACAAGCTGCTGTGGAAAATGTGTATGCCCTCAGTTAGCTCCGAAATATACTTGTCATCTGTGATGTTGATGTGCAGACACGGGTGTCTGTTATTGTTCAACCTCCCAACACTTTTGCACCAGTTGAGTCTAAATGTATTTAAGGATAAAAGATTAATCTATCATCATTATGCAACACAGAGTTGCATAACAAAATGCAGTTGTAGCACATTGCACATGCATTTCTGTCGTTAATTTTTAGAATTTGCCTCATACGTAATGTAAACAGCAGCAACTAAAATAACTCTCGAGACAGATAATACGGACGACATTTTCATCCGACATCAACAATTCACTGTCGTGGTATTCAATTGAATTATGAGACCCGTATTAAATAGATGTATGAACATAATTAAACATTTGATGTGTGCACTCATTTGACATAAAGTAAATAACAGACTGCATCTATAGATTCATTACTAAAGAGGAACATTCATGTCTCAGTGTAGTCTGAACCAGTAAGGCTCAAACAGACCTTTGGTTAAGCTTCCCTTAAGCTCAGTGTGTCTCTCCTGTTTACTCTCAACATTCGGGTCTCTATTTGTAGCAGCACATGACAAGTGCAGGCATTATTTGCTTGTCATTTAAAGGAATACATCACTAACTGCATGCAACAGTTAATAAATGGATCACCGTCTTGCAAAATAAACGTGTCATGTTGGAGTTATTATAAGTCCAGCTGCAGATTGGTAATGCTTCGTATTGCACGTTGCGTCGCCGAGCCTCCCATAAAACAATAACATGTTCCATCTTAGAGCAGCTGCTCTGGTTTCTACCTTCCATCATGCACACGGTGGCTTGCACAGCTTTTTAAAAGATACATCAAATACATCAGATTTTGAGAGTTGCTGAGAGGAATGCAATGAATTGCCTCCGATCAGTATTCCGCCGCTGCAAGTAGTGTGCTGCGTCTATAAGAACAAAAACAGCAGGGGCACTCGGATACGCCATGACCTTGTGGTTGCTGAGAAAAAAAACAATAAGCTTCCACAGGAAGTCATGCTTTGGAATTTGTAATAAATACACAAAGTATATTGAGTAGTCAGCACAGAAAAAAAGAAAACATATTTTCCACAGAGCTCAGTGTATTGCAATGCTGCATTTAGTTTGGTGTCTTTAAGCACAAGTGGAAAGTGAAGTCTGGTTTGAGCGTGGAGTTGTTGTTAGAAGCTGGATCATCGTTGTTAAGAAAAAGTAAATATGACAAACTTTGTCGAAGTCGTAGCACAGCAGAGCATCAATGCACTTTTAAGTTGAGATAATGATATTTTTATTAACAATAATGACCGACAGTAAGATAATTCACAATTACTAACAATCATAATAAATAGTGACGATAATAAAGTTATGGATTTGTTGAATAAATATCCTTTAGGTGCAGCAGCTTTATTTTTGCACCGTGGTTACAAGGAACACTTGCCCTCCCACATTAACTGCTTTGGGAAAACTCTGTCACTGATGTCAATCTTGATCTTTCTCCTTCAGTCAATATCAATCAGTGGAGACAGTTGAAATTAGTTCTTGAGCCATTGCTCCCAGACACAGACTGGGGAATTACCTGGGCGTCTGCAGCATGTTGTACCTTAGACTGCCGTCTGTTTAAAATAGAGGCAAACTGGTGTTTGTAGATACTGGTCATGGGTGCTCCCAGTTTGGGATTTCCATTTAAATTTCCGTTAACGAACTGGTTAACTAACTGTTAAGTATATGCTGTTGTTGATTTTTCACAAGGTGCCACAGTACTTTGTCATGGAATCAATTCTTTAATTTAGCAGGCAGATTCTTGAGAAGAGGCAAAGTCATGTGTCCATTTGAATCAGTTGTTCTTCTTTACAGGACTGAACCGTTATACTGACCTGTGGAATTCTCCACTGGGATGTTTGCTGGGATGTTTTCAGGAGGTCTGTACTAGTACCGTTAATGGGGTTAATCTCAAATATTGTTTGTTTATTTTCTTGTTTACATTTCAGCAATGCAGCCACATGCATATGAAAACAAGCCTAAGATTTACTGAAAGTACTACAGCATCTAAAATTGTGTATGATGAATTTATATATGTCTTCTTTCATCGAATAGCGCACTGTCTATTGCACACCTGTTGTAGCGTTAGCAAAATGAAATGTGTTAAATTATGCTACAGATGTATTGAAAAAGGTTCCGTCGTTGAATGGTAACGCTTTACTTGAAGTCCCCCTATTTATCATTAATAACCATTATAAAAAACATTGAATTATTACTTTAAAGTAGTTGTTAGACAGATATAAGGACATGTTTGAGTGTTCATTAACGTACACTTTATATCATCATAAATTCTTCTAAGAAGATATATTTTATATGATTACATCAGTGTACCTGTATTGTCATGTATTAAATGTCCTCCACTGGAGGAGTTGTAGGTGTTGATAAATACATGAATAAACATTTATATCTGCCTACAACTGCATTGTAATGTGTTATAAACCATGTATTACATGTTTATGGAATACTTATGGTTGCTAAAGAGGAGGAGTTAAAGTCTTACCACAGACCTTCATCAGGCATCAAAAAGATTTGACTTAGCTGTGTATTGTGCTGACAGCCTCAAGGAATTCAATACTTTATTTTGCACCTGTCGTATCAGAAAGTCCAAAATCTTTGTCTACTGACTAAAAATCATTCAAATTCAAAGTCTGCATGAAATCTTTCTGACAAGGAGAAACAAATTGTTGTAAACAAACCTCTTGTTTTTGACTTTGTTATCGGAGGTTAAAAAATTCCAGTCTTGTGTCTTAACCCTCATTCAAGGTTATATTCATCAGAGGTAAAGCAGGACTATTAGAAATTGAAGCATCAAAATCAAGTCATGCACATTCACAGTCAACACATGTATTCTTCCTGATGTATGAGTTAATAAATCATTGAAATAATAAATTAAATAGAATATTTGTTTCGCCAACCAAAATATTCTCTAAGGATTGGCCATATATTCAGAGGAGTACACCGTTTGTGAGAAATGGTTTGGATCACAGGGTTCATAATTAACAACATTTATTTATATGACCTTAATGCATGATATCCAGCTCAAAATGAACTGGAGGTTGAATTTTAGTTTTGGTGTTGTAATAACACTGTTTGAATGCTGGCATAAAAATTAGAATAATTCCTAATGAAGTGATGAATTAATTTTTAATTATTTTGTAATCGTTATCGTGCAATGTCCTCTATTTATCTACTTCTATTAGATTGTGTATGTGGAGAAATGATCAAATGAAAAGAATGGCTCGAGAAAGAAAACACTTTTTAATGCTTTATTGGAAAACAGCAACTGAAGAAACACTTTGTATTAGTTTAAAATGCAATTAACAAATTCCTTTAACAAAGGCTGATTGTCCAAATGAGGTTTTGTCATAGTGTATAAGAAGGGGATGTAGTCACTGTGAGGGTAAGTTCAGCCTGTTGGCCGTCGTACTGGTGGCAACAAATTAATTAAGCAGGGAAGGAGCATGACCATGTAGGCATTTCAAAACAAACTTTAAGATGGGATAACTGATAAAACTTTCAACGCGGAACATATTGTGTGCTTCCAAGATGTGACAATGGTGCAACCTCATTGGTTTTATGTCTATATTTTTTATTGTCTGATTATACAGTGATATGATGGGTTTTATAGTTGATTGTGAGGTTTGTGATGGTAGTGATGCAGTATAGGTGTGAGGATACCAGCATGCATGTAGAGCTGTGCTGTGCTGAATGGCAGATACTTCCTATAGGTCAGAAGTGGTTAAGATTTGATAGATAATTCGAACACTGTGATGATAAATGCTAAAATATGCATGCTCGCGAACACTTTTGATCTTCATTCCCCTCTCACGGCTAGTAGCAGGAGAATATTATGGCGCGGGAAAATAAACATGAGGCAGACGTATTGAGACGGCGTCAACTCGTTAAAATGGCGTGCGTGAGACATTAGGTCACCTGATACGAGGTCAAAATGGCTGCAGGGGGCGGGGTTAAGGGGTGGGACCGGGGGCTGAACCTGAATCAGAATGTGTCATTATAAAAACTGTCAATCTGAATGTTCGTGAGTTGTACTTCCGGACAGCAACTCGAGTTATTTGTAATCTGTGCATTGCAAATAAATCTACGTGAATTGAACTTTGATCCAATCTCTCTGGTATTCTGTGGGTGGTCAATTACTGAGGTCCGTAAGTGAGTTCCTGTGGCGCCTCACTAGCAGTCAGATAGGAAATAGTTGTGAAGTTTATACAGAATTAGGTTTTAAGGAAGTTAGCCATCATCGAGCAGAATACGCAATAAACGGAAGAAATCCAGCCACAACATTTTGTCCTCTTGGGGTTTAATTTCTCCCTGATTCCTTTACTTTTTGAAACATTCAGTGTTAAGTAAGAGGACTCAAGCCATTGAGATATAAAATGTAAGTAAGCTGGTCAGTGGCCTTGCTGGATGTTCTGGCAGATGTTTAAATTAACACATCATCGGCATACATTTGTCAGCCAACCCCAGGACAATACTCTGGTAGGTCGTTGATATACAATGAACCTAGAACTGACCCCTGGTGTATTCCCCTTTTATTGGCACATATGGTGGCCTCTTCCCGATTGACTCTGACAGATTGTACTCTTCCCTTGAGTGACATATCAAACCACTGTGAGGCATGATCAGAACATTGACATTTGGAAAGTTTCAATATCAACAAACTGTGGTTAACATTTATCGAAAGCCTTGTTGTGTCTCCACGTCATCATGTTTTCGGGTTGCCCATCTGTCCTATTCTTCTGAAAAGCCTGGAAGGAATTTGTTCAAATTTGATGCATACGTCCACTTGAACCTACTACCAAATGTAGTTCACAAAAGCTAACCTACTTCAGTTACGCACCAAACTAATTTATTATACGTAACAAATGGTACTTATTTAAACCCAAAACATGGGCCGTTTCTCAATATGCATTTTTTATAATCAAACCAAATATATATAATAATTTTAATTATATATATATATATATATATATATATATATATACATATATATATATATATATATACATATATATATATATATATAATTTTAATAATTTTAATTTTAAATGAAAATGAAAAAAGCAGGGTTGATATATTTTGGTTTGATTGTAAAAATACTATACAGTGAAGAACCGGAGTAAACTCATGAGCAACAACAGCTGAGGTGGTGACGTCATCAAGTCAGCTGCTGTTCCAATTGCAGAAAGACCGGAATGCGTCCTCCCGTCCCTGAAAGTCTGGACTCCCAAGTCCAAACTCCAAAGTACACAAGTCCGTACTTGGCGTACTTGGTATTGAGAAACGGCCCTGATCTTTTCCTAAATTTCCCCAAACAGTTTTGTTGTCTAAACAACTGTTTCTCCAAAGGCGCTTGTGCAGGCATACCCGCTCGTGTTGCTGGACATTCTTAGGAGAATGCACAAAAAATGAGAAAAGATGAAATACAAACTGTTGTATGAAGATACGTTGACTTGAGGTAGCATCCCTTGTATACATTAGATTTACCGGGGGTTAGCTTTCCATCTACTTGTTGACTTCACTCAAACCAGAATAACATCAACTCGTCAGCAAGATACATTTATGAAGCTCTCACAACAACAACTCTGCTGAATTTGCTTGTCTATGTCCACAATGGATATTTACAATTAAAACCAAAAGGCATGAAGAATACTGTACTATTCATACAGTTTACTGGCATGGCTTAGTCAGCAAAGCATGGATTTAAAACTAATGCAAGCTTCTTTAGATATAAAATGGTAAGTGGTAACTAAATCAATGTAGGTGTATTTATTTCTAAAAACATTTACATTGCTTGACTCTGTAAAATACTACAGCAATATCAGCAGAAGCACTTGACGTACTTAAATGCTGATGAAATAAAAATACTAATTTCCTCAATCGTGGCTTCACGCCATATAATTTATAGAATGCATTTTTTCACACACACTTAACTCACATCTCATCTTCTTGATACTTGCATATCTAATGATATACAGAAATAAGAAATAAATCAGCCTCATAATTAGCTCAATAGAAGTAGTGCATGTATGCATACCCAATATGCTTATTTTTCTTTTTGAATGTGATTTGACACTTCTCCTCTCAACTTCTCACACACAGTCTGGCTTTCTCTGCTGGTCTTCTGCATTTGGTTTGCAGAAAAAGAAGTATTCAAACATTTCTGATTATGTTTTGGAATTCTGCTAAAACTGGATTATGTTTGGAATTCTGCTAGCCCAGTCCGGTAGTTTCCACACATCCTCATCAGACCACGTCTGCTTAATTTCTGTTCAATGTATGCTTATATATTTAAAAACATCCAAGTGTCTCGAGAGTTAGCCAATTGGACTTTCATAATTAAGGGTACAGGAGTAAATATTCATGATGTTTGTTTTGCGTTTCCTCAAAGATCTAACTAAATAAAGTGTTTAAATCATTTATTATTTATCAATTATATCATCAATACATTTTTTCCGTCGAATCAAGTCTGTAAGTGTAGTTGTTTTATTAAAAGTAATGCTATTATCTAAATATGTTTTGTTCTTAACACTAACCATGCATTTAGCTGCACCTTCCTCAAGGTTTTTTTCCCCTTTTAATGCACTTGTCTGATACTTTTTCTGAAATGTGCATTCTGAAATGTGCCAATCCCGTGTGATGACAGGCTGAGATCATACCATACCAAGCAGGGTGTGGCTGGAGGTATACAGTAGGCCTACTCACTGACTGTAGCGGCCCCTCTATGCCAGTGTCCAGTATGTTCCTTGAGCTCATGTTTAACGCATGATAGATCTATGAAATCCCTTTGAAGGAAGACAGGACTGGTCTGGGTTTCAGCAGCTTACAGGGAAGAATCCCTTTGGTTGAAGGTGGACTTTGTTGGGCTCAGAACCTTTTGACGCTTTAGCTGTAGGGAAAAGTGTGTCATCAGGCTTAGCACTGTCAACTGCTACTTTCACGGGAAATACGAAATGCGAAAGTAGCTTTGCATGTACCACACTGAGACACCGGGGAGGCATCCTCATGTGTCCATCTCTGCATGGCTTAAACACTTGCGATATTTAACAGTAGACAGCCTCGCGAGCTCCATCAAATTTCCCTCGGCGGAATTTCCAGTAATAGACCAGTTGGAAAACCCTTCCATTTGATTAGTTGGGTAGAACATGCAGCTTGGTTATAATGGGTAATAACAGTGCAGATGCATGCTGTGCATTGTTGATTTTATGGAGAAACTGAAAAATGTTTTTAGATGGCTTGTCACCTGAAGCTCGCCATTACATGAACTTTTATGAACCCGAAAGTTTTGGTGCCAGCTTCTGAGTTGTGTCTCCACTATTACAACAAACAGGAAAGTTTGGGATGTATGTCATTAAAAAGCAATACCTGGATAAACTTTCTATGCGCTGTAGGACAGACAATTATGGAATAAGTGGTGCTAATATTGGTTATTGATTGGTTTCCATGTAATTTATTCATGACATTCATGGAAGGGCCCCATCAGCAGCAGGTTGACTGAATGGAACAGAGAGTGAACAGTACCTCTCTTCTCTGTACCATCAAACCAAATAACCTTGCATCTAATGACATACAGGAATAGGAAATAAATCAGCCAGCTTAGTCTTAACCTACCTGTGCATATGCAGTTTAACTAAGCATCCCTAATGCACTTGAGTACAGTGAAAACAAAAGCCGAACCTGTGACAATGACTACATGTTATATAATGTGATGTGACGTTATCTTAGTGGAAAATGACTGTTAGTGGTCTGACGTGGCCGTAGTATGTTTATGGGTAGTAACGTTAGCCAAACACACCATCCAAAACAATAACAGTGTGCAAACTGTTTCCGCCCCCTGAAGAGTAGCAGCTCGGGGTCATAGATGCACTCAGCTGTGTTATCACTAACGGCCCATACTGGCCGGTGGCCAGTTAAAAGTAGGGAATGGGGACTAAGCAGGCTCTCATTGGCAGTATAATACAGGCTACGAAAGGTTCAGAGTAAGTGTGAGGTACTGCAAACACGAGAGGTCTTTGAGCATGCAGCCATAACTCGCCACTCATGATATTATGCAGCTTGCTGCAACAGAATGCAAGATTAGCCGTGGACAGACACAGAGTTGCACACTCACATGGTAACACTCACAACCAAACACCTGGCGCAGATGATCAACCGTTAGTTATTAAACATGGGGTTATCCTGATCCAGACCCTGAAGTCTGATGTTAATCTAAAATATAATATAAGCTTGACCTACTACGACCGTTATTGATATGGACATATACTGGTCATGAATGAAGGTAACCGTGTTCCATTTTGACAGATTTTGAGCATTGTCATTCAGCTTCTTCGCAATGAACTGACCTGTACAATTCGGATAAGAATAGGAATCCAGATGAATGGAGCGTGGTCTATTACCAACCCATTTGCTTTATGTGTAAATTAGTACATTGTCCGTCTTGAACTAGTTGGAACAGTTGGCCATGTGAATGTTTCACACGAGCAGCTTCAGTTGGAGGTGTATTTCATGTGATATCCTGGGACCCTGATCGGTACCAAAATAAAACAACGAAGAAGAAAGACCTCTAAACTGCACACACACACGTTCCACATCTACAAATTGAAGGCCTGCAATGTAAAGTATTATGCATGCAACGTACAGTATAGTGGTTGTACAGTTTAATGTGCTTTTAGTGTCGTAATGCTTGGAATCCTCATCAGAATTTGCAGGATGAACTGTTGATACAGCTGGATAGAGTGCTCAAAGAAACAGACTGCTTGCTTAAGGAATGTGTCATCCTTTTTGAATAAAGAAGAAATTAACAAATTATTAAGATTTCTTTTTCTAGATGTTCGACAGTTAGGATTCCAAAGGTCCAAAGAGTTCTGGTACTTTTGATAAAACTAATACTGTATAGGGCTTGCACTGCAAGTTAGGATGAAGGAGGTGGTGAATGGAGACTGTGTTAATCGGTTTAGCCTTATCAACAGCGCTGCAACACATTGGCAACATGGGTCCAGGCCGCGGGGAACCCCATCATGGCCGGCACACATTTGTTCCGGCGGGGAACCCTTTGAATCATATGTCCATTTAAGGGCATCCACTCGAGAGAAACTTTGACACTATATGGCATCTCCTGAACAGAATGCCAGTGCACCGTGATATGTTGGAAGGCAAGGGTAATTCAATTCAATTATAAAATACCCGAGACGGACTACAGGATTATCCTCTTTAGTTTCGTCAAGTGTAATGATGTGTCTCTGTGTTTTTCTGATCGGGGCTCGAGCCTTTCCTGCCATAAAAGGAAGAAGAAAAGAGAAAGCATCGGCCCTTTCAGTTCAATGCACGCTGGTCTAATAAGCTTCAGAGCTCATTACAGAGTAGAGAGAGGCTTCTCCCTTTCTTGCAAAATGCAAGTAATGAGGCATTTGAAATATTCCACAACATTAGGATAACTGAAATTGGAGAGTAAGGCCTTTAAGGCTTGCTTGTGTAACACATTTAAAAAGTGCTCCTTCTTTCCTGAGGCTGGTTCGGATTTCACTTTCAATTTCTCACCTACCGAGCTGGATGGCCATTTGCACTGTTTTCATTTTGTGCACGATGAGCGCATGCAGAGATGTTAAACCAGCCTCCTTGGCTTTCATTCAGATACATTACTTGATGTTTTATGTGCAACTGCACTGTTTGTATTATTAATTATTTGCTCTGAGACACTTTTATATCCCATCCTGTGGTTTGTATTACCCTGAGGCCTAATTTTGTGATATGTAAGCTTTCTAATCACTACACCTGATTTTACTGAGATGGTTTTATTAGATGAAAGAGTGTCAGAGCTGCACAATGATACACTCATCTTTCGGGTAGTCAGTCAGTTTAGTCTTAAAAGTAAGCTCTGTTTGAGCTGATGCGACCCATCGCTAAGGAGATTATCTACTGTTTTTTAGGCGTGAAGCGGCTTAACCATACACCCCTCTGGACAGGAAGCCAGTCCATTGCAGGGACTCAACCCACATCTATCTTTTGAAGAGAATGTGGCAAGCAGTGAAGCTCCCTTATTTAACTGAACCCTAAGTATAGGGACACGCACTGATCAGGTTTTGTTGTTTATCTACCTCTGAGAAGTCATGTGTTCCAATTTGGTACACCGGGCCAGCTGGCAAATCT
The DNA here is from genome assembly GCA_016806645.1 of Ophiodon elongatus. Taxonomy (NCBI): domain Eukaryota; kingdom Metazoa; phylum Chordata; class Actinopteri; order Perciformes; family Hexagrammidae; genus Ophiodon; species Ophiodon elongatus. Next base: position 657,018 of record JACSYO010002054.1, on the reverse strand, counting down.
TTCGGTTGGCAGAGTGAAACTGCAATTTCTTTTACAAACTTCATTTTGGGGAGTTTCTTTAATGCTATGATAATGAATATCTTCCAAAGCATGTACCAAAACCGATTATTCTGTCATTAGATAGGCAGGAATATTAGTTTCCAGAAATAATCCTTGCAGAACATTAGACATGTCTAATGGAAGTGGCATCAATCATCTCACCTCTGCAACAAAGCAAATAAATGCATTTCCAAAATGTGAAACTATATTATGAGTTGGAAAGGAGGTGGATGTAAATTCAGGACACTTATGTTTACATCTAGCCATTAGAGAGACAAGAAAGTTATTTGGCTGAAAGTTTTTATACTCTTAATCTTGGAGCAGAGCTTTAACATGCCCTTACATCCCTTGGCCACTTTATAGCCATGCAGTGTACAAATGATTATTGTACATGTTGTACTGACTTCTAAGAAGTGGTTGCCCAAGTCATTACAGATGTAGCACTCCTGCAGGCACAGCAGACATTGAGCAACAAAGGCGCACAATGTGTGATCCAGAATACTCTTTTCTATGAAAAATATATAACCATCAGCACATACTGCACTTATTAAAACAAACTTTAGAATAGTGAGCTAGCTCATGCAGTATAGAATGTTGTACATTCAACTTTCAACTTAATCATCCCTGCTGTCTGTGGATGTAAATTTCAAGGTCGTGGTTATGTAAAGTTGCTGTAAAGCTTTTTAGTACATCATTGTATTCCACATGTAAAACTGACTAAACCCTAAAAAGACACTTTGGGTTGCAGTTATGTGCCTAAACACAAGCTGTTATTTTGTCTCTGTAGACAGCCATATTGAGTCAAATAGATGGAGAAAGAAGGGTGTGTGACAATCGAATGAAATAGTTGTCTGAAATGCTTCCTGTTTAGACACATTGTCCTTTTACGACATTATACTGGCTAATGAGAGTTCATCAGCAATATGAACCCCATAACTTTACTAATTACTGTTGTTACGTAGCAGTGGGAGCTGCAGCTGCAATATTTCAGACTAGTGCTGAAACCATCACCTAATTAATCAATTAGTTGAAAATGAATCTCCAACTATTTTGATAATGAATTACCGTAAAACTCAATTAACAGCTGAGAGACAATTATACTGGTTAGATTCCCCCCAATTCACATGTTCAGTTCGTTTTGCAGAAAACATGAGCACCTAATTCCTAAACCAGATTCAGATTTTACCATCATAGTAAATAAGGACGTACCAATTGTTATGTTTCTACATTCAAAGCTTCTATTTAGGTTTTTGAATAAAACTTTGAATATCTGTCCTCATTATTTTATAATGTCGTCACCCGAAAGAAAAATGGAAAATGGGATTTTGTGTTAATGTGATTATATATAGGTGTAAATTATGGTTCTGTTAAATTGCTGGTCGACATGTACAGGAGCATCGCTTTGTGGGCCGCAAGCTGCAGAGCAAATAGTTTTTTGACCACAGTGACATTGATGTATTTTAAAAGCAAAAAGCCAGGAATGAGGAATTGAAATATGTTGTTTGATTAAAATATGTTGTGTATTTCATAAGTGATTACATCCATCTTTTTTTTAATTAATGTTGACTTTTGGACTGAGCAAAAGTAAGCGCTGCAAAGCTCGCTGTATGCGCGAGAGAGAAGGTGGACTAATACACACGATGTTTTGGTAAATTAATAATAATGATTTGAATGTCAAAGTTATGAATGAAGTATTGAAGCTTCAAACTATTCCGTACACCCCTCATGATAAGCAGAACAACTGGTGACCCCCTACCTATGAAGTGGTCATGAAGTCCTAATATGTGACCATTACTCGATTATTTATATTGCTTATTCTCTGAACCATCTGGGTATGCTAGTTTTCGTTACCTTGCTGGCTACAAAATAAAATTATGCCAAATAGGATCGTTACTGACGGTCAGGTGAATTTTAAGAGGATAAAGAGAGGGGTGCCATAAAACGAGCTTCGTTAACTGTCTCAGAGCTAGATTAAATGATTGATTTGTTATTTATATGTTAATCCATGGACACATTTTTACACAAGTAATTTTCATACTAGTTCAAATAAACACTTTGATGGTAATTCCCATATTTGCTTAGCAAGAGTTTTGTGCGAAAGGAATTTAAGGCCTGTCCCATAGACCCCTGTCCCAAATAAATGGTGGTTGTGTTCTATGATTGAAACAAATAAAAGGCCGGGGTACTAAAGGCAGTTTTAGGGTAATCAATTTAACACTTTCTGGTTCCAGCTTCACAACTGTGAATATTTGCTTCTTCCAAAAGACTTAAATATATTTACGTGTTAGCCTGTTGGTTGGACAAAACAAGCAATTTGAATACGTCACCTTGACTAATGTCAGCTTTGGGAAATTGTGATGGGCATTTTGTTTACTCATTTCTGACACTGTATGGACTAATAGATTGATTGATTAAGAAAATAATTGCCAGATTAACTGATATTAAAATTAATTATTGGTTAAATGGATTTATACTTGTATAGCCCTTTTCTAGTCTTCAGACCACTCAAAGCTCTTTAACATTACATGTAATCATTCATCTATTCACACCCATTCATACACTGATGACAGGGGCTACCATGCAAGGTGCCCCCTGCCCTTTAAGACTAACTAACATTCATACCCATTCACACACCGCAGGAACAGCCTGTGGGAGCAATTTGGGGTTAAGTGTGTTGCCCGAGGACACATCGACATGGACAATCGGAGCTGGGGATTGAACCGCCGATCCTCTGATTGAAAGGACAATTCTGCTCCTCCACTGATCCACAGTCGCCCTCCACCAGTTGCAGCCCCATCTGAGACAAAATAATTGCTACTCTAAAACCTCACTTAACGGCTAACCAGAGTGGAACTTTACGATGTCAAGAGAGTGTTTGAGAATGTTCAGTTGAAAAACTGGGATATCCACCAATCATTTCTTTAACACTGGCAAAGCCGCCTCATTGTCATGTTTGTGCCGATCAAAGGAGAGTCTCAAGGCTCTGTGTCCTGCCTGGAGCTGCTGTCTCAGCTTGACTAACATTTTGTGATTTGGGCTGTTTCCATCTAAGAAGCAACATCACTTCTAAAGCATGCTTATTTAGCCTTGGCTGGGTAATTCAGTAAACCTCATGTGTTCGATGTGGAAATAAGAACTTGCCCGTTTCTACTAAAACAACATATTACTGAGAGGTATACCTCTGGGGATCATTGGCCCCAACTTAGTTGCTTATTAACTACTACTGTATCTTGCATTCAAATCGCATCAAATGCAATTGTGATCACTGTGAACTTAATTGATCGCCAAGGGGAAATAGATTTGTTTTGGACTGTGGTGTTATTTTTACCAATAGATGTCAGAGCGAGGGGGCTGCCCATGGTGAGGCGCCCCAATCGGTTGGTGGTTTGGAGCCTTGCTCAAAGGCAACTCCCAAACTGGCACCTCTCCAGCTAACCAGTCATCATTCTTTATTGATTCCATATGGGGACTTGAACCGATGACCCTTCCCCACGGATTGAGCAACTGCTGCCCCATTTGAACTTTTTGCAGCATTAGCATACTGTAGGTCTGGACTGCCAACACATCAGTGGTGTGCGTACCGTCTCCTCAATTAAATATCAACAGTCCACATCAGACAGAAAGTTCTGTTGGACTAAAATCCTCAAAGGCAAGTCCAAAGGTGTCTGTGGATTCCGAGTAAAGGAAGTACTGGTACAGATCATCAGATCAAACCAAACAGGGAGAAACTTGTCTTTCCCTGCTGTGAAGTCAGTGATGCTCTGTGAATCTGTGAATCTGTTGAACGTGGCTCAGTGAGCCAGATTCAAGGGAAAATACAGAAAATATGTTCACGTATATTTAAAATGTAATACATACATATCTGATCTTATTAACATCTTACCAAAGGAGTGCAACACTTATGACACACATATAATCTATAAATGCATTATACACATACATAATGTGTTACACTATGCTTAGAGTACTATATAATTATAGTTATAAGCACTTTTAAAATAAAATGCGTCATAACAATAATCATAACACAATTGTTTTTTAAACTTAAAGCAAACGATGGAGTAACTTATAATCACATTATAAGTAATTAACAATGATTATAATACATTACAAATAATATATTAATCTATTACAACTGTGGTAATTATAGTACACCATGATCCTGACCAGCAATTATGAATGTTCACAGATATATATGGCGTTATACAATCCTTTATGGCTCATGATTATTGTTATAAAGCATTATGATTTATTCTGAATGCTTAAAACCATAATTATGCATTGCTATAAGAAGTTGCTAACAATCGTAACGCATTGTAAGCATGTTTAAAATGCATAATGGGAGTCGTAGAACGTCTAGCCTGCTGACTAACACTGGCACGTTTATAGAAACGTTGATTCATGTGTATTGTCCTTCTTAATAAAAAATAAATGGATTGAAACAACATTGATCATTATCCCTCTGTGCATGTGGACACA
>JACSYO010002054.1:0-50000 GCA_016806645.1 Ophiodon elongatus | reverse complement strand
CATGCTTCCAGCCAAACTAGTGACGTGACTCCAGGCGATGGCAGTCAGTCCACGACTTTGGTCCAGACTGAAATATCTGCACCAAATAAGTATTGAATGGATTCCCATGACATTTGTTACGAACAAGCTCACTGGCATGAATGATCCCCTGATGGGTGCCATGATAGTCATGGTGCCCAGAGGATGTATCTTAAAGAATTTGGTGATTCGCTGAGTAATCATCTCGTCCCGCCAGCATATCAAATTTCTCATTTACCCAGTGAAGTATCTCAAAGACTTCTTGAGGAATTGGCAACCAACAGTGTGCAGACTTTCATGGTTCCCAGGCAATTTATCATGAGGACTTTTCCTCGCCTCGCGCCACCGTTATACACTCGATCCTTGCTTCTGCACTGTAGCTCAGTGAGATCGCCTCTCAATCAGACAATTTGTTCAGTCTCATGATGTATTTTTCTTTCAATTTTGATGGGAATTGTGTGCAAATGGTGTTTTGTCCGATAGTTGCTATCTAGGTCTTGCTAACCACCCTATTTATTCCAAATCAACCAGAAACCTATTACTCCTGTATATTAGTTTGTGTGCATCAGTGGTTGTTAAATACCGTGACACAAACAGTACAGAGTATAAATACTGTGAGCTTTTGAAGTATTTTGCATAGCATGCAATACTTCCTTATTCGTCTTTGATATGACATTGAAGTACTTTCTTAGGGGCCTCAAGGTTGAGCTGAGGTTGAAGGGATACAAGTAATACTGGCAAAGACACAAAGAGATGTACTGTATACCCACTCCTAAGCAGCCACAGTGATGATGGTGTGTGTGTGTGTGTGTGTGTGTGTGTGTGTGTGTGTGTGTGTGTGTGTGTGTGTGTGTGTGTGTGTGTGTGACCATATGCACATGGGGGCATGCAATCCACAAGCTGCCCCAGACAAAAGGGAGCTAATCATTCCAGATTTTACTGGCTGCTTTTCGGAAGGAGGATTTCAGTTTGCTTTAGCCATTGGCCACGGACACAACAGGGTACCTTTCTTTCCAAGCCCTCTCCCCTCTCACTCCACCCCTAAGTCACGCTCATCTGCTTTCATGCCCGGGCGCTGCAACAAGACTGCTTTACAAATTGAGCCTGTAATCTCGTCAGACATGATGGCTAACATGGTGGGAGAGACGGGAGGTCAGGGGGTGAGGAGCGCTGGGCACCACAGAATGAATACGTGAAGGCTCCAGTGTGAATACAAGTCGAAACACTTCATCATATTTTCTAGCCTTCCTTGGGTCTAACGCACTCAATTGTTAGTCGAGGTAACAAAACATATGATGCACTATACTCGGGGTGCCCCTGACTAAGAATTTACATAGTCCAATCTGGTTGGTCAAGTCTTGCCACTTTCATTTTTAATTCCATTTCCCCTCATTGTATCAATCCACAGACAGACGGGAACCGACAGGGAAGTGAAGGGACGGTCGACGAGAGAGAGACACACAAGAGGCTAACGTATGTACTACATTTTTATGTGAGCACTCTGATTAATTAATATGTTCTTTGATTTTGAAACAGTAGCCTTATGTTGTTGATATTTCGCCTTACTGGAGGCCATTATTCCGTTACGATCGTCCCACAAATTTGGATAGTGTAACTTAGTCTAAATTTATTCACACACACACCAAGAAGATTAATTGAAAGCACAATTTGTACTTACAGTATTATCAATAGACTGATAACTAAACCAAAATAGGATATAGCTCAGGATTTAATGGCAGAAACCAAAAGCAATTAAGTAAAATCAGGCTCCTCCTTAGATCAAATCATCGAACAGTCGAATGGTTGAGGGCATCCAAACTCTATACATATAATCAATATGTCTGTGTTTGTGCCTGAATTTCACCGTTTGCCTGTGGTTGGGGACATTTTGGGAGAGAAGCGTATCGTTTGCTGAGAGCATGGCCAGTCGGTATGCACACAGAGATCACATTACCCTCTCGTATCATGGCACAGAACCATCTGAGAAGCTGTCATTGGAAACTGTTTGGAAAAGGTCAGGCACTTTAAAAAAAAAAAAAAAAAAAACTCGGCAGGTGATTGGATGAAGCATCTGTCAATCAAACTCTTGTTTGTCAGTCCGGAGAAGAGCGAAAAGCCCTCAGTGTTGTTCTTTGATCTTCTTTCAACTCTCAGCGTCATCTCACACACACCTAAGCCACGCCCGAAGCTGACAGCGATTGGTCCGGCCACTGATTCTCACATAATCTCGTGATATTGCAAATTCAGCTGCTGTGCAAGGTAAACTTAAAGCATGGCAGCAAACATTTTTAAAATACCAAGCACCAATTCGGGGGTTTAGTTTTACCAGTGAGTCTTGTACCGACTTGAACAGTAAGAAGTATTTTTGCAACAGTCACCTGTATTCAAATATACCCGACTGAGTAACATCAGGACCCGTCTGAGCCTGGCCAACCAAAGGAGAGGGAAAAAAACAACAACAGCCAAATCATTAAATGCAAATGGGCATCTTTAGTGGCCCTGCGCCTCACAGACTCTCTACCTTCTAATCACCTTATCCTCTAACACATCTTTAAATGGCTTTTCAGAGCCAGCAGCTCTGTGGTTTATATAGTCATCATCTTATGGCAATTAAGTGTAGCTTAGTGGAGCTAGACAATTAACCTGATGTTTTGTGCCCTTAGTCACCAGAACACTCCTGCTGGATTAAGCTGTCCCTGCATGGAGACAGCTGAGGGGATTATCTGGGACTTCAAAGGGGCATTTATTTGTGTAACCTCTCATGTACGTGGGGATTAAAAGGGAATGCCACTCAATTGAAGAATTCATGTGTCACTTTTGTTAGGTGAAACTGCATAATGAGTTCTTATTTTTCTAACTGGAACGCAATTATTCAGTGTGTGTGTTGAGTGAGTTCGGTGGCCTTTGAGCCCTGTTTAACCACAGTTTTAAAATGCATGCATTTCAAACAAATACTCACGTGGTGTTTTTTTTTTAATTATCTGTGCGACATCCCAGATTTAGATGGCAGCCGTACAGAGATACTATGATACGCTGATGAAACAGTAATATAACCTCTAAAGTAGGTGAAAAAGCTGTCGACATTCAGTATCCCTCGTTTTGGGACACGGACGAAGCTCACGGACACACCAACCTTGTAAGTGACTCTCGCCCTCAGTCGCTTCTGTTTCTCCATCTGAACCAGGTAGCCGTTGGAGTTGCTTCTATTCACACCGGGGCTCAGCTCGGGCTCTTTTCCTGTCATTGACTTTTCTATAGCCGGCAGAACTGGGTAGGAGCCGCAGCGCGGTGACCAAGTGGTGGTGGCGGGTGTCTCTGGGAGGCTTTGTGGAAATTCCCCAGTGTGAACCTCACGTGGACCCTCCTGGTCTTCCCCTTCACAGGTTATTGGCCACTTTAATGCAGTTGTCCTGAAACACAAAGTTATTGGTGGATGAATAGTGAGAACGCCCATGATGATTTTCATATTATATTTTTGTATATATTGCACATGCTTATATTTTCTTTCATCATCATGCGGTGTATCATTGCTAGTCAGTTTACATAAAGCACAAGTATTCTGTCATTTGTGATTTCATTTAACCATTGTGTTGTGATTTTTTTTTATTTCTTCTATCTGACTGCTATTATTTGCTGCAGCAATGATCCAATTTCCCCAATGACATTCTCAAAATGTGAGATCTTTCTCACGTTTGCTCAGAAAACAAATTGTGTAAACGGTTCACCTTTGCCGTTGTTCGGAGCAACGCTCCAGGTCTCTGTGGTGCAGATGTGCGTTTACCACTCTCCAGGACATCTGGGAGGACATTCCTGGGTTTGTTTGTTGACATTCAGGGGACAAGGCAAGTTCATCTTCAGATGCAGGCCTCCAGTGTGGGAAACCATGAAGAGATGCTAAATTGATGATGTCATCCTGGCCTCTCTGCTGGATTAACGGAAGGAGATGGGAAGAAGTGTTGAGGTTGATGTTGAGGTGGATGGTGGGGAGCAAAGGCTGCGATGGAGCCGTCTTCTGGTGGTTTGGCTGAGCTGCGGCGGCCGGTCCTGCCAATGGGGAGCTCAGACAGCCTCCCCACTCAGCCTTGACCCCCGGGACAGGAGGCTGCTGCCGCGGTTGAGGGGGGTTGGGGTATTCTTTCCGCTGGGCTTTCTTCCTTTCGCTGATCTGGGTGACCTGGGGTTAGAGCGGGATTAACAGTCTGAGGATAACATTCTTTCATTGATGTAAAAAGTCAGAGCAACAAAAGGGTACTGATGGTGACTGATTATTTAACAAAACCCAAACATATGGCAAAATCTGAGCATAAAACATGATTTCCCACATAAAACCCCCGCATCCAAACAGAAAATAGGCATGTAATAACAGACACAGTCACTATCAGACCCAACTAGAATGCTGTGTTTTAAATATACCCGCAAACAAACTCTAATTCTGGGTCTAATTTTATCATCGTCATAGGCAAAGACTGCTGCTATGAATGTTGACTTTCTGGATCCTCTGCAGTTCTGTGAGATATGCTAACACACAGAGTATAGCGTGGCCTATTTCTGAAGCTGGTCTGGAGTACAAAGCATCAACTCTGAATCTACCCATTCACATCAGAAAAACAACAACAGACAAACACTTAAGAGGCACAATTCATTCCCAAGTGTAAGAAGGGCTGGAGCTCTTCTTCGCATGATCACACCAAATTATTTAGCAGGAGGTCTGAGAGCGAGTCAAAATTGTCCCTGTTCAAATAAAGAAACATAACATCATGCATCTAATGCCGCTGATTTAGCAACCATCAGCTTTGTCCATTCCAGTGGGAAAATATTTATTCTCATCTGCTTGGCAGCGCCAAGGTGGCTGCTCAAGTGCTCGAATAATAACGCTTCTAAAAATCCTCTCCTTTTCACGCCGGCTCCTTTTTTTTCTTTTTTCTCTTTTAATCATCTCTGGCGAGCCCCAGTGCAACAACAGCCTCCGCCATTGTGTTCATATTCCCTAAAGGTCATTAGAAGACACGGTGATAGTGTCCCAACTCTGCAGCAGCTAGGTGGCCCTCGCGAGAACTTAGGCATCTAAGTGTCCACACACACAAGACAAATGCAAAATAATCTAGATATTATTAGATTTTCCCACTGCGGGTTGGGCTGACATAACCAAGTGAAAAGATCGAGAGTGTCCTACCCTCAACTGTTGGGTCTCCAGCTCGGGCTCTGAACTGTCCTCTTGACTTTCTGTGCTGGCCGTCTCCTTGGGAGTTGCGTGCACCTTGAGACCGAACACAAAGAGAAAGCAACGTGCTGATAGTGAGGAATGTTGAAACAGAAGTTCTTTATATTTTGTCTGTCTATACACTGGGGACTGAAGCCTTTACTGAAGCCCATTGAAACCAACCAAACCAAACCTACTCAGTGGCATCAATACTGCATCCATTACTATCAATGCCTGTCTTATTGGACCACATCATAATACATCAATTTACTGTTTCAGTTGTTCCGAATGTACCCGTTTGTTCAGTTAATGCAGTAATGAAAATCATTTGGTTAACTTCAGGACTCCCCTGCGTGGCAGAGGACCATCTGAGTGGATCAATGGTATTGACAGGCTGAAGACTTTTCCACTGAATGCCACCAATTCTGTGAGCTTGAATAGGTGAAGGTCACAAGGAATGAGCGGATCCAGTTTTAACGTATCCATCAATAAGTGTGTTTGTGATTGCATTTAATAGGCTGAGATGCTACTATTATGCTGAGAGGAAGTCCGGGCCCTGTTGAACAAACCACCTAGATCTCGTGCTGTTTCAATGTGGAAGCTGTATGGTCCTCTGTCTCCGGCTTTTGAAGACATTTTTATGCTTTTGGTAATTAACCGAGCCATACATGAACTCACCAACCAAATAGGGGAATCTCTTTTGAAATGACAGAGAGCCTTTTAGACATGTGGGTGCCGTTACAGATGATCAATAAGGATGGAGCAGTCGTTTGAAGATCAGGAGCAGGTGTCAGTGACTACTTCATGTCCAGCAGCGTACACACACTCGCACACACACCTTTACCCATTCCCCTTGCCATTGCCTTTTGTCACCCATTATGAACATCCCAATCAGTTGGAGCAAATGATCAAGCCTGTATTGCACTTTGAGCATGGTAAGCTGTGTAATATCTTTTTTTTTACTAAATTGGGAGGCTCGTAATTGCTTCCCTGCGAGACGATGTCACAACAAAGTCTGGCAATTGCAGCAAGCTGTATTACCTCCTGTTCCCGGGAAACATCTGCTTTTCGCAATGAAGACTTCAAAGGGGCTGTGGATCTTGAATTGCATTTAGCTGCTATTGTGGCCAGCCCAGGTAATCTTGATTAGGTGTTTAGACTGAGGCAGGGTATACAGTGGCAGAGAGCTCCCCAGAGCTTTGGTCTAAAGCTATTAAAAGATTGTACATTATGTTGCCCTGGCTTTGAAGTGAGGGCCTGCACGAGGAGTAGGGACTCTAAGGGGTGAGTGCAATAGCAGAAGATTGATCCGCTACTTCTGTCTTTATCAAAGGAGGCCCAAGCCCCGATAAAGCCAATCATGGCTACTGCCACTTTGCTGAGCTAAACATTTGCTGCATAAGGAAATTGTGTACATTTAATAACACGTCTAATTATCACAAGTTGCCTTCAGACGGCCACGCTCTTCAAAAGACCAAATGGGCTATTTCAAAAAAGGGCCTCGTAACAACTGGCTTGTCTGGACACATATTGATTTGTGAAACTGATGTGATTTCTACATGGAGTGTTGCTATCTTTTAAAAGGAGCCACGGATAAGGAAGGGTGGGAGGAAGCACAAATAGTTTTGTGATATAACATGTGGTTACCTGGTATGAAAAGTTGTTTCCATCTCCCTATCTGACCTTTAAAATGACATTACAAATCAAAATCAAATCAAATACTGAAGGTGGACGATATAACAATGTTCTCACGTGTTACTTCTTTGATCTTATATAATAATATAATATTTCATTCAGTGCTTGTGAAAATAAACAGACCTACTCCAAACCCCATTCTGAGACATGAGGCACCAGAAGGTGCTGTTTTAATAACCAGAAACTGTGAATCTGTGGAATCAGTTCAATGTTTGTGCATTTCATTGAACAGTTCAACAAAATGTGCCTCGAGAATTTGCCACTGACTCGCTTAATGCAGCCTCTTATTTTATAATTATTTAATAATGCAGGTCAAAGAGAAGTCCCCTGATGATGGCATCTAAAGAGTTTTGGCTCTTTTGATTTAAGGAAACCTGCTCATGTTCACATATCAAGAATGAACTGTCCAAGTTCATACAAATGTTATATGTTTATTCTTTCTCGGGGTGGATTGTGCCTGTTGGCATGTTAATCACAATGCTGCAATGAACTGCAGTTTTTACATAGATATCCCTTTATTTTGGTGAGTCTGTTTTTAAAATATGGTTTAAAATGACTTCGCTTTAAGCCCATTTCTGATCACCTTTGTCGATACATTATACAATTGCCAGAACATACCCAATTCATAGGTTAATCTTATGATGAAACAGGAAATAGACGACGTGCAAATTGGTGCCCCTTCTTTTGTGCCCTATGTCCCCCATTAAGTAAGACACGTCTTTGGGGAGACGGGGCAATGGAAAACTAATAAGCGAATTCAGAGGGAAATGACAAAACACAAGGGTACCGGAGAGGGAAAGGCTCTGGCTCTGTTTACCATTGCACAAAGCTAACGGCTCTTGACTATGTAAATGGTGATGATATGAGACATTGTCGAGGGCTGGGGCTCAGATGGTTGTGGGGGGGTATTATAGCCAGAAAACAGTCTTGTGGCCCAACAAATGGGGAATGCGGGCCATCCCGACCAATTATGCCACTGTGCCAGGTGCAGGGATGTCTAAGAGCCTATTGGTAACCATGCGTCTCTGATGTTCTTGTTGTACACATCAACTCATAATAAGCACTGCATTGCCAGACATGGCTCTTTTCATATGGTGGAGAAGAAGGCAGATGAAAACAGCGATGCTCCTCTGGCAAATTAATTGTCCAGACTGGGTCAGAGCAAACATCATAGGATATTCCCTCAGTTGTCTGAGATGACAATAAAAGGCATATAGATACAAATCATATTACTAAATGAGCACAAACATGGTTCATGCAGAAGGAAAAAAAAAACCCAAAGAAGCAAACAATCAAGGCCTATATTCCGCTCCGGGGAAAAGCTGCATTCAAGGAACCGCCCATTAACAGTGTCTCCAAGAGGAGTAAATACACCGACACTCACACTACTTCTCACCTGAGTGGACAGCAAATGCAGATCTCTGAAAGATATAAAGACACAACAGCGTGTGTTGTGCATGAGCACTAACAAGCCCCAGAACTGACCTCTGTGTTTAACACATCTTAATGGGTTAAGACATCGCAGAACATACCACAGCGCAATCATCACCATCACGTGCTACAAAAGCTATACTTACTGCCTAAAACACACAACATCACAAACTATCTTCGTTTCCAGAACAAACTAAAATGTAGAAGAAGAGAAAAAAGGTAATTCATAGAGGCCAGTAGATCCAATAGATTAATCTGTCCATCACAAAAACTCAAGCGGAAACGGTCACAGTTTATTTTGTGATTTAAAGAATTCATATTGTATATTTCATTCTAATATTTCCGGTAGGCCCCAGTGAAACCTAACCGTCAGTCCCGTAAGTGTAACAAACGCTCGACAGCCCGAGAATCATTATCAATGTTAGTGCAGCTCCTGCTGTCCGTTTCTGTAATTGCAACCTGTTTCAAGAGAGAGCCTGTCTAAGAGTGGAGCTGTCTGAAAGTTTATCACATGACAAAAATCTAATTCTCATTCAGGGATTTTAACCCATGTTGTTGGTTGAGAAAATTTCAAAATGATATACGCACCTTATTGATATTATGAGGCATCTCCTGCTTACGTCCGTGCACACTCGCATAGGAGCCACATTTGGACGTGTTGCGTCCCAGGGTTGTTTTGTTGCGTTCCACTATGTCCTCTGACACTTTGTTGAATAAAACCTTGGGAGATGTGCTGTTCATTTGCTGTATTTGAGTGGGTCCCCCTTGTGTACGTCTCAGTTCTTGCAGGCAGAGGGTCTTAAACTCTTGGATGTACATAGCATGAATATCCTTGGTCAGCTCAGGTGACCTGCTGGCATTTTGCCCAGCATCGTCACAGCTATTCACACACTTCTCTCCGAGTCCTTTCAGTAAACTTGTGTCACCTTCATTTTTAGTGACACTGCGGGACGGCTTTGAATGGTCAGCCTCTGGTGATTGACGTTGTAAGGCACGGTTGTGACTGGTGGGAGATGTTACTGCGCTGGTCTGACCATCTTGTGGGTGGAGGCGGTACGGCCGGTCAGGCTCATTGCCAGCCACATCAGCAGTCACCACAGCAGCTGGACTTGTGTCAACGATGTACCTGTATCCTCCTTTTATTACGGGTCCTTGGCTGTCACCGCGTGACTGACCAGGTCTCTCTTCCGGGACCTGATCATATTCCTCAACAGAAATGTGTGGACTCTTGTGGAAGCGGACAGCTCCCCTCAGGTTGGTCCTCCAGTTGGGGTCATAGCGCAGGTCAGAATAGGCATCGTCAGTGAGCGGCTGGCTGCGAGGTAAAAAAAAAGAAAAGACAATAGCAATAGTGGTCATATGTTCAATATATCCAGCCTGAGACTAATAGTTGCATCGGTAATGTATAACTCTATTGCTAAGTGCAATCCACTAAGGAAATAGGAGATAAGAAAGCAATTTGGAATTATCAAAGAATATGTCCATATATGTACTATACAGGCTCAATCATATTTAATTGTTGGTAAGCAGCTTTATTAAGGACATTTCCATATCCAAAGGAAGTTTTACAGAGACCTGAATGTCACATAGGCCTTTACTTTAAGGTCAAAGGAACAAGAGGCATTAGACAATTATTAGAATGATGATGTCCTCAAACAAAGAGAGCCGGGCCTTATCAGAGACTTCTGAAATTGAAACAGATGAGGGAGATTATGTGCCTGTATTTACAGATAATTTTCGTATTTTCACCTCCAGGCTCCCTAATGAGAGTGTATTTGAGAGCTACTAGCGGGGGAATGGTTCACAAACGGCAATTTTCAGCTTATGAAATGGCTTGAAAATTGCAGGCTAAAATGCTCTTTCTGATGGTGATGAAAAGATCTCATTAAAATAAATAGCAGAGAGCCTCTTTGTTGTGCTTACGGGGAGGACGAGGGGAGCCTAATTCTCCTGCCGTTATGTTGTGCGTCGGGGGGAGGGTTGCCTAGGTGTAGGGCCCTTCACTTCGATGAGGCCAAAAGGGTAAGGGATGTCTCTCTAATGACTCAGACTCAAACAAGTTGGAGAATGCATTATAGACAACATGCAGCTGAACGTGATGCTTCCAACACTGGCGAAACACCACAGCCTAATATTTCTTGGCCGAGTTGCAGACACCTAAATACAAAAGCCCAAGAAATATTGTGACAAACTCTGAATGGGAAAATGAAGAAAAAAACAGACTATACTCAAATATCCTTTCACGATATTTCGAGCGAGGTGTAAAACATAGTTAAGAGGGATGAATGGAGTTGCTTAAATAGGAATCTTTTGCTTGAATGAGAAATGCCCATTGGGTTGGTAAACTATGCAGTGGCACTGTGTGAAAAGGCTTACCCGCTTTGAGGAGGACTATGAGAACACGGTGATAGGAATGGGACTGTGTCCACTGCCTTGGCTCTATGAAATGGAGCCTTTTGTGAGAATATGTCATGGTCATTTTCCCCTGAAACAATGTACTTTGGGAGCGGACCCACACTTGGTGGGCATCAATCTGCGCGGGTTAATGACGGGGAAAATGGAGAATGCCCCTTCTCTATTTTGGAGGGAAATGACTGTGGCTCTGTGTGGAAAGAGAAGGGGGAAACAACGGTACGAGTCGAATAGAGTGCACACACAGATGTGGTGTTGTTCTCGCCGCGGATGCCTGCCTCTGCTCCTTCAAAAGAGAGAAAGAGAGATCTCCTTTTCAGCAACAATGATCCTTGTTAATGGAGCACGAGTGACCACTTATTGTGATCCACCCAAACAAAACAAAAAATCTAATTTAGCTCAAATGAAAGCTGTTATTCTGAAAGCTCTTGAATTAGGCCATTTTCACTACAATGTGCCATCGGTGCCTGCATCTCATTAAATAACTGACACCACTTCATTGTTAAGTGATGAATGAGGGCTTTTTATCTTTCCATCATCCACATACTGTTTGAACGTAAAAGGTTTGATTGCTGCTGCCATTCTCCTGTCTGTATACCATCTAAGCAGCACTATTATCTGCTTAATTTCAATTAATTTGTCACAGACATTGAAAGTGACGGTCTAGTTCAATAGGCAAATGGAACAAGGGCGGGCCCATCTCAATCTCATCAGGGTGAATAGCTTATATAATGCCACGTTTATGTCCTTATTGTAATACACAAGGATGCACAGCCAATGTTGTGATAAAAACATCACAAAAAGGTATTTTCTATATTTTTATCAACAAGAAATGAAGCCTGCAGGTTCTTTTTTTTTTTCAGTTCTTCGCAAGTGTGTCACTAACATAAATCACTGCCATCTACTGGCCAAACCTCGTAACTCTATTTAGTCACATCTATTCTAGAGTCACTTAAAGGATAAGTTGGGTGATATTCTTTATTTCTCTTATTGTCAACAAATTCCATTAAAGGCTAAAACCAACAAGTGTTCTGTGTGTATCAACGTCTGATGTACTCTACGGTTCAAACGTTTGGAATCACTGGTTATTAAGCTGCTTTTTTTCCTCTCCTATAATAATGGCTATTTTAACTGAATGAAACCAGTATAATACTGAGCCCAAATGTAGTCTTTACATTTGAGATAGTTTTGGCCTCAGAAATAGAAGAATGAAATGAGTAAAATACTGTTGTAACCATTTCCCCAACATACACTTTGATTGTGAACTTGTTTTCCCGCCCAGAAAAGCCAAAGTTACCCGAGAGCATTACTGAACGGTGCAACTGGGCTCCGAATATTTTTGGGAAGCCGTTTGTCTGCAGTTTACTCAGCGGTGAGATTGAACAGGTTGTTTAGCTGATATTACTGATCACGTTCCAGCAGTGCTACTGGAAGCAACACGTTGCCTGCTAATTCCAGCTTGTTTCAAGCATTATTGTGCACTCGACATTGAAAGAGGAACATGTTCCTATTTAAATCTGTCTCTTCCCGTCAGTCTGGTTAAGCCATTGTACAGCATGTTCTTCTCCGTGGGACATCTATCTGTAAAGAGGACGTTCTTCAATCTAAAAGCATTAAAAGGCCATTCAAGAATATAGAGTAGTCCTCTCAGACATCTGACTGTTTCCTATCAAGCTTTTTTAGCAGGAGGTTGTGAACTCTGATTCCTCTGTGCCACAGAGCCACGTTAAGGAGCTATGCCTCTGCTTTGGGTGACATGGTGGGGAGCCGGGTCAGTGGCTTAAGATTTTAGCATTTAAAACAACAAGGAAACATTGTCATTTAAAGGTTATGCTGACACTGAATAATAAAACACAGGCATTAGAGCACTTCAATCTTTTTGTCTTATTTTATTTTTTATATGTTTTTTTTTTTTTTGCATTCTGTGCCTTTCAACGACAATCTTCAGATTTTCTTCTTCATGAGAGTCTTTTTTACAGTTTTTTTTATGGCCACCAGAGGACGTGTGCGCGTAGGCTCTGTGCTGACATCCTGGTGAATCAGCTCCATAATTCAGATACATCGTATTTAAAGTGATATTGCATCGGTTAATTCGTTCTGTACGGGCCTATAACTATCCTGACATTGGTTCTATCTTTTTAATCTTTACTTTTCAGGAGAGTTTTTAGTTTGAGATGACTAAAACATGAAAGAACTACAGTTCATGGCCATGCATGATAGAAGCATGCCATCTGTACAGGGAGGAAAGATGCTAAATCTCTCATTTCTGGAAGAAAGTTATGGAGTAGACAGGAAGCAGCTGAGCACTGATGCACAACAGGGTCATGTTAGTCGTGAAGTCTGTCTTCAGAAATCCTCATAAAAACATCATTTGAACCTGGCTGGACCATCTGAAATGCCAACAGCACATCATAGGATAGAGATACAGACCAAACTACAACACATCGAAAGATGAAGTATTGAAGAGCATTTTCCACTATAGCTTTGATATTGTTCGTAAATAGTTTTCTTTTTTTGGGGGGGAGGCGGGGGGGGCTACATTCCAAAGACATTTAAATTGAACTTCTTCTGTGTTGACAAGAAAACAAAAAGGCTGGTTATGTTCAAGCTTATCTCAAATGGCCATCGGATGGAGACAAGGTGAAAACAGCTACAAATTACAGATTTGAAACAAACAACTTTGTATTGTTATATGACACCGCAAACACACAAGTAAGGGTACACTTTTTGGTGGAAATACTGTAAATGTATAGAGTTTGAACCTTTTAATTCTCACTGTAGAGATACGATGTTGTTTTCTGTTCTGTTCTGTTCTGCAGTGCCAGACGTTTGGACGACTGTGTTCTCACACACTCATACGACAGTCACCAGAGGGCCTCCATAAGAACACACACACTAACATGCACACAAACGTGTTATCATCATATCGTGAAGTTGTTATTTGGAACACCCATGGGCTTAAAAGGTAGACATTAGGAACCCATTAAAGCCATGCCAGACGTTTGACATATTTTGACAAATTAAACAATAAAAAAACATTAGAAATTGATGACTGACACTTAAAATGAGAGATTAGACCGTTAGTTCAACGAAGAGGTTCTCACTTAAATTGGGGCAGTGTATGTTCAAAATGTCTGAAACGGTTTGTTGGGTTTCGTAGGGATGTTTACTGGAAATGTTACATACATCAACCATGATGTCAAACACATGGACACCGAAACTACACCAGTAATATATTTAGTTTCAGCAAAGAATATCGTATATCTGAGCTTTTTGGGCAATGTGTTTATTATTTTACTGTAATATATTACACATTACCATCTACATGCAGCGCTTCTGAACCAGAGTAGGACCGACGGGCAGGTTTTCTTGGACTTTTATTGCACGTATGAGAGACTAAAACCACTCAAATGGAGTCCAGTCTGGTCCTGAAGGGCTGCAGTACGTTTTACAAACCACCAGATGTCACTGTGTCTTTTCTGTGTATGAAGCCCCAAAGCTTCACAACTGTTTCGGCACAAATAAAGCGAGGAAGACAAATATAGAATACACCATCCCTTTTAACACATCCTAGTTTTACTGGAGTTCTAACTTTGCCACGGTGATATGAGTGTGTTCATTACAGCCTGATGTCATTGTTAGGGGTCATTTCACGACCTGATGCTGCAATGAAATGATGGCATTCAAAGTAACACGTGAACACACGTGTTACTTTGAATGCCATCATTTCATTGCAGCATCGAATGAGTTGCACCGTGTCCGACAAACAGAACGTCACGTGACAAAGTAACGTACCGTGTTCGCGCTCTTTCATCCATCTGCGTGTCCAAATACTCAGTCTGCAACAGGGTGGGGGTCCGCTTGGCATGGGGGTGTGCTGCTGCATCAAGGCTGTCATAAACCTGATGGTCCTCCGTTTCATCTTCACTGCGTGCATCTTCATCTTCATCGCCCCGCTGGAAGCGCTCGGCATCCTTCTTTTGAGGCCGCGTGCGTTGGTTTTGGTCATGGCGGCCCGTGGGCGTTTGGAGCTGCTGCTGCTGGTGAGCTCTCTCGTGCGCCGTGCTCTCGGTGTCGGACCCCACAGAGGCCCACTGGTTAGCCAGAAGCGTCTGGCTCGGAGGAGGACGCTTCTCTTGCTCAGTCTTCAACCCTTGAGACATCTTTCCATGTTTCAGTCCCTCATCCATGTTTATGTTGCAGGGTGCACGGTCCGCTTCATGAAGAGCTGATCATCTGTGTTGTTGGCCACGTTGAACCAGAGAAGGTTGCAGCAGGATGGCAACCGACAAACAAACAACAAGAGACAGATTTATTGTACACGAAGAACCGGAGGCTGTAAAACCAGCAGAAGTATGTTGAGCATTCATGTGTGGATTTCACGGGCTTTGAACCGCACCTTTCTGTCTGGGTTAAGTGCAGGTCTAAGTTCTAGCATAAATGTTCTTTAAATTCTTGCCCCCCCCCCCCCTCCTCTCCCCCTCCCTTTCCACAATATGCACTTGAATAACTACACTGAACATGTGTCAGCGTTGTCTCAAGCATAAGGATACTGGCCGTATCTTGCATACGCAGTGTGATCAGGTAACAAAAATGACACCTGGAATATGCCGAACACATGAGTCTACACCAAAGGAGGAAAACTAGCAGAGGAAAGAGTCAACCTGCCTTTCTCAGAGCACACATGTGGACTCAGCACAGCTGTCACTATGACAACAATCATCATATCAAAGTAGTCCAGTAAAGCCATGGCCTGCACAATACCAGGACCCTGAAACACCTAAATGGAACTCAGACATTTTTTTTTTTTATTTACACCTGCGTTTTACCCACTGTGACGTGTCGAAGTGTCCACTCTGAAAGGGGGAGTACGTGAGTGAGCGAGGGCAAAAATAAACAGAAAAGTTGAAAATGTAAACGCATTTGAGTAGATAGCAGACGTCACTAAATGGCGTTGATCACAGTCGTGTTATGCCAGCCAGCATGTCTTAAAAGGTAGAGACGTTTAGTTTGAGAAACTAAATATGTGTAACGCTTCCCTTTATAAAGTAACCGCTCATCGTTTTCATGAAACACGTTAGAGCAGCTGTATGTCGTCCCCGACAGACTCGGAGTCTACTGCGTGCTTGAATATAACCGAGAGTAAAACTGATGAGGAAGGTCATTCTTATATATATATATATATATATATATATATATATATATATATATATATATATAAAACATACGTTAATTTCCAACGGGTTGTAGTCAAGCGGAATAAAAGCAGCCGTCGAATTAACGTAACGTAAGTAACCTGAGATGAACAGCTGTGGAGTTTTCCTCCAATAAAGCCCGTAAAGAGGAACACTGATACTGTTAACGTTAGCTAGGTTTGTGAGGTGGAAAATAGTCTGTTGCTATGTCTCTTTTTCTCCATCGCTTAACTAACCTAATTAATCTAACGTAGTTAACTAGCATCACCTTAAAGCCACCTGTCCGCTAGCTTAGTTTACCTCAGTTGAGGTAAAAACTGAAGAAACTTCGGTTCAGACCACGTGACCGTGTCCACCTCGGTCCTGGTGACGGTGACGGAGCAGACGGCACTGACATGTGTCGTGTTCAATAAACATTGAGAGAGAAGTAGAGTAAACTCGTTCAGATACGAACCTGTTTTCCTCTCAGTACTCTACAGCAACACCATGGAAACGCAGACGCACACGTGCTGCCTTCAAGTGCTCCTTAGAAAAGCTCCGACTTTTAGTTACAAGAGGTCAAACAATACAGTACACCATAGAGTTCCGCGGCTGACATTTCTTCAGATTTATCTACAGATGAACGGCTCAGTGCTCCTTGAGCGGAGTAATATCAGCTGTGCATTAGTTGATGTTGCAGTTTTGCTGGTACGTCATCATTAACTGGCATTTAATGACAAGTACGGGTTCACAACTTCGGCTTATGATGCAGAACGCAGCTTTGACCAGCAGCTGTCGCTATACACCCAAATGATTCTCACACCAGCTGGTTTATTTTCAGGCTCCTTACATGACATCCCAATATTAAACAAAGTATTACTCCCTGCAAAACGCTGGTTTCTCAGCACACAATATTCTAATCCTTCCTGCATACAAGACTGATACGGGGCTTCTGTTTACACCTTATTGTAGTTTCAATTTGACTAAAAGCCACCAAACACAATGCAGCCATTATAGAAACATAGAATACAGATTATCCAATGAATCTACTGTGGGAGTCAGTGTCTGCTGAAGATGAAGGGTTCTACAAAGCACAAAGGGAAATTTGGTCAGCAGAGGGTTAACAAGATTTTTTATTGTCAAGGCAGTGACATCTCAATATACAAAAACAATTTACCACACATGAACCAACAGCTCAATTGTGCCAAATACAAGTTGTTCCCAGTTGCGTCGCAAACCGTGCAATAAGTGATCCCTGAACCCGTTTTTTATTTATTTTTACACTCTTTAGCTTGTTGGAACTTGTGCTAAAAGAGGGTTACTTTCTTAGAAAACATCCAGAAGTAGCGGCTGATGTGATGAATGTTTAGTCGACCTCCTCAATGGTGGGTCCGGAGGATCCACCGCCACCAGGTGCGGCACCACCAGCTCCAGGGAAGCCACCAGCCATGCCTTCTGGCATACCACCGGCACTCTGGTACAGCTTTGTGATGATGGGGTTGCACACCTTCTCCAGCTCCTTCTGTTGATGCTCATACTCATCCCTCTCGGCAGTCTGCAAAAGAAAAAGACATTTAAGTGTTCTGGCCAATTATCATAACCCCGCCAAAGAAATGCTTACAAAAGATAGAAGATTTACCTGGTTCTTGTCCAGCCAGCTGATGACCTCTTTACACTTGTCCAAAATCTTTGTTTTGTCGTCTTCACTGATCTTGCCGGCAAGCTTTTCATCCTCCACGGTGGACTTCATGTTGAAGGCGTACGATTCCAGGGCGTTCTTAGAAGACACCTTGTCACGCTGAACGTCGTCTTCAGCCTTGTACTTCTCAGCTTCCTGGACCATGCGTTCAATGTCCTCCTTGCTGAGGCGACCTGGGGGCAAATAGCAAATTGTGAGTAATTGTGTCTCTGTCACAGGACATTTGAGATTAAGTTTTGAGTCCAACTAAAAACTCACCCTTGTCATTGGTGATTGTGATCTTGTTCTCTTTGCCAGTGCTCTTGTCTACAGCAGAGACATTCATGATGCCGTTGGCATCAATGTCAAATGTCACCTCAATCTGGGGAACACCACGGGGAGCTGGAGGGATGCCCGTCAGCTCAAACTTGCCCAGCAGGTTGTTGTCCCTGGTCATGGCACGCTCACCCTCGTAGACCTGTTTGAAATATGCAGGGTTAGGCAGACAATTTTGGAACAGTGTGTCTACAGTTCCGACAACTTTATTTCGCTCAGACATCCAAGGAAGGTCAGGGCCATCTTTGGTCTTTCAACCTCTGGTGGAAACTACGAATGGCAGGAATAAGCGTCATCACTGCGAAATTTAGAAACTGGTATAGTTTGTGTTGTGCTGTGCTTACCTGAATGAGCACACCAGGCTGGTTGTCTGAGTAGGTAGTGAAGGTCTGAGTCTGCTTTGTAGGAATGGTGGTGTTACGTTTGATCAGGACAGTCATGACACCGCCAGCAGTCTCAATACCCAGGGACAGAGGGGTGACATCGAGAAGCAGCAGGTCCTGGACATTTTCAGACTTGTCACCAGACAGGATGGCAGCCTGGACAGCTGTAAAAATCAAGCAGTGGTTAGACATCAAGACAACTTTAAGTTAAAGCATTTTATTTAAGTTTACATCACCACGGCTTGCGACTTCCAGCGCTCAATCCAAGCAACTGAGAAGGAAATAGTGTGCAGCCATCTGGCTAAAAACACTTACCAGCTCCGTAAGCCACAGCTTCATCTGGATTGATGCTCTTGTTGAGCTCCTTTCCATTGAAGAAATCCTGGAGCAGCTTCTGGATCTTGGGGATACGGGTTGAGCCACCGACCAACACAATGTCATGAATCTGCCCCTTATCCATCTTGGCGTCACGGAGGGACTTCTCCACGGGGTCCAAGGTGCCACGGAAGAGGTCAGCGTTGAGCTCCTCAAAACGAGCCCTGGTGATTGAGGTGTAGAAATCGACTCCCTCATACAAAGAGTCAATTTCTATGCTGGCTTGGGTGCTGGAAGACAGGGTGCGCTTTGCCCTTTCGCAGGCGGTGCGCAGACGACGGACTGCTCTCTTGTTGTCACTGATGTCCTTCTTGTACTTCCGCTTGAACTCTGCGATGAAGTGGTTGACCATGCGGTTGTCGAAATCTTCCCCACCAAGATGTGTATCTCCAGCCGTGGATTTGACCTCAAAGATGCCATCCTCAATGGTCAAGATGGACACGTCAAAGGTGCCACCACCAAGATCGAAGATGAGGACGTTCCTTTCAGCGCCAACCTGAAATTAAACTAGTGTCAACATTTCCCAAAGCTATTCAATCATGATGAACTTCCCCAATTTGGTCATATATTGGACATCACTTAAATATATTGATCATTCAAGTATAATCGGAATTGTTCCAAGTTTCCTACCTTCTTGTCCAACCCATAGGCGATGGCAGCAGCAGTTGGTTCATTGATGATACGCAGAACATTAAGGCCCGAGATTGTCCCAGCATCCTTAGTGGCCTGGCGCTGAGAGTCGTTGAAGTAGGCCGGTACCGTAATTACAGCATTGTTGACAGTCTTAAAAAGGAAATTATCCAGACATTAGCATCATTTCTATCAAAGATTGCATTTTTTTTTTTTGCCCTGGTCTGTGCCAAATACATACTTTTCCGAGGTAGGCTTCAGCAATCTCCTTCATCTTTGTCAGCACCATAGACGAGACTTCCTCTGGGTAGAAAGACTTTGACTCGCCCTTGTACTCAACTTGAACCTTGGGACGAGTGTTGTCATTGATGACATTAAATGGCCAGTGCTTCATATCTGACTGCACAACAGCGTCGTCAAACCTGCGACCAATCAGTCTTTTGGCATCTGTAAAATTAAAAAAATTAAAAAAGTTAGAAACATTTATTTCAATTGAAAAGAAATCTGCTTTAATATCAGCTTTTATTAAGATCACTCAGACATCCAAGGAAGGAATTAAGCCATCTTTGGTCTTTCAACCTCTGGAGGAAACTACGAATGGCAGGAAAATCGTCATCACAGTGAGGAAGTGCTTTACCAGGGTCATCTAAGACCATTGATATTTCAGTCTGTTTTTCTTGTCACGTGTGCCATTGACAGGTACCAGGCAGTGTTGGGTTGCACTTGAAGGTACAAAAACATTACTTTGATAGAATCAGAGAAAAAATAAAGCCAAATATGTTACCTTTTTAAGCGGGTAAGTGTGACATGTATGACAGACTTCAATATCACTATTAAATACAAAAAAAGATGAAATTCGTACCAAAAACTGTGTTGGTGGGGTTCATGGCAACCTGATTCTTGGCTGCATCTCCGATCAGCCTCTCTGAATCTGTGAAGGCCACATAGCTGGGTGTGGTCCTGTTGCCTTGGTCATTGGCGATGATTTCAACTTTGCCATGCTGGAACACACCAACACAGGAGTAGGTGGTCCCAAGATCGATACCAACTGCTGGTCCCTTGGACATGTTTCCTACACAAATAAAAGGAAAATGATTGGTTAATGTCATTGAGTCGGTGTGACTTTTACTTATTTGTGTAGTCAGTGCATGACACTGAAGTATAAATACTTGTTAAAGCTTCAATATGGAGAGGAGCTGAATACACAAAATTGGACATACCATGTCTATTTAATGTATTTTAAAAGAACCGAAGGGTTGAACATCCTGTATATAATTGGATCTGGTTGCAAATTATTCATTCAAAAGATTTTTAAGACCAGTTTCTTAAAAAAAATTAAAATAGAATTGGCCTTTTTATAATCCCTAGACATATATACTTAGTTACAAAAATTCAGAGGTGGATGCCATCACTTGCAGGCCGTGACTACGTCATTTTCTGGCGCAGTCTCGCGCCGGCTTTACTGCAGTGAAGCTTACTTAGCCATCTAGAGAGCATCGCGCTAGCGCTGACCATTTGACTATGAGACATCACATTTACCACAGATGTTAAGACCGGAAGTTGGAAAAAAAACTACTTTCTGGTTGGTTCATTGCTTCACAAACGCAATAATCCAGCCAACACATTACCATAAAACCGTTTGATCATAAAATGGTTAAAACTGAACTGTATACGCATATAAATGATGTCAGGCAAATTGCGATACAAATACTTTTGTTCTGAAAAACTAACCGGAAGTCGCTTCATAACGGCTGGCTTGCCATCGTTTGTTGGAGAACATTCTCGAACGTCTCAGAATCCCTCCCCCCCCCCAACGTTAGCTCACGGTCGCGAGAAACGTTCCCGTCTTTACCAGCATAAGAGAAGCATGTTCTCCTTTGTTAATCATCTGTGATGTTAAAACTCAGCACCAGTAATTAAAAACCAAGAGTACATTTCTTTTGTCAGTAAATAACGTTCCCAACAGACAGTGAGCGAGCAAAACACTACGACTACGCCCCATTTAAACGACTCACGAGGGATGCTGGGAGTTCAACTAAAATATATACATAATCCTTTGACTATTTAAGGAATAACTTACCGAATTGTTGAGCCGAATGTTATTGTATTTGTTGTGATGGAATGGGCAGCGCCGAGGCTTGCTTGTGCTTGCCGGTATGAGAGGGGGAAAGGGCGGAACAACCGTTATCGGAGCTTTATATACAACCGGCGGGGCAGCCAATGAGATGTCGAGTCTCTGAGTCTGTACCCAACGGTCCACCAATGATGCTTCGTACAGGTGATGACGTTGATAACGACTCAGCATCCTTCCTGTTTTATGAGCTGTATTTCATAATCACAATGAAAGACCGCTTGGCTTTATCTAGGGATGGATGTAGTTATAAAAACGTCATTCGAGATTTTATCCATATGAACTATTTATCTATATAATTATACAATAAATGTGTTTAAGCTATTTTTCGATTGAGACATTATTGAGGAAATAAGTAGAGGCCAGCAGGGGCGATTCAGGGCTCTGGACTTGCCTAAGCCTGTAGGTCTTTTTGAAAAAATGCAGTTTAGCATTTAAACAAGAATAGCAAGAAGCAGAAAGTGCGGAGCAATGTACACCTGTATTGGTGGTAATACATAGAATAAAACGAAGGGGTAGTTAAGAATATGTTAACATGGTATGAACAGTATTTACAGTGTGAACACATCACTCAGGCATCAGTGCTCGCTCCATCAACTGTTCCAGAAAGCATCCGCCAGAC
Organism: Ophiodon elongatus; assembly: GCA_016806645.1. Taxonomy (NCBI): domain Eukaryota; kingdom Metazoa; phylum Chordata; class Actinopteri; order Perciformes; family Hexagrammidae; genus Ophiodon; species Ophiodon elongatus. Next base: position 27,915 of record JACSYO010002054.1, on the reverse strand, counting down.
TTCTGACCACCCACACCAAATCCTAGCACAATATCACTCCAGTCCTACCTACCAAACCTCTTCTATCTTCCTGTGTGCCTCTGGATCAACTACAAAATGCTGGTCTTTACCTACAAAGCCCTTTACAAACTGCCCCCCAACCCCATACCTCACAGACCTCCTCTTCTCCAACCAACCCTCTAAGTTCCTTAGATCCACCTAACCCGGCCTTCTCTCCACCCCCAAGTTCAACCTTCGCTTTCAATATTTAGCTTGTGGCTTTGCTTGTCCCTCTTGTTGCCCCTCTTCAAGTTTGTCCTGGATGAACTGGAGGCCTAAACGTCACCTGATCAGAAAGCGGTGTCGTGTGCAGTAAGCAATCCTATCTGTTCACTCACAGCTTCTGATTCTGGGAATGTTGTCATTTCACATGTTTGATAAGTGTTTACTTGAGGAGAAGGAACAATGAGAGGTGGTCAGACTGTCCTAGGGAAGTGAAACGATCCTTGCAGCCACAGCTCAGAGACCGTACATTGGCAAGGAAAAGGCTGGGGAGAGCTAGCCGGTGAGGAGTTTTAGTTTAGCTCTTTTACCTCCTCTCTTCCTTCCCCAAGCCTGTCTTTACAATCTCAAGGCCGTCTGCTAGCACTTCTGGTAGGTGGCTTTGTGTCTCTGAAATGAACTGCAGTTCAAGTTATGAAATCCAAAGTCAAAAAGGTCTTGTTGGCTGTATGTTATCTGCAAGAGTTGTCTGAGTGTTTTGTAACCTGTGGTCACTACCTTTTGACTGGGGGGCTGGTGCACAGATCTGTCTCAGGGTGCCGATCAAAGCCATGATGGCGTTTGGCAAAGGTACATTCAGTTACAACCATTTCCCCTAAAAAGCCCTCATCCATGTTCAAACAAAGCATGCCAGTCTGTTCTAGCAAAACATAATTTATTGGTACATGTAAAGACAAAATGTATACAATATTTACACAATTATAAGCAAGTTCACCACATAATTTTTCTGTGTAGAAATACACTCTTTCTGACAGTAAAAAACTAATCAGTTGAATCTGTGAGCATTCCAATGGGGCTTATGTTATTACTGATATTGTACTGTATTTTACAGATTGTCATAGCGCTGTCTCCTTTATGTCACACTTGGCTGCAGTTTGTCCCGAGGTTTGAGGTTGAGAAGGCTGCTCTTTATTTATCTCTGCTGCTGCCATCGCATTTGTGTTTATCACTGAGCTTATCACTGCTGGTTTTTCAACGACGTACTGTGTGAATGCCGTGTTGATGATCCCTGTGAGAGAGAAAGGGGGGGCGGGGGGTGGGGGGGTAGAGAGAGAGAGAGAGCCTTTTACAATCAGTGATTCATTGGAAAGACAAGTGTGTCACCAGTACTGCAAGTTTAATGTATCACCTGAAGCTGTGAAATAAAAGAGGACATTTTTCTAGTAGTATAATAAGACAACTATAATATACTAGTGGAAAGCATGTGCATTTTTCCTACAGTCAGCAAACACTCCCCACCTAACCACGTTTTACTGAGCTTCATTTGAATGTTTGCAATTGTATCACAGTCTCTGCTGGCACGCATGTTTCTCAGTACTTTTCCACGTTTCCTCTGGCTTTAAAAAGAGTGCTGAATCATCTGCTCACCTCTTCGCCTCTGTCCTTGGGCGTTCTTCTCTTCCTGGCTCGATTTCGATTTATTGCTCTCCTCTGACGGATCGGTGTCCTCATTCTCTGTAACGATGAAAACTGTCAGATGTTTTTTAAAAACATACTTTCAGAAAGAAAGCACTCGCGTCTTTGTGGCGTCATTACAAGATGCTATGCAGAAAATGGGAATAAGGTCTGCTCACCTCTCTTCCAGGCGATGTGCGCTCTCCTCAGCTTGATGACAAAGAAAATGACGACCACCAGTAGACCAAAGATCAGGCATGTAACCAGGAAGACCAGTAATGATGAACTTCTTCCGGTTCCTCTCCGCATCTTTGGGTCATTAAAGCTCCCTGGAAATTGACACAATGCTAGTTAGTTCAGCAAAACCCGAATCCCTTTTAAAGACTGTTATCTCATTATCATTTTCCTGGCAGGGCAACTGGACTTCAGTCCACCTTTTTTAACAGTGTGAACGTACCTGTTGTGTTTCCCTCTGTACTGTTATTGGATGTGATGTCTTCTGTTGTCTCAGAGACAGACGTCCAGTCTTTAAGGCCTGATGGAGAAGAAAGGCGGAATAATTAACACAGACTTAAATAAGCTGTTGCAGTCTGAGTCAACCCTGTTTTCTAAAAGGAACAGCTCGGCTGTAGTTGTTCAGATGTACCACTAGGTGGGGTCGGACATTTGTCAATAATAGTTTTGCATATAGAATCTTACAATACACTCATATCATACCTGTTGTGCTGGTTCCATTACCGACGGCGTCGCTCCCCCTCCCTGTAAGAAATGAAGACAATTTGATCAATAAGACTCATGAGAAAAATTGTTTTCATAAAAGGTAAATTTTTATTAAAGATGCAACACGTAAGATGTGGCCAGAATCTTTGTTTAGAACATTAAATAAATGATCTAACATTGATCTAACACAAGAGGTTTCTGTGTTGACCTTATGTCAGAAACCTCGAGGTAGTGCGTTGCAGAGATATCTATTGAAATGAGCACGCAGCTAACGCCAGCCCGCCCTGTCTTGTGATACCACTCGAACCTCGAGAGTCATTGTAGCGTCCAGTCTGCCCTCCAGAACATGAGGGCGAAGAGGTAGAGCTGCCCCGAGGGCCTGCCAGTAATACATGCATGGTTCGTGTATATTTTGATAGTTTGATAGTTTGTTTCAAAATGACTCGCTCCCTCACCACGTCCTCCCCGCCACCAAGGAGGCCGCTTCGGCGAGAGGAAAGCGGACAGCAGCTCCGAGGCACTGATGGGCCTTCCATTTTCAGTGAGCAGTCAGCCAAGTTTTTTTTCCAAACTAATGACTGAAATGCTTCCCCCTACTTGTTTGGAGCAGGTGGCCTGATCTTACACATTGCACCTTTAAATATAACTATTTTCATTTATTCTCCCTGTTGAAGGGGCTTTCTGGGGGAGTTTTTCCTGCTCTGACGTGAGGTCCCAGGACCGAGGATGTCATATGTGTACAGACTGTAAAGCCCTCTGAGGCAAACCTGCGATTTGTGATTTTGGGCTATACAAAATTGATGAATTTAATTTAATTACATTTTCTGTAATTAATTAAGACTAGCAGATGAACTGACTGTTATTTAAGAAGCTGGGAAAAGGATTTTTATTTAAATATTTAAGAAAATGTAAACAGCAGTTTCTTGAGCTGGGATCTCAAATCTTTGATGATACTCTGTACACTCCGTGTATCTGTATATGTTCAACTCTCTATATAAGATAACAGGGTTTTACACTATACTCGGAAAAGTCCGTCACAGGAAACAGATTTAGTATCATAACTACAGCCTGATCTAAATGCATTGTGAAAGATGAGATATCTGTAGTTTCCATCCCACGGCCTGACAGTGTGTTTGATATTCAGGTGTTTCAATAATACGAAAAATAAGAGAAAGAGAAAAATATATAGATAAATAAAAAATTATTAAACAAAATGTATTTCGACATTATTATTATATTTTATGAATTTTAAGTTTCTGGGGCATGCCATAATCTACGACTTGAATCTCATGTGACATTTATTCTGCCATGTTACATTAAAATAACCTTTTGGTTGTTGTCGTTTAAAGATTATTTTGGACTGTTGTTGGACCTTTCGTGTCCCTCATCTCACATCTGCATATCATCCGATGTGGAACATGATGTCACTTAAGGTCCACGTAACATAAAGATGATACGTAAATGAAAACCGGGCCACTCACCACCGGTGCTGAGATGTGAGCCTGTGGATGTTACAGGGACCAGAGGACGTCCACCGGCTGCTGTGACCGTCTTTGGCTCATCGGAGGACAACAGCTGATTGGAGGGAGCCGTTGATACGGTTACAGAGCTCTCTGACGAGGGCCCCTTCATGTCTCTGGTCGCCAGGTACACTGTTGTTCTCCCGTGTCTGGACCAGCCGGTTGTTGCTCCTGGCACCTCTGTTGACCCTCGAGGCCGGGTTGTGGGGGAAGTGGTCGGGGTTGTGCGCCAGGGCTTTGTTGCTGTGACAGAGAAGGGGGATTATTATTATTATTATTATTATTAAGCCGAAGCAGCATTAAATACATGGACAGTCGAAGTGAAAACCCTTGCTGACATTTTAACATTATGCACATAACACATCTGTATTTTGTTTATTTATTAGAATGCGGGAAAGCCGACACAGAAGAGGAAATCACATGGGGCTGTTTTTAGTTTTTTTTGGTCAGTTACACAGCCTAGTGCTGTGGACAGTGTCATGGAGAAAAAAAACCCTCTCCAGTGCTTTCCCTTCTTTGTGACGACATAACTACGTTGTCACTGTTCCTCAAATGTCAGCTTTTATGCAGAAGTACTTCAAGTAAACAAGTTTTGGTTCATGCAAGTGCCATTCTTACTTAAGGTCTCTGTTGGAAGTGAATAAATTGTACTCACAGACTGGTCCAATTTTCACAAAGTTCATCAGAGGTCGTGAGTGCAGAGCTGGATGGCGAACAAGGCATTTGACAGTGATCCTGTTCTCCACTGCGCGAACGTGTAGCATTTCCATTGAGGCATATTTCTTGTCTTCATATTTTCTGACTTCTTCTTGGCCATGAGCTGTGGAATGGGACAGATGTCATTAGTATCACTTATAATAGGTGTACCAGCTGGCAACAGTAGTCAAAGAACAATCAAAATGTGACATTGCTGAGCACCGTCGAAAGAGTTTGAACTGCTAATCCATATCTGTAATCTATATAATCTAGTTCCGTCACTAACGGACAATGGTAAAGGTTATGGCTATTACCAGGGCTTAAAATAACATCCGCCAACCCACTAACCCACCTTAAAGTGGTAAAGAGTATGTCATGGAGAGATGAGCCCACTCTGTGGTTGCTGAGTCTCACCTTCAAAAGTGCATTCGCAAAGGCCAGGCTGTTCAAAAACAAGTACTCCTGCTATTTTTATTCATATGTACACTGCACTAGGCACAAAAAGATTGAATGAAATCTGAATCAGAAGGTGACATTTCATCTCTATAGAGCAGAACAGCTTCTTTAAGTAGAGTAGAGATTCAGAATAGCAGTGAGCAAAGATGCAACACCACAAACATGCAACTAAAGACGGCAGATTCATGTTTTTTTACCTTCTATGCCTCACTTTGATTCACTTCTTCAATACAGCGTAGCTTTCGCCGTTTATTCTAAGTCCACATCTTCAGTTATTACAAACTTACCAAGAATTTCAGGTCCATTATCCAATTTCCAGGAGATCTGGGGAGGGTAGTGGTTTCCCTCAGCAGAGCATTTTATGACAAATGTTCCTTCATGCTTTGCTACTTCCATTTTGGGACGGCCTTTAAAACAATCAACACCAGAGCAGATGTTACGACATTAATATGAAATGCTCATCAAATCATCAATGATCAGGACGAGTCCTGGTGAAGGCCAGTAAAAATCATTGTCAACGTCATATCGTTGCTGGCTTCAACAATAATGCAATCTGTGACTCAAATCAATTATCCTCACCCAACACTGTCACCTCCACTTTCTTCTCTGTTGTGTGAGCGTCATACTGAAAGCACGTGTAGTTGCCTCCATCTTTGAAGGTCATGTCAGAAATACTGATGGTGAATTCTGAGTGAGAGAGTCTTTCGATGCTGTAGCGCTTGTCCTTTAAAACTGGGCGCGAGTGAGGGGGAATAAAAAGATGTTTAATATGCTTAACTAAAAAGTGTTGAATGATTGAAGCACGTGATATGTCATATTCACCTTGTTTGCGGTTGAAGAACATAATATATCCATCAGGGTTCTTCCAATCGACATGGGTCGTGTGAGCGTCAGTGAGTGGGCAGCTTAAGTTGAGTGTCTGCCCTTCTTTCACAGTCACATGCTGCCACACCGCAAGTGAAACTGACATCAAACAAAAAGATACATCAACTTCCTTGTCAATCCACACTGAGAGCAAAATGTCATTTTCACGCCATACAGTTTAATGATACACGTAACATTTCATAAAATGACACTCATTCCAGGCAGCGACCCCCTCTACTCCTCACAAGCCACCTACTATTGGAATTAAAGAGTAGTGTGTGTGTGTGTGTGTGTGTGTGTGTGTGTGTGTGTGTGTGTGTGTGAGTGTGTGTGGAGGGGGTGAGACAGGAAAGACAAGCTACTGCTCTTCACTGTACTGCAACTACAGAATAAGCAACCCCCCCCCAGTCAAACACAGGAAGTAATGTGGTCAGTTCTTTCATGGTGAAAGAGAAAGTAAAGGTGGGTGTTGGAGAAATGCTGTGGCGGTTCTCAGGGGCTTTGGGTGCTTTTTCTTTCCTATGGGGGGAGAATGACGAGGTGTTTGGAAAACACACTTGTGGGGGCATATTGACACCAGCAATGAGGGCAGTGGGCTTGAAGAGCTAGCGGACATGAAGACTTGTTCACGTGCGTGGGTCGTGTGATATAGATATGACATTAGATCAGTTGAAAATGATACGAGTTATACCTTTTTCTTTTTTTTTTTACTGTACGGCAAAATGTTTTTGAGTTTTCTCTAGACTTTAGTTATTGGGCTTCAACATTTTTTTAAGTTCGTAAAATCTAATTTATAAATAACATTTAATTTCACAGGAAATACTATATGCAATGTAAATTAAATACATCACATAAGAGCAAATGAGCTGATGTTTGCAGTAGACATACATGCATACGTACAGAACGTATTAGAATGTGTGAAAGTCCAAAATACTTCAATAAAATGTAAAAACATGAAATATAACATGGGGAAATTGGATAAAAATCCAAATGGAGATGCAATTCATCAAAGTCACTGATGACTGATTTAAAAACTTTACATGTAAAACAAACAAATCTAATGCCTCAAAAAGCACGAGCTCAGGCAACACTGCTTTTTTACTGAAGACAAGTGCAACCATTTGATTTGTCAGAAGCATCAGAGTACATAACTTAGCCCAAATATTCCCGATAAACACTCACATTTTGAAACATCACACATTGCCATAAAAAAGACGAGTACTGTAACTGTCATATGTTAAGAAGCCATGAGCAAAATCACTATCACTTCCAGTAGGTTCATCTGCCTTTTGTAATGATCACATTCATCTCATTATCTCATTTCAGTATACTTATCATGACAAAGGACTTACCTTGTATGAGTAACACGAAAACGCTGAGCTGTAGCTTCAGTTCCATCTCACAAACAGTCACACTTCGACTCTGCTGCGTTTCCTCATCTCACGATCTATTTGTACTCTACTGAGGGACCTTCCATGACCTCACAGCCTGTAGTTTCCACAGGCTTTTTAGTCGAAAGGACTCTCATGTGATACATAGTAAAAGTATAAGGTTAAAAGTTCAGGTTTCATATATATTATTTTTATTTTTTTTTTTTATTTAGCAGGGACACTGTACTATATGTATATCCTACCAGATATAGCTAAAAGCTCATTTTCATCTGTATTCCCTGAGCGGAGGCCACAAGTGCCGTTCAGGTTACAGAGATAAAAGATCAGATGTATCAAAAAATTAAGAAACAAGACATATAAGACAAAATAACACCACTACATACTATCAGCAATCCCAATACCGTTAGCTAATGAAAGTGAATGTTGTAGTTATACTACCCAACAGTCATTGTAGTGACTGAATGGAAAAGGTAATAATCGTAATATTTTTTGTTAACCATTTTCATAAAAAAATAAAATAATTAAATGCAGGAGGAACATTCTGACTGTCATTAGTTACATATATTTGTGCTGTTTGTGCCATCAAAAGTCCACATGTTCTCTGTGAGAAAGGCCTGTTGAGTTACTCCACAACAAAGCTAAAACATAATGCTGTATAATCATGATGTGATTTAACAGTAATATAAACTAGTATTCTTCTTGTGTGTCTGATTTGGATTCCACAAGGACAGTCCTAGTGGTCAACTCAAACTGTCCAGGAAGAACTTAGTCACCAGCTAGTAGTGTACGTTGGTTATAGTGGGATTTGACCTATTGAACTTCAGTTTGGGGGCTTTAACTGTAACCACCAGGTCACTGAGACAAACTGCTTTACACAGGTCTATAGAGATATATAGGTCTGCTGAGCGAAACACCACCTGTGTGACCTGGAAAGTCTTGTGAAACCATAGCTGTAAAGGAATATCATTAATTCAGACAAAAATGTAGGTCGGCCCATACCTCAACAATTATGGGGGTATTACATAGCATAGCATAGCATAGCATAACCTAACATAACATAAACACACATTTGCCGAGGACCATGGTCACCTGAGGTTGATCATAAAAATTTGCTTCAAACATATCCTGATTATTCATTCTGATTATCCTGATTATTAGTTTATACATATTTATTCTTTTGTGTTTCGACACTGTAACTTAAACTGAAGGGAACTGTAGGTGAAACCGCCGCCCGACTTGACGAGGGCCATAAGATCGTCTTCGTTCCTCTAACCAGGGACGAAGACGATCTTATGGCCCTCATCCAGTTCCAACAGGCCTGAGGAAAGACGTTGAATGAAGCAAAAATAATGGGATGATGGATGGATAGGTGAGAAGGGGTACACACACAGAGAGAGAGAGAGAGAGAGAGAGAGAGACACAGAGAGAGAGAGAGAGAGAGAGAGAGACACAGAGAGACACAGAGAGAGAGAGAGAGAGAGAGAGAGAGAGAGAGAGAGACACACACACAGAGAGAGAAAGAGAGAGAGAGAGAGACACACAGAGAGACACAGATAGAGAGAGAGGGACACACAGAGAGACACACAGAGAGAGAGAGAGAGAGAGAGAGACACACAGAGAGACATAGAGAGAGAGAGAGAGAGAGGGACACACACAGAGAGAGACACACAGAGAGAGAGAGAGAGAGAGAGACACACAGAGAGACACAGAGAGAGAGAGAGAGAGAAAGAGAGAGAGAGAGAGAGAGAGACACACAGAGAGACACAGAGAGAGAGAGACAGAGAGAGAAAGAGAGAGAGAGACACACAGAGAGACACAGAGAGAGAGAGAGAGACAGAGAGAGAAAGAGAGAGAGAGACACAGAGAGACACAGAGAGAGAGCGAGAGACACACAGAGAGCGAGAGAGAGAAAGAGAGAGAGAGAGAGAGATATGGAGATTATTTGGTTGTGATTTGAGGTTAAAAAAAAGAGAAAGAAGAGATAATGAGTGAAATGGGGAATGAAGAAAGTGCAGAAAAAGAGAGAAAAGGAGAAAAGTAGACAATCCAAAAAAAGAGAGTATAAATATCAGTAAGGGACTGTTCACATTTTGAAGAAGACGTTCGAGTCAATATTGCTCTCTGGGGGACACACCACAAACAGCAGGCTATCATTTCAGAGAACACCTTCACATTGAAAGTTGAGGATTTTAGTATTATTGACACAAAGCCTTTGATGACATAAAAAGGCACAACTTGAACACTGTGTCACTCACCCTCTTGAGGATGTTGAGGCGGGACTTAAGCTTGGTGTTTTCCTCCCGCAGCTCATCCAGATGTCGAGATGGACTCAGGTTCTGTGGGGGTTTCAGGCTCTCGATCTCTGCAGAGAGACTCCGGATCTCCCGCTCCTGTGAAACAAAAGAAGAAAAGAAGAAGAAAAGAAAAGAAAAAAACACGCATACACATTTACATCTGTGATGAGAAGAACAAACCAATCTTTGACATGTTTACTTGTGATGATGCAAGAGCTTGTTCCTGTGGAGAGAACAGGATCTACTCAGCTGAACTTCATGTACAGTCTCAAAGTCACATTTAAACACACAGATATGACACATATTTGGGAGATTTGGTGCGACTTACACTTTCCAAATCATCATTATTCCCCCGCGAATAAACATCCATTTATAAATGAAAGCGCTGTGTCGAAATAATCCACCGATGAGTTTTGTTGTTTATATATACTTTTTTTAAATAAATTTTGCACTTTAACAGAGAACACAGACGCTGTGATGAAAAGCTCACGCAGGACTCAACTTCAATTGACTAAAAGCGGAAACAATTAGACAAATAATCAACACACAGTAAATTCAACTAATCCGATTTTCGATTAATTGAAGAAATTGAGAAGTGAGGCGCATTCCATGGTTTCAGAATCTCAAATGTGATGATTTGCGTGCTTTTTTTTGTCATACGCGATAATTAACTGAATATCTTTGGATGTAGGCTTTTGATAAGAAAAAAATATTGCAATATGAATACGGCAACCTAGGCTCTCGGAAACTGTCTGCAATGGGTATTTTTTCCACTATTTACAGATATTTGATTGAATAAACAATAATTAGTTAATTGAGAAAAAAGGTAGTAGACAAGATAAATCAACAATGAAAATACTGATTAGTTGTAGCCTTAAATGAAGATCTAAATGATGAAACCAGCTTTGCCCTTCCATAGTAACCACCCAGCACCAGTGTTCAGAACCACAGGAGGGCCCCAAACGAAATACACACCCAGTCTGTCAGCTCATCATGGAGCTGGCTGGTGTAGCTGCAATATGGAGCTTTCCTTTAAGTTTTATTTGATTAATAGCGTTAGATATGTACTCTGTGAGTGAGTAAAGGGGGATTTACTCACACAAGACTTAATTTAAATATATGCTCATTTTAATGCTTCCTTTATTCTTACTCGACTCGAAAGATCTTTGAGTAAACTAAACAAATAGAAACCCTATTTAAAAAGCCACATGCCTCTACTACGCTGACGTGACAGGAAAACCAAATGTAAAAGTTTATTATTGTTTTATAAAATAAGCGGCGTTTGGTGAAATTAATGTGAGCCGAATTTGAGAGTGGCAACCCCCTACTCGGTAGACAGTCTTTATTTTCTTCGGCCGTGTATTTTCTTTTACTTAGAAGCAGAACAACATTAAATCGATAGTTTTTTTAATGACGTCTGGCACAGCCTTGGCTTCTGTAGACACGCACAATAAGCCTGCTAGCCAACTTCGGCTACTGTAGAATAAAGATGAACTGGACAATTAAAGTCTATATTTGATTCATTCTACAGGTTGGAACAAACCTGCCACGCTATCTACAAAGAGTCCAGAAGGCTGAACCCTTCATCCTGCTGCATGGAGACAAGGACGACTCAGACTTTCTCTGGAGCACCAGTCTCTTGCAGGAGGTGGTGGACGAGATGCCGGAATCAGAGTCCTGTCGTCAGATTCCAGAGGACATCCATTCATGCATATCCTGCTGTTTGAGGTCAAAAGGTTATGGAGACGTCACCCTTCATGTTTGTCTGTTCATATATTTGTGTTGCAATGCTCTCTATCCAGTTAGGAGTGTGGTAGTAAAAGCATAATTTCCTTTACTGCCTGGGTCTGTTAGTCCGATACTTCCCTCTTCTCTATTTATGTCATTGAGAATATTGTAGATATGAATATAATGCATTGCTTTAGTTGCATTTTTTAGAGTGAATATATATGTTGGTATTTGTTACGGATTGTTGCCAACTGACATGACACATGTTGACTTGTGGCCGTTTTGGATTTGTTGCACGTTGTTTTGTACAACAAAATATATTTTGTGGCAATTTTAAAGGTAAAACTTGAACTTCTTTTGCCAAAACAGAAAACTAAAAAAGTTCAACAAGAATATAATTTTTAGTTTGATTGTTTACCCGTTATGAAGATGAAAAATGAGAGCACTGGGGTAAACACTAACAACACTTTTTGGTTAAAAGCAGCAGAAATATATTTCTGTCAAAATAATGATATTCATTATGGATCAATAACCCAACAGAAATATAAAAAATAACATTGTAATGTATAAAAGTATCAACCATTAAAGTTTTGATTTATAACCCAATGTGAAGATCATAACCCGGTGTTCGCTGACCTAGTAGTTTTTTAATAATAAAAAAGACATATTTAGAAAGTTTGCTGTACATTTATTTAATTAAACTCTTCAGGAAATAAACAGTATAAATACTGTACACACAGTTTACATGAACATACTGTATTATATGAGTCAAAAGAAATACTTTAAAGCTTTTAGAATAATTATGTCTCATTCAGCCGGAAGCGTCTGTCTTAAGAAGCAGACGGAGACAAACTACGTCCTCTGTGCCGGTGGGAACCGGATCCGCTCCTCGTCCTCTTGGCTGGCGGGTGGGGTGGGTGGTGGTGGGCGGGGTTAGACGGGCAAGGGAGGGTCCTGATCGTACTCACTGAGTCTGCGACTCTATAGGTTTCTGAGACTGGTTCAGTGGTCTGCTATGGGTCTGGGTCTTCCTGGGATGACGGGTTGATTGACGTCCACCCTCAGCTGCCCCAGAAGTGAGACAAAAGCACAGAGGAGTCCTGTCCTGAGAGACGCAAACACAAGAAATTAATACTTTTTAACTCAACTACACAACCTTTACATTGTTGTGTTGAATCTGGCCGACAATGATGGGATCTTATTACTGATACTTCTGTAGTCTTAGTGAGGGATTACTTACTCAGCCCACTGAAAGTAAGGCGACCGCCGCTCTCCATCTGGTCCTGTAGTCCTCAATCCTTCTCATCTGATCCTGTAGTCCTCCATCCTTCTCATCTGCTTCTGTAGTCCTCCATCCTTCTCATCTGGTCCAGTGGTCCTCCATCCTTCTCATCTGGTCCAGTAGTCATCCATCCTTCTCATCTGGTCCTGTGGTCCTCCATCCTTCTCATCTGGTTCTGTAGTCCTTAATCCTTCTCATCTGGTCCTGTAATCCTTAATCCTTCTCATCTGGTCCAGTGGTCCTCCATCCTTCTCTCAAAAGGTTAAGAACCTCAAAAGGTTCGGTTAATAGGGTGACTATTTCCTGCAAGCCTTTATTTTGTAAGTGCCTTTTATGTATCGGGTCCTTTATTTTGAAGCCCTTCTGGCGAGACCGGAAGTAGATGCAAATCTCGTAACTTGACCTTCGCATGGAAAAAGTACGCTAATTGACAGTGTGTACTGAAGGAAAACGTGTTCGTGAGGTATTCCTCTGCAGTACAAGAGTCACTTTATGAACGGCTAAGCACCTTGCTGGAACGGGAACAAGGTACTCTGTTTTATTGTGCTTTGACCATGTTTAGTGACATTTTATCTTAATGAACCTGTAAAAGTGTGGTTAAATGTATTATTGTAATAAGATGCTAATGTTAGCTGAAATGGAAATGGCTAAATTGCCACGCAGCAAGGTTATGCTAATGCTAGATTTCAGCCTTTATGTGTGCCTTTTGAAGGAGAAAATGTTGTGTAATGTCATCTAATTAATGTTTACACTCGCAAGAGCTCATTTATGTTTTATTTGTTCCATAGCTCTTACTGTGATTTCTGGAGATTGATTGTGAAGGAGAGAAAGACATATTTATGTTCGTCAAAATAAGGCTGACGGTTGAACATGAATAAAGGCCTACGGAAACATCAGTACACTTCACCATTGTCCCGCTGAGGTTCGCTACAGGTGGTGACCAGCTGTAGTCCTCGTCTCTGGCCGAGGCTTGAAGTGGCGGGAGGAGACCATCTGTAGTTCTCTTCTCTGGTTCTCTTGGTGGAGGATCCGAGCCCTGAAGTGGAGGGCGCTGACTCCCTGAGGTCCTCTTCCCTGCTCCTCTTGGTGGACTCTTCTGACCTCAGGGGGACTGAGGGCGGAGCTTCTTCAGGACGTACCACACCAAAAGGGGGGTGGGAAGGTGAGAAGATGGCCAGCGGCAAAGGAATAACAACCATTCACTGATAACTTACCTCTGGTTTCTAGCATCATCAACTATTATTCAAAATCCATAAAGATATTTAAAAGCTCTGCTGCAAGATGCGACCTATCACCAACCCCCGCCAGTCGCGAGGGAAGGCTGTCTGGTGCTTTATTAGTCCTGCCAGATATAAAGGTTTAACAATCCTGCAGCAAACCGGCTGTCTGTCTCAATCCGAGTCGCTGTCTTCAGCCCACTGCCAGTATCTTCTGAATGTGGAAGAGCCGAGGCCTGAAGTGGCAGGAGGAGACCATCTGTAGTTCTCTTCTCTGGTCCTCTTGGTGGAGGATCCAAGGCCTGAAGTGGAGGGCGCAGACTCCCTGTAGTTCTCGTCTCTAGTCCTCTTGGTGGAGGATCCGAGGCCTGACGTGGAGGGCGCGGACTCCCTGTAGTCCTCGTCTCTGGTCCTCTTGGTGGAGGAGCCGAGGCCTGACGTGGAGGGCGCGGACTCCCTGTAGTCCTCGTCTCTGGTCCTCTTGGTGGAGGAGCCGAGGCCTGACGTGGAGGGCGCGGACTCCCTGTAGTCCTCGTCTCTGGTCCTCTTGGTGGAGGAGCCGAGGCCTGACGTGGAGGGCGCGGACTCCCTGTAGTCCTCGTCTCTGGTCCTCTTGGTGGAGGAGCCGAGGCCTGACGTGGAGGGCGCGGACTCCCTGTAGTCCTCGTCTCTGGTCCTCTTGGTGGAGGAGCCGAGGCCTGACGTGGAGGGCGCGGACTCCCTGTAGTTCTCGTCTATGGTCCTCTTGGTGGAGGATCCGAGGCCTGAAGTGGAGGGCGCAGACTCCCTGTAGTTCTCGTCTATGGTCCTCTTGGTGGAGGAGCCGAGGCCTGACGTGGAGGGCGCAGACTCCCCGTCGTCCTCGTCTCTGGTCCTCTTGGTGGAGGATCCGAGGCCTGACGTGGAGGCTGCTGACTCCCTGTAGTCTTCGTCTCTGGTCCTCTTGGTGGAGGATCCGAGGCCTGACGTGGAGGCTGCTGACTCCCTGTAATCCTCGTCTCTGGTCCTCTTGGTGGAGGATCCGAGGCCTGACGTGGAGGGCGCTGCGTCCTCATGGTCGTCCTCACCGATCCTCTGCCTCTTCACACTTACCTGCTCCGTGCAGTCCTCTTCCCTTCTCCTCTTGGTGGACTCATCTGACCTCTGGGGGACTGGGGGCGGAGCTTCTTCGGGATGTTCCACACCAAAAGGGGGGGTGAGAGGATGGCCAGCGGGAAAGGGAGAAGGATGCAGCACTCCTCGCAGCTCCTGCCAGAAACTCAGAGGTGGGAACCGCTGAGTGAGAGGGTCATCTTCATCCTTGTCCTCTCCCTCCTCGTCATCAGAGAAGATCCAGGGAACCAACCTTCAACGTCAAGCTCGACCTGACCGTCACCCACAAAAGCAACCTGAACCTCACCTGGCTCTTCCTCATCAGAAGAGTTGTTGATTGGGGGGATTACCTTCGTGGACGAATATGATGACTTCACAGGGGCCGTATTGTGCAGGAGCTCGAGTGAAGTCTGAGAGGGAAACATTTAAACTGTCAGGATTTCCCATGCCATGAAATATTTCTGGATTACAGTGAGCAAAGTTTAAATTTAAAAAACGACAGCATATCCATAAACTAACTAGGACTGCACTACACGTGTCACAAAGGCACCAACACAAGAGGCTTCAACTTTTAACAGTAATATCAAACATAGTGCAGCTCTGCCTCTTAGTTTGAGTGTGTGATTACAGGAGACAGGAAGAAAGACATCTTAATAATTTTCTCATATTTTTCAATTTTTTGTATATTTTATTAGTACTATTTTTTTAATCATATTTTTCAATGTTTTGTTTCCATTCAATGCAGCTCTAATGAGTTGTAAACATGACATAATCTGTCTCTGCAATACTCATGCAAACGAGACAAATGAGATACTTTGGGGTAAAAACTTATGAGAGCAAACATGCACTTTTCACCTACATGTATTTTATAATGGGACAGCTCTGTTGAACACAGAAAGCCAAACTGTATGGAAAATGAAATAAACTTTGTTTTCATGCAATGTTCATGTCATGTTTCATGTAATTATGTTGCTGATCATTATTCAGTGGTGATTGGAGGTGATAAACGCATTAAGGAAAACATTAAAGACTATAAAATCAAAACTGACTGAAATAGGAATTATGCCAATTGATAAACAAGTTCTCAAATTCCTACTGCTGTGTCTTTTCAGATTCATGGACTAACGTTTGAGCAACAGAGGGAGATTTTGCTGTTGCGGATGGAACATGACAAAATTAAACATGAATTGAAAATTAAAAAGCAAATCGAAGTGGAGAGAATCCGCCAGGAATCAGAGACCGCAAAGTTAAATCTGGAAGGATATAATTTGTCCATGAGCGGAGATGGTATGGTGTCCGGTGAGGATCAGGGCGCCCAGGTGCCCAGGTCTGCTGTGGATCGATTTGATGTTAATAATTTGCGCTTGTTGCCACCATTTAATGAGAGGGATCCAGACATCTTCTTCTTGCTGTTTGAACGTGTAGCTAAGGCTAGACATTGGCCCGATGCGGACTGTGCCCTTATGCTCCAGTGTCCTCTCAGGGAAAGCACAGGAAGCTTATTCATCTTTGAGTCTGGAGGATAGCTCTAGCTACTCTAAAATAAAGGCTGCGGTGCTTCAGGTGTATGAGCTGGTGCCAGAGGCGTATCGCCAGCGTTTTAGGTCCTTGGAGAGGAAAAGTGGCCAAACGTATGTAGAGTTGGCCAGAGATCTGTCAACTCACTTTAAACGATGGCTAACTACCCTTGACGTCACTAGTTTTGAGGATCTGTGTGACCTGATGATTTTGGAGCAGTTTAAAATGTTCTTCCAGATCGTATTGCGACATCATCGAAAGAAAAATCCCGACTGCTGCTGTGTCAGCTGATGAGTACGTGTTGCTCCATAAGAGCAGGTCCAGAGAGGCTCTGTGGCTCGCGATGTTTCTGGTGTGCGGGGACATGGTTCTGACGCAGTCTCGCGTGAGATGCGTTCAAACAAAGTGGGATTTGTTAAATCTAACTTTAAAACCGGTGTCAGCTGTCTGAGAAAATTGTATTTAATGAACTCTACAACTTATCTATAGCTTGAACCTATTCCACAGAGTCAGTAGTAGTTGCATCTCTCAAACACCTGTTCTACTTCCCAGCTTATCTAATGTTCATGTTCCATATGTACTGGCTAGCCAAACAGGGAACAGCACGCCAGCTCATGCTGGTGGAACACTAAGTCTCTCTGACGTGTATTTAAGCCCCACTCATCTAGACTTTGTGGTGGGTATTTATGCACTTTAGACCGCTGGTTTAGCAGAGCGACTAGCGAGCTAGCAACTCTCCTGAAACCACGGACATGCTCCCAAGCAAGCTTCAACCACGTTCGCCACAGCACTACCCCAAATCAGCCCAACGAACCCAAAGGGGAACGTCGCTACAGTCTACAAGGGGAAACTCCACTCCATTTGGATTGAATTACGCACAGAGCAACTTGTAAGCGTCATCTGGGCCAGCTGCAGCAGAAACATAACGAATCTCCTTTCTCCACAAAACCCCGGTAAGAAACCACGAAAACCTCAATACCATGCAAAAATAATCTAACTTACCCAGTAGATCGATCCCAAAAGCGTTGTCCTCTCCCTCAAACGAGCAGCCACGTTTACCGTCGCCACAGGTAAACAAGGTACAAAAGAAGCGCACCGGAAGCGCTCCAGACAAACTTTACGCACGCGCGCACCAAATCACAATCTGCAGCACACAAACGTAGTTTACGATGAAAACCAACCTTCAGACAGTTTTTTACCGTTTAATTGATCCAAACACTGCAAACAAACGGCTACAAAACCACTCGACTAGGTACCAAATGCCCAAAAGCACAAAACTACACTTTTACAAATCTTAGACGTCAAAGCACAAACAGGATAAAGACGGACGAGACCCCAATTTGTCATAACCCGGATCTGAGGCTATGACAAATATGGGAAAGGTCAAAGTGGATGATGGTAAATTAAAGGTGTTTATTATAATCGAGTAAAGAAAAGACTACAATTGTGAAGTGTGTCAGTCAGTAACATCAGTAATGTAAATGTTAATGCGTGAACATGATGACGTGTGGAGTGTTGTCCCAGGCATGAGCCGGAGAGAGAGGGCAGAGCAATCCTGGAGAAGGGCTTTTATTCCCGAAGTGCTCCAGGACCAGGTGCTTTATATGATAGTTTCTGCAAACAGGACAAACAAATGAGAAGGACAACTTCACTCCCGCTCGTTGAGCCTCGCGCAGCAGAATTAATTTATTCACCATATTCAAAATAAATCTACTTGACATCAGTGATGCATTGTTATAGTATAACTAATGAGAAAAAGACTTCCAAAAAGATTTCCAGTAATCCAATCACAAACCTGCCCAGAAGCTAAATAAAGCGCGCCCCCGCCCCCTGCTGGACACAAGCCGGGACGTACACCACACACATAGTCAGGGCACGTCAGTCAGTTATCAAACTCTTTCTAGAATATACCAGTGTCATATTACACTGTAAAAACATGTTGGCTGCACATGAAACCAAAGCTCATCAACACACATGTGATAACACATTGGTGGGCGTCACACACGCATAGACAACCTTCATAATAAGGATTAATTTGGGATGAAATTAAATGAATTTCTCTTCAAACAAACCTGGTTTCCCTCCTCTTCGGTCCAGGTGCTGCTGTTTTACCTGCAGGAGCTTCACGGCTGGTTTGTTGGACTGAAACGCAACACGCTTTACTTTTCCACCGACGCTTCGCCTCCTGCCTCAGGAGGGAGCGTTTTTCTGTCATTGAGCATGTGATGGAGGAGGCCGGGGCCTGTGTGTGAGGATGTGGATGTACATGAGTGAGTGAGTGAGTGATTCAGGGACTAGGGAACTTGTGAGGTTTAGAAGTGTGTTGGAAGCCATCCTAATAAGTGGCTGCTGCTGTGTCTCTCTGTTCTGACACATAAGAGAGAAGTGCAGACTGTTTATTGGAAGTTTACTCAGGTAGTGGTGTTATTTTTAGTCTGGTTTTCTCATTCACCATGTCCATGGTTTGGAAGATGTACTGAGAAAGCCAGTAAATTTCAGCTCACTTTGTAGAGGAGAGAAAGAACTGTGTGACATGAGGGATGTTGGCTTAGTTTCTCCTTGTTTCACTATAAGTCTGAGGTGGAGGTGAGCGCCACTGGAGGTTGAACTCTCATGTGGCTGTTGATGTGTTGTACATCAGTGCATTAACCTCCTGATATGTCAAAATATTTATGCAGATTTATATATTCTGCTATACCCACAGATGACTGAAGGTGTTTCTGGGTAACAGAGAGTGTTTACCAAAAATATTCTTCATTTCTTAGCTGTGTGTGATATCTGCTTGGTTGGATAATAAGATAAACACAGACGCTGTTTTTTTAAAAAATACTTTTGAATGAGCCCTTTATAATAATAATAATAATAAATAATAACAGTCACCTTACACAGAGGCTCTGACTCAAGTATCCACCGACCCTTCAGGTCTTCAGGCCTGTGCAGTTGGTGATTAACCCATAGAAATGAGCTCTGCTCTGTAGAGACACCAGAGGAAAACGTCTCAAAGACCTTCTGCCCCTGGTCTTCTGATTTAAAACAAGTTGTATAAATGTATAAATGCTTTTTGTTTAGTGTTAAGACTTGGTGTCAGATCCCAAATATACATACAGTTGGAATAAAATATCAAATATGAGATTTTTTTAATAAAAATGTAATGCCTCTCTTGCGAGCCGTCGCGTGCTTGTCATGTTATTGCCATGGAAACAGAACGAGGACCAGAGGTTACTTAAGGTCAGAAGCTTTTTGATTCCTCACTTTGCACCTGAACTTGGACACGAGTTGACCTCTTGCAAAGCTGCACTATAAAACGGATTTCGTTGAAAAAAAAACAAATATTGTATCAGTAAACTATTGTGGATAAGTAAAGAGCCTGGAAACAGCCCTCAGTAGAGCAGGGATTAAGGAGGACCTCCTTCTGGAGGGGGTCTCCCACCTGGTTAGACCATAACCTGCAGGTAAGATCACTTTTACTTTCATTTTAGAGTTTTACTGATGAGGAATGCATTAATTCATAGCCTTAAACGCGTTATCAGTCAGGTAATAAGTCAATTTATTGAGTTTAAGGCTGAACAGGTCATACTACGTCATCAGGCATTTTGGAAAAAACACAGATTGGGTGAAAAAAGGCTTTCACACGACGATTTAACCCTTTAAAATGGGCGGAGCCTCCTAAATATTCCGGTACGTGTGTGGAACGTGTTAACGATCAGTGTGGCGATTTTAAAACGCAGTTATTTGGGTCAGAAGGCATCAAATCTTCCACATTTAACATTGAAATTAGTGAAAAAAGATGGCGCCCAACTCAATTTCATGGAACACCATGACGTATCGATGGAACTCCGAGGGGCGAGGATGCGCGCGCAGTAATTAACCCAGGGCGTGGTCCTGCGCGTGCAGTTGGAGGCACCTGAGAGCGTTTCTTTTACTGGTGAAACCTATTGTCATGTCATGTTCCTGCTTTTACTTTCAAAGTGTTTCATATGAAATTAATGAATTATTCTCTGATGGCTGAAACTGAAACTGAACCCGATTCAGAGAAAAGTAGAAAGCGCGAGCTCCTCCTCTCCTCTCCATTAATTAAGATCGTGCACCTTGTGATTAACAGCTAACAGTTTATTTATTTTTATTATAAACTCTACAGTGTTGAGGACATTTTATTATTGTCTTTATTTTCGCTGTTGTTTCTGTCTGTCTCCTTTGTTCTGCTCCTCCTCTGAATAAATCAGAAAACAAGTTCATGTTTTCATTCTGTTTAGTTTTCCGTCTTTTTTTCCAAGATCAAAACGCAATAACACTCCCAAGAAGAATAAATAATGATAATCATGAAGCTTTATTCTTCTGGTGCATGTTCAGAGTAAGGCAGATTATCTGCTACATGTGATACAGTGTAGAGCAGTCATAGTTACTATATGGTCACATTGTTATGGTTATATAACTTTACCTGTGATTGTTGCTTATTTAATGGAAATGAAAATGTTCTGACAAAATCCTTGGAGGTCAAACTTTCCGGCTTGAACATTTCCCCCTCAGGTGGTGTGAACTACATCACTGAAGGTGCTGTCAAACTCTTAGCGTGAGACTCACTGCAGACAACCTGTGCTCCAGTTTACCACAGTCATACTTTTAGCGAGCACATATCTGCAGCCATGTTTAGACTGCCCCGCTGTCTGAGAAAGGTTTGTCTGACTAAAGTGACACTGTTTACAAAGTGTCTTCACCTCTTTGTCAACTTCAACCAGAGTTTTGTACATACTGCTGTCTCTCAAGCCAGTTTACGTATCACGGCGCAGTTCTGACAATCTACAATTAAATGTGCTTATTTTCCTTCATCCTCAACAGACAAATGGAAAAGCGACTGAAACGGTCGTGGAGAAAGAGAGCCGGCCGCTCTCCTCTCGTGGCAGGTGAGAAAAGTTCCCCGTGAAGACAATAAACGGAGGGAAATTAGTGATCAAAAGTCAAATACATATCATCAGTTTACAATGATATAAAACAGAGAAAAGCAGCTAATAAATGACTTCAATGTTTATTCAGTTTCTGAAATTGGTCAGTTAGATTTCTGTCATCTGTCAGTTGACTAAACCTTTGAGCGCTGCCCTGCTCACTAACAAGCTGTATTCACCATCAGTGATGAAGTCTGCTTCTTTGAGCTCACAGTGGTAAAAAGTAAACTGTGTTTCTGTGCATCACCAGGGTCGCCGCCTCAGATGCTCCCGACGCCGACTCCTCCGCGGGAAACCGCCCTGAGAGGACTCCCTGGAGACAGAGACTGTTCGGTCGACCCGTGGTATGTTTCACAGGAAGTAGCAGAGCGTCACCGTGGAACGGATTTCGACACTGTGCTTTTAGACGCAGGGAACAAAAGATGCTTGACGTGGTTTATTCTGATGTTTGTTTGTTTTTGTGACTCCACAGAAGAGACAAAGTAGTCCCAAACAACCTGCGGGGGATGAAAGTGGACGGCAGTCCGGCTCTCAGCAGAGGTAAGAAAAACCCTCCCCCCCCCCAAGAGGCTCTGCAGTGTCACTGTTACTTTATCCTGCTGGAGTTAGTAACAGTATTATACAGTAAAAACTGGAGTCCAATAACCAGTGACGTCTTTTTATTTTTTACAGAGTCCCAGAAGCTGCGCCCCCCCCAGCACCACCCTCTGACAAACCCCAGCAACCAAAGAAGAAGAGTCGCTGGAGGTGCAGAGTGTTTGACTTCTGCAGCGTGAGTTCCACACAATGCTCCACATTAAACACACACACACACACACACACACACACACACACACACACACACACACAGACACACACACACCTGTGTGGACTTGTGCTGTATGAAAAGATATATGTATTACTGAACTGTGAGGGTGTCCGTTTCCTCCAACAGAGGACAAGGGTTCGGCCACCCCGAGGGATCTGACTCCGGCCGACCACGACGCGTCCTCCAACAGGTCGGTCCACAACTACAAACCACTTTCTTTCTTCACGTCCAGTAAAATAACGAGAGTCGGGCCTCAAGACTCTTACTAGCTTACTTACGACTCACTGAAATGTGTCTGATGGGTCCTTATGAGCCACTCTGAGCCTCTTGTGTGTCACTTCTGTTGACCATGAGTCTCTCTCTCTCTCTCTCTCTCTCTCTCTCTCTCTCTCTCTCTCTCTCTCTGTGTCTCTCTGTGTGTAGGGCCGGAACTGCTCACGTCCACCCAAACAATGACACGCCCGTCACCAGCTTCCAGAGCCACGTAGTTCAGCAGGTCTGGCTTGGGTGAGTCAATCTGCAGAAACATAAGAGAAAGCTGTCCATTATTTGTTTCTTTTTTAACAACATCCCATAAAAGAAGCATTCATTTCCCAGAACAAACATAATCAAATGATGTTGTTCTAAAATCAGAAGATAAATGATGAACAGCTTTGTGTTTACATACTCAAGCCTCTGACAGAGACACTGTTATTAAAAAAAGAGGATTTTTTTGTTGTTGATATAAATAGATATTTGTACAGCTTTTGCATGTAATAGAGCTTAAATATATCTAATCCGGACTACAATATAACTGAGAGAAAGCAAGCTGCAGTTGGTCACTGAGGACTTTTCTTGTGTGTGTGTGTGTGGTGTGTGTGTGTCAGGTTACCGAACCCAGCAATGCTCTGCTACATGAACTCCAGCTTCCAGAGCCTGCTCACACTGACGGACTTCATCAGAGACATCCGCGGCCAGGAGAAGGTGTGGGGTTCAGTCGCTCGTGCTGAGCTGCTCAGGTACAGCAACACACACACACACACACACACACACTCACACACTCTAAAGCTCGCACACACTCACACACACTCTAAAGCTCGCTCACACACTCTAAAGCTGTGACAAACTAACCACCGCTAACAGCAGACACTCACCACTGCCGTGTTTTTCTTCGCCTCCTCCAGAAGATTCATGAACGTCGTGAGGTGCCACCAATCCACCGACTCCTGCCGCAAACTCGAGGCCCTCAATTTGTTCAAGGGGTCCCTCTGTGTTCAGGCACCCGAGTTCCGGGATCACCACCAGAAAGTGAGTCAGCCGGTTTGACGGTTCTGGTTGTGGAACTTCCTCCTAATGGTTTCTTCTCTCTGCATCAAACCCGTTTTCTTTGTTTTTTTTGTTTTCAGGATGCTCATGAATTCCTGACGAGCTTTCTGGAGCAGATCCGGAGTTTGGCCCCCATGCTTAATTGCCGGAGAAGGAGCTACAGGTGCCCCGTCGAGGACCACCTGGTCTTCAGGCTGCAGAGGACCAGGACCTGCAAAAGGTAAAAACAAAAACAAAAAACACATCCCGGCAGCAGAGAAGTCCTTTTTCCTCAACACGGTTTTAGTCTCCTCGTTCAGTATTAACTTTACACATGCGGACCATAGAGGTCATATTTTGAGACATCTGACTCTGAGACATCTGCCACCACCTCAACACAATGCACCTCTTTGGTTATTGTTCATTATTGTGGTTTGTGATGTGATTCTTATTGTCAATATGTCAGCGAGATGTACCTTTGTCATGAGCTGTGTCGTTTTCTGCGCACTGTCCCTTTAATGTGCAGCTGTGGAGCCGGCTCCACCAGACAGGAGGACTTCACCAACCTGTCCCTGGACCTGGTGCCTGGAGGTTCAGTCCAGCACATGGTCCAGGATTACCTGATGGTACGATCCACCACGTGAACAGACTCTCACCCGGTGTCTCTGTTTGTTATCCAGTATATACATGTATGTATGTATATATATTTATATAACTGACAGTGTGTTGTCTCTGTGCTGTCGTCCAGGAGACGGAGCTGGTATTCAAGTGTTCCTGCGGTGGCATCAAATCCAGCCAGCAGTCCACCTTTGCCACCCTGCCCAGGTGAGTGACATCACATCCAACACAGCTGGTCCCAACGGTCGTCCACTGACCTTAAAGGACCCCAACGCAGCGTTTACTCCTTATTTAACGCCTCATGTTTACCTCACATCATTTGATTTTTGACGACTACACTTAACATTTGAACACAGTCAACAAATCCACAGTCTCGTGGCGACAGCTCTCGTGTTTTCATCCTCCTTCCTCTGCTTGCTTCCCGTCTCCAGAGTGCTGATACTGCACCTGAAGCGTTTCCGCTTCACTCCACGTCTGCAGCTGCAGAAGCTGGACGATCCAGTTGAGCTCCTCAGGGATCTGCTGGTGACCTCCAGCAAGGTAAGAAATCACTCACCTGAGTTTTTGTGTGTGTGTGTGTGTGTGTGTGTGTGTGTGTGTGTGTGTGTGTGTGTGTGTGTGTGTGTGTGTGTGTGTGTGTGTGTGTGTGTGTGTGTGTGTGTGTGTGTGTGTATAACTCTTAGTGCTCCTTCTCAGGCTGACGGTCGGTACAGTCTGGTGAGCGTCATCAGTCATCTGGGCTCCGGAGGGAACAACGGTGAGATGATCACACTACTGTGTCGCCCACTAACAAGTTTTCAGACACATTATAGATACATAACTGTTTATCAGAAACATCTATCGACAGACACCCTCCTTATTGTAGCTGAGGGGTGAGGAGGTTATGTTATTTTCACTGAAATTCATCAGTTGACTGATGAGCACTTATCGCTCATTTTGTAGCATTTCTTTTTCACAATCCGCTACCCTCTAATGTGTCTTTAGAAAGAAGTCAACGCTGTTTTAATTCAAAGTAATACATTACATCTTGAAAAAATGAAACATTATGTTTCGTGGTCATGATATTCTCTGAATCTGTGTTGTTGTGTGACATCAGCTGTGAGTCGGTTAACCTTGGTAAGCTCCTCATGTTAGGATGATCTAACGGTGCGTTTCTCCTGTTAGGACACTACGTGAGTGACAGGATACACCCGGAGGCGGAGCTTAACGACCCCTATGCTCGCTGGTTCTCCTTTAATGACTCAGATGTCACGAAGACTACCGGGGACTTGGTCTGCAGGCGCCGCCAGGAAACCGCCTACATCCTGCTCTACAGACGGCGGGTAAGAGGACGACACTGTGTCACCCAGACTAACTCTGGTGTCATTTAAATCACACCATTCTTGTCTTGTTCGGACCGACTGTTAAACCCACCAGCTGTGTCCTGACGGAGTGTTTTGTGTCCTCAGATGATTGGGGACTAAAGGGGGGACGGGGGACTACAGAGGAGGATGAGGGACTACAGAGGAGGATGATGGACTACAGAGGGGGATGAGGGACTACAGAGGGGTATGAGGGACTACAGAGGGGGATGGGGGACTACAGAGGGGGATGGGGGACTACAGAGGGGGATGGGGGACTACAAAGGGGTATGAGGGACTACAGAGGGGGATGGGGGACTACAAAGGGGTATGAGGGACTACAGAGGGGGATGAGGGACTACAGAGGAGGATGGGGGACTACAGAGGGGTATGAGGCACTACAAAGGGGGGTAGGGGACTCTGTGTGTGTGAGGGGCCTCCGTCACAACTGTCTGTGTGTGAGAGGGGCCTCCATCATACCTGCCTGTGTGTGTGAGGGGCCTCCGTCACACCTGTCTGTTTATGAGAGGGGCGACAGTTGTGACGGAGGCCCCTCACACACACACACACACACACAGAGAAAGGTGTGATGGTGTGTGTGGGGGGGCCTCCGTCACACCTGTCTGCTTGTGAGGGGCCTCCGTCACACCTGTCTGCGCCGTCACACCTGTCTGCTTCTGAAGGGCCTCCGCCACACCTGCCTGTGTGTGTGTGTGTGTGAGGGGCCTCCGTCACAACTGTCTGTGTGTGTGTGTGTGAGGGGCCTTTATCACACCTGTCTGCTTTTGAGGGGCCTACGTCACACCTGCCTGTGTGTGTGAGGGGCCTCTGCCACACCTGTCTGCTTCTGAGGGGCCTCCGCCGTTACACCTGTCTGCTTGTGAGGGGCCTCTGCCACACCTGCCTGTGTGTGTGAGGGGCCTCCGTCACTAATGTCTGCTTGTGAGGGGCCTCCGCCGTTACACCTGTCTGCTTCTGAGGGGCCTCCACCGTCACACCTGCCTGTGTGTGTGTGAGGGGCCTCCGCCACACCTGCCTGTGTGTGTGAGGGGCCTCCATCACTCCTGTCTGCTTGTGAGGGGCCTCCACCGCCACACCTGTCTGCTTGTGAGGGGCCTCCGCCGTCACACCTGTCTGCTTGTGAGGGGCCTCCACCGCCACACCTGCCTGTGTGTGTGAGGGGCCTCCATCACACCTGTCTGCTTGTGAGGGACCTCCATCACACCTGTCTGCTTCTGAAGGGCCTCCACCGTCACACCTGTCTGCGCCATCACACTTGTGTGTGTGTGTATGAGGGGCCTCCGCCACACCTGCCTGTGTGTGTGTGTGTGAGGGGCCTCCGTTACAACTGTCTGTGTGTGTGTGTGAGGGGCCTTTATCACAGCTGTTTGCTTGTGAGGGGCCTCCGCCGTTATACCTGTCTGCTTGTGAGGGGCCTCCGTCACACCTGCCTGTGTGTGTGAGGGGCCTCCATCACACCTGTTTGCTTGTGAGGGGCCTCCGCCGTTACACCTGTCTGCTTGTGAGGGGCCTCCGCCGTTACACCTGTCTGCTTGTGAGGGGCCTCCGCCGTCACACCTGTCTGCTTGTGAGGGGCCTCCGCCGTTACACCTATCTGCTTGTGAGGGGCCTCCGCCATCACACCTGTCTGTGTCTGTGACATGTATGTTAGCTGTGTTTGTGTTTGCTCCTCTATATCCTGCTCTTGTATCAGTCTTTCAGTTGACGTGCAGATGGTCTTTGACTTTCTGGTGTTCTGTTAGCTGTTTCATGCTGCTTGTAATTATGTGATACAGTCTAAACTGTGTGAGGGGCCTCCGTCACACCTGTCTGTATGTGTGAGGGGCCCTTCACACACACAGACAGCTGTGACGGCGGAAGCCCCTCACAAGCAGACACATGTGACCTTGGCCCCTCACACAGTTTAGACTGTGTCACATAATTACAAGCAGCATGAAACAGCTAACAGAACACCAGAAAGTCAAAGACCATCTGCACGTCAACTGAAAGACTGCGACCACATGTTGACTCCATCAACAGCAGACATGAGCAGCACAGAGAGGAGGAGGTTGACAAACACACATAACTTACATGTCACATGTTGTACAACACATTTATTGCAGAGTGTTTGATGCGTGTCTATTTTAAATTTTAAATGCCTACATTATTGTTTCTGTATGATGTGAAAAGATGACTGTACATGCTAATGTTTAAACATTAACATGTACAGAACATGAACTGAATAAAATTGTGAATGAATTTCCCTGTAACTCTTAAGTGTCTGTTGTTTTTTTTATTATGGTCCATCCACCTGAATCTTGCTTTAACATTTTAAAAAGGTACACTTGACAGCGATATTTATGGGATAATCATATTCAAAGTTTTTGAACTATAGTTCCCATAATGATTTAAGAAATGTAAACATGAAGTACAATGTTTCAATGAATTCAGTGAGTTGTTTGTTAGCTTGCTAATAAGTTGAAAACCATTC
>JACSYO010002053.1:0-17235 GCA_016806645.1 Ophiodon elongatus | reverse complement strand
GTACAGGGTCTCTGGGTTGTAACTGTCTGGTGTACAGGGTCTCTGGGTTAAGTTTTAACTGTGTGGTGTACAGGGTCTCAGGGTTATAACTGTCTGGTGTACAGGGTCTCTGGGTTGAGCTGTAACTGTCTAAGTGTACAGGGTCTCTGGGTTGTAACTGTCTGGTGTACAGGGTCTCAGGGTTATAATTGTCTGGTGTACAGGGTCTCTTGGTTGTAACTGTCTGGTGTAGAGGGTCTCTGGGTTGTAACTGTCTGGTGTACAGGGTCTCTGGGTCGTAACTGTCTGGTGTACAGGGTCTCTGGGTTGTAATTGTCTGGTGTACAGGGTCACTGGGTCGTAACTGTCTGGTGTACATGGTCTCTGGGTTGTAATTGTCTGGTGTACAGGGTCTCTGGGTTGAGCTGTAACTGTCTCGTGTACAGGGTCTCTGGGTTGTAATTGTCTGGTGTACAGGGTGTCTGTGTTATAATTGTCTGGTGTACAGGGTCTCTGGGTTATAATTGTCTGGTGTACAGGGTCTCATGGTTGAGCTGTAACTGTCTCGTGTACAGGGTCTCTGGGTTGTAATTGTCTGGTGGTGTACAGGGTCTCTGGGTTGTAACTGTCTGGTGTACAGGGTCTCTGTGTTGTAACTGTCTGGTGTACAGGGTCTCTGGGTTGAGCTGTAACTGTCTCGTGTACAGGGTCTCTGGGTTGTAATTGTCTGGTGTACAGGGTGTCTGTGTTATAATTGTCTGGTGTACAGGGTCTCTGGGTTATAATTGTCTGGTGTACAGGGTCTCTGGGTTAAGTTTTAACTGTGTGGTGTGCAGGGTCTCAGGATTATAATTGTCTGGTGTACAGGGTCCCTGGGTTGTAACTGTCTGGTGTAGAGGGTCTCTGGGTTGTAACTGTCTGGTGTACAGGGTCTCTGGGTCGTAATTGTCTGGACTACAGGGTCTCTGGGTCGTAACTGTCTGGTGTACAGGGTCTCTGGGTTGTAATTGTCTGGTGTACAGGGTCTCTGTGTTATAATTGTCTGGTGTACAGGGTCTCTGGGTTGTAACTGTCTAGTGTACAGGGTCTCTGGGTTAAGCTGTAACTGTCTAGTGTACAGGGTCTCTGGGTTATAATTGTCTGGTGTACAGGGTCTCTGGGTTGTAATTGTCTGGTGTACAGGGTCTCAGGGTTATAATTGTCTGGTGTACAGGGTCTCTGGGTTGAGCTGTAACTGTCTAAGTGTACAGGGTCTCTGGGTTGTAACTGTGTGGTGTACAGGGTCTCTGTGTTGTAACTTTCTGGTGTACAGGGTCTCTGGGTTGAGCTGTAACTGTCTAAGTGTACAGGGTCTCTGGGTTGAGCTGTAACTGTCTAAGTGTACAGGGTCTCTGGGTTGTAACTGTCTGGTGTACAGGGTCTCTGGGTTATAATTGTCTGGTGTACAGGGTCTCTGGGTTGTAACTGTCTAGTGTACAGGGTCTCTGGGTCGTAATTGTCTGGACTACAGGGTCTCTGGGTCGTAACTGTCTGGTGTACAGGGTCTCTGGGTTGTAACTGTCTAGTGTACAGGGTCTCATGTCGTAACTGTCTAGTGTACAGGGTCTCTGGGTTGTAATTGTCTGGTGGTGTACAGGGTCTCTGGGTTGTAACTGTCTGGTGTACAGGGTCTCTGTGTTGTAACTGTCTGGTGTACAGGGTCTCTGGGTTGAGCTGTAACTGTCTCGTGTACAGGGTCTCTGGGTTGTAATTGTCTGGTGTACAGGGTCTCTGGGTTGTAACTGTCTGGTGTACAGGGTCTCTGGGTCGTAACTGTCTGGTGTACAGGGTCTCTGGGTTGTAACTGTCTGGTGTACAGGGTCTCTGGGTTGTAATTGTCTGGTGTACAGGGTCTCTGGGTTGTAATTGTCTGGTGTACAGGGTCTCTGGGTCGTAACTGTCTGGTGTACAGGGTCTCTGGGTTGTAATTATCTGGTGTACAGGGTCTCGGGTTCGTAACTGTCTGGTGTACAGGGTCTCTGGGTCGTAATTGTCTGGTGTACAGGGTCTCTAGGTCGTAACTGTCTGGTGTACAGGGTCTCTGGGTTGTAATTGTCTGGTGTACAGGGTCTCTGTGTTGTAACTGTCTGGTGTACAGGGTCTCTGGGTTGAGCTGTAACTGTCTAAGTGTACAGGGTCTCTGGGTTGTAACTGTCTGGTGTACAGGGTCTCTGGGTTAAGTTTTAACTGTGTGGTGTACAGGGTCTCAGGGTTATAATTGTCTGGTGTACAGGGTCTCTGGGTTGTAACTGTCTGGTGTAGAGGGTCTCTGGGTTGTAACTGTCTGGTGTAGAGGGTCTCTGGGTTGTAACTGTCTGGTGTACAGGGTCTCTGGGATAAGTTTTAACTGTGTGGTGTACAGGGTCTCAGGGTTGTAACTGTCTGGTGTAGAGGGTCTCTGGGTTGTAACTGTCTGGTGTAGAGGGTCTCTGGGTTGTAACTGTCTGGTGTACAGGGTCTCTAGGTTGTAATTGTCTGGTGTACAGGGTCTCTGGGTCGTAACTGTCTGGTGTACAGGGTCTCTGGTTTGTAATTGTCTGGTGTACAGGGTCTCTGGGTCGTATCTGTCTGGTGTAGAGGGTCTCTGGGTTGTAACTGTCTGTTGTACAGGGTCTCAGGGTTGAGCTGTAACTGTCTCATGTACAGGGTCTCTGGGTTGTAATTGTCTGGTGTACAGGATCTCTGTGTTGTAACTGTCTGGTGTACAGGGTCTCTGGGTTGAGCTGTAACTGTCTAAGTGTACAGGGTCTCTGGGTTGAGCTGTAACTGTCTAAGTGTACAGGGTCTCTGGGTTGTAAATGTCTGGTGGTGTACAGGGTCTCTGGGTTGTAACTGTCTGGTGTACAGGGTCTCTGTGTTGTAACTGTCTGGTGTACAGGGTCTCTGGGTTGAGCTGTAACTGTCTAAGTGTACAGGGTCTCTGGGTTGTAACTGTGTGGTGTACAGGGTCTCTGTGTTGTAACTTTCTGGTGTACAGGGTCTCTGGGTTGAGCTGTAACTGTCTAAGTGTACAGGGTCTCTGGGTTGAGCTGTAACTGTCTAAGTGTACAGGGTCTCTGGGTTGTAACTGTCTCGTGTACAGGGTCTCTGGGTTGTAATTGTCTGGTGGTGTACAGGGTCTCTGGGTTGTAACTGTCTGGTGTACAGGGTCTCTGTGTTGTAACTGTCTGGTGTACAGGGTCTCTGGGTTGAGCTGTAACTGTCTAAGTGTACAGGGTCTCTGGGTTGTAACTGTGTGGTGTACAGGGTCTCTGTGTTGTAACTTTCTGGTGTACAGGGTCTCTGGGTTGAGCTGTAACTGTCTAAGTGTACAGGGTCTCTGGGTTGAGCTGTAACTGTCTAAGTGTACAGGGTCTCTGGGTTGTAACTGTCTGGTGTACAGGGTCTCTGGGTTATAATTGTCTGGTGTACAGGGTCTCTGGGTTGTAACTGTCTAGTGTACAGGGTCTCTGGGTTGTAATTGTCTGGTGTACAGGGTCTCTGTGTTGTAACTGTCTGGTGTACAGGGTCTCTGGGTTGAGCTGTAACTGCTAAGTGTACAGGGTCTCTGGGTTGTAACTGTCTGGTGTACAGGGTCTCAGGGTTATAATTGTCTGGTGTACAGGGTCTCTTCGGTTGTAACTGTCTGGTGTAGAGGGTCTCTGGGTTGTAACTGTCTGGTGTACAGGGTCTCTGGGTCGTAACTGTCTGGTGTACAGGGTCTCTGGGTTGTAATTGTCTGGTGTACAGGGTCACTGGGTCGTAACTGTCTGGTGTACATGGTCTCTGGGTTGTAATTGTCTGGTGTACAGGGTCTCTGGGTCGTAACTGTCTGGTGTAGAGGGTCTCTGGGTTGAGCTGTAACTGTCTAAGTGTACAGGGTCTCTGGGTTGTAACTGCCTGGTGTACAGGGTCTCTGGGTTAAGTTTTAACTGTGTGGTGTGCAGGGTCTCAGGATTATAATTGTCTGGTGTACAGGGTCTCTGGGTTGTAACTGTCTGGTGTAGAGGGTCTCTGGATTGTAACTGTCTGGTGTACAGGGTCTCTGGGTCGTAATTGTCTGGACTACAGGGTCTCTGGGTCGTAACTGTCTGGTGTACAGGGTCTCTGGGTTGTAACTGTCTAGTGTACAGGGTCTCATGGTTGAGCTGTAACTGTCTCGTGTACAGGGTCTCTGGGTTGTAATTGTCTGGTGGTGTACAGGGTCTCTGGGTTGTAACTGTCTGGTGTACAGGGTCTCTGGGTTGAGCTGTAACTGTCTAAGTGTACAGGGTCTCTGGGTTGTAACTGTCTGGTGTACAGGGTCTCTGGGTTAAGTTTTAACTGTGTGGTGTACAGGGTCTCAGGGTTATAATTGTCTGGTGTACAGGGTCTCTGGGTTGTAACTGTTTGGTGTAGAGGGTCTCTGGGTTGTAACTGTCTGGTGTAGAGGGTCTCTGGGTTGTAACTGTCTGGTGTACAGGGTCTCTGGGATAAGTTTTAACTGTGTGGTGTACAGGGTCTCAGGGTTGTAACTGTCTGGTGTAGAGGGTCTCTGGGTTGTAACTGTCTGGAGTAGAGGGTCTCTGTGTTGTAACTGTCTGGTGTACAGGGTCTCTGGGTTGATCAGTAACTGTCTAAGTGTACAGGGTCTCTGGATTGAGCTGTAACTGTCTAAGTGTACAGGGTCTCTGGGTTGTAACTGTCTGTTGTACAGGGTCTCTGGGTTAAGTTTTAACTGTGTGGTGTACAGGGTCTCTGGGTTGTAATTGTCTGGTGTACAGGGTCTCTGGGTCGTAACTGTCTGGTGTACAGGGTCTCTGGGTTGAGCTGTAACTGTCTGGTGTAGAGGGTCTCTGGGTTGTAACTGTCTGGTGTACAGGGTCTCTGGGTTAAGTTTTAACTGTGTGGTGTACAGGATCTCAGGGTTATAATTGTCTGGTGTACAGGGTCTCTGGGTTGTAACTGTCTGGTGTAGAGGGTCTCTGGGTTGTAACTGTCTAGTGTACAGGGTCTCAGGGTTGAGCTGTAACTGTCTCGTGTACAGGGTCTCTGGGTTGTAATTGTCTGGTGGTGTACAGGGTCTCTGGGTTGTAACTGTCTGGTGTACAGGGTCTCTGTGTTGTAACTGTCTGGTGTACAGGGTCTCTGGGTTGAGCTGTAACTGTCTAAGTGTACAGGGTCTCTGGGTTGTAACTGTGTGGTGTACAGGGTCTCTGTGTTGTAACTTTCTGGTGTACAGGGTCTCTGGGTTGAGCTGTAACTGTCTAAGTGTACAGGGTCTCTGGGTTGAGCTGTAACTGTCTAAGTGTACAGGGTCTCTGGGTTGTAACTGTCTCGTGTACAGGGTCTCTGGGTTGTAATTGTCTGGTGGTGTACAGGGTCTCTGGGTTGTAACTGTCTGGTGTACAGGGTCTCTGTGTTGTAACTGTCTGGTGTACAGGGTCTCTGGGTTGAGCTGTAACTGTCTAAGTGTACAGGGTCTCTGGGTTGTAACTGTGTGGTGTACAGGGTCTCTGTGTTGTAACTTTCTGGTGTACAGGGTCTCGGGTAACGGTGTACAGGGTCTCTGGGTTGAGCTGTAACTGTCTAAGTGTACAGGGTCTCTGGGTTGTAACTGTCTGGTGTACAGGGTCTCTGGGTTATAATTGTCTGGTGTACAGGGTCTCTGGGTTGTAACTGTCTAGTGTACAGGGTCTCTGGGTTGTAATTGTCTGGTGTACAGGGTCTCTGTGTTGTAACTGTCTGGTGTACAGGGTCTCTGGGTTGAGCTGTAACTGTCTAAGTGTACAGGGTCTCTGGGTTGTAACTGTCTGGTGTACAGGGTCTCAGGGTTATAATTGTCTGGTGTACAGGGTCTCTTGGTTGTAACTGTCTGGTGTAGAGGGTCTCTGGGTTGTAACTGTCTGGTGTAGAGGGTCTCTGGGTTGTAACTGTCTGGTGTACAGGGTCTCTGGGTCGTAACTGTCTGGTGTACAGGGTCTCTGGGTTGTAATTGTCTGGTGTACAGGGTCACTGGGTCGTAACTGTCTGGTGTACATGGTCTCTGGGTTGTAATTGTCTGGTGTACAGGGTCTCTGGGTCGTAACTGTCTGGTGTAGAGGGTCTCTGGGTTGAGCTGTAACTGTCTAAGTGTACAGGGTCTCTGGGTTGTAACTGTCTGGTGTACAGGGTCTCTGGGTTAAGTTTTAACTGTGTGGTGTGCAGGGTCTCAGGATTATAATTGTCTGGTGTACAGGGTCTCTGGGTTGTAACTGTCTGGTGTAGAGGGTCTCTGGGTTGTAACTGTCTGGTGTACAGGGTCTCTGGGTCGTAATTGTCTGGACTACAGGGTCTCTGGGTCGTAACTGTCTGGTGTACAGGGTCTCTGGGTTGTAACTGTCTGGTGTACAGGGTCTCAGGGTTGAGCTGTAACTGTCTCATGTACAGGGTCTCTGGGTTGTAATTGTCTGGTGTACAGGGTCTCTGGGTTGTAACTGTCTGGTGTACAGGGTCTCTGGGTTGAGCTGTAACTGTCTAAGTGTACAGGGTCTCTGGGTTGTAACTGTCTGGTGTACAGGGTCTCTGGGTCGTAACTGTCTGATGTAGAGGGTCTCTGGGTTGTAACTGTCTGGTGTACAGGGTCTCTGTGTTGTAACTGTCTGGTGTACAGGGTCTCTGGGTTGAGCTGTCTGGTGTACAGGGTCTCTGGGTTGAGCTGTAACTGTCTAAGTGTACAGGGTCTCTGGGTTGAGCTGTAACTGTCTCAGTGTATAGGGTCTCTGGGTTGTAACTGTCTGGTGTACAGGGTCTCTGGGTTAAGTTTTAACTGTGTGGTGTGCAGGGTCTCAGGATTATAATTGTCTGGTGTACAGGGTCTCTGGGTTGTAACTGTCTGGTGTAGAGGGTCTCTGGGTTGTAACTGTCTGGTGTAGAGGGTCTCTGGGTTGTAACTGTCTGGTGTACAGGGTCTCTGGGTTGTAATTGTCTGGTGTACAGGGTCTCTGGGTTGTAACTGTCTGGTGTACAGGGTCTCTGGGTTAGCTGTAACTGTCTGGTGTACAGGGTCTCTGGGTTGTAACTGTCTGGTGTACAGGGTCTCTGGGTTGTAACTGTCTGGTGTACAGGGTCTCTGGGTTGTAACTGTCTGGTGTACAGGGTCTCTGGGTCGTAACTGTCTGGTGTACAGGGTCTCTGGGTCGTAATTGTCTGGTGTACAGGGTCTCTGGGTCGTAACTGTCTGGTGTACAGGGTCTCTGGGGTGTAATTGTCTGGTGTACAGGGTCTCTGGGTAGTAACTGTCTGGTGTAGAGGGTCTCTGGGTTGTAACTGTCTGGTGTACAGGGTCTCTTTGTTGTAACTGTCTGGTGTCGAGGGTCTCTGGGTTGTAACTGTCTGGTGTAGAGGGTCTCTGGTTTGTAACTGTCTGGTGTACAGGGTCTCTGGGTCGTAACTGTCTGGTGTACAGGGTCTCTGGGTTGTAATTGTCTGGTGTACAGTGTCACTGGGTCGTAACCGTCTGGTGTACAGGGTCTCTGGGTCGTAACTGTCTGGTGTAGAGGGTCTCTGGGTTGTAACTGTCTGGTGTACAGGGTCTCTGTGTTGTAACTGTCTGGTGTACAGGGTCTCTGGGTTGTAACTGTCTGGTGTACAGGGTCTCTGGGTTAAGTTTTAACTGTGTGGTGTGCAGGGTCTCAGGATTATAATTGTCTGGTGTACAGGGTCTCTGGGTTGTAACTGTCTGTTGTAGAGGGTCTCTGGGTTGTAACTGTCTGGTGTAGAGGGTCTCTGGGTTGTAACTGTCTGGTGTACAGGGTCTCTGGGTCGTAATTGTCTGGTGTACAGGGTCTCTGGGTCGTAACTGTCTGGTGTACAGGGTCTCTGGGTTGTAATTGTCTGGTGTACAGGGTCTCTGGGTTGTAATTGTTCGGTGTACAGGGTCTCTGGGTCGTAACTGTCTGGTGTAGAGGGTCTCTGGGTTGTAACTGTCTGGTGTACAGGGTCTCAGGGTTGAGCTGTAACTGTCTCATGTACAGGGTCTCTGGGTTGTAATTGTCTGGTGTACAGAGTCTCTGTGTTGTAACTGTCTGGTGTACAGGGTCTCTGTGTTGCAACTGTCTGGTGTACAGGGTCTCTGTGTTGTAACTCTCTGGTGTACAGGGTCTCTGGGTTGAGCTGTAACTGTCCAAGTGTACAGGGTCTCTGGGTTGAGCTGTAACTGTCTAAGTGTACAGGGTCTCTGGGTTGTAACTGTCTGGTGTACAGGGTCTCTGTGTTGTAACTGTCTGGTGTACAGGGTCTCTGGGTTGAGCTGTAACTGTCGAAGTGTACAGGGTCTCTGGGTTGAGCTGTAACTGTCTAAGTGTACAGGGTCTCTGGGTTGTAACTGTCTGGTGTACAGGGTCTCTGGGTTAAGTTTTAACTGTGTGGTGTACAGGGTCTCAGGGTTATAATTGTCTGGTGTACAGGGTCTCTGGGTTGTAACTGTCTGGTGTAGAGGGTCTCTGGGTTGTAACTGTCTGGTGTACAGGTTCTCTGGGTTGTAACTGTCTGGTGTACAGGGTCTCTGGGTTGTAATTGTCTGGTGTACAGGGTCTCTGGGTCGTAACTGTCTGGTGTACAGGGTCTCAGGGTTGAGCTGTAACTGTCTCATGTACAGGGTCTCTGGGTTAAGTTTTAACTGTGTGGTGTACAGGGT
The DNA here is from genome assembly GCA_016806645.1 of Ophiodon elongatus. Lineage (NCBI taxonomy): Eukaryota > Metazoa > Chordata > Actinopteri > Perciformes > Hexagrammidae > Ophiodon > Ophiodon elongatus. Next base: position 8,582 of record JACSYO010002053.1, on the reverse strand, counting down.
ATCAGGGTTATAATTGTCTGGTGTACAGGGTCTCTGGGTTGTAACTGTCTGGTGTACAGGGTCTCTGGGTTAAGTTTTAACTGTGTGGTGTACAGGGTATCAGGGTTATAATTGTTTGGTGTACAGGGTCTCTGGGTTGTAACTGTCTGGTGTAGAGGGTCTCTGGGTTGTAACTGTCTGGTGTACAGGGTCTCTGGGTTGTAATTGTCTGGTGTACAGGGTCTCTGGGTCGTAACTGTCTGGTGTACAGGGTCTCTGGGGTGTAATTGTCTGGTGTACAGGGTCTCTGGGTCGTAACTGTCTGGTGTACAGGGTCTCTGGGTTGTAACTGTCTAGTGTACAGGGTCTCAGGGTTGAGCTGTAACTGTCTCGTGTACAGGGTCTCTGGGTTGTAATTGTCTGGTGGTGTACAGGGTCTCTGTGTTGTAACTGTCTGGTGTACAGGGTCTCTGTGTTGTAACTGTCTGGTGTACAGGGTCTCTGGGTTGAGCTGTAACTGTCTAAGTGTACAGGGTCTCTGGGTTGAGCTGTAACTGTCTAAGTGTACAGGGTCTCTGGGTAGTAACTGTCTGATGTAGAGGGTCTCTGGGTTGTAACTGTCTGGTGTACAGGGTCTCTGTGTTGTAACTGTCTGGTGTACAGGGTCTCTGGGTTGAGCTGTCTGGTGTACAGGGTCTCTGGGTTGAGCTGTAACTGTCTAAGTGTACAGGGTCTCTCGGTTGAGCTGTAACTGTCTAAGTGTATAGGGTCTCTGGGTTGTAACTGTCTGGTGTACAGGGTCTCTGGGTTGAGCTGTCTGGTGTACAGGGTCTCTGGGTTGAGCTGTAACTGTCTAAGTGTACAGGGTCTCTGGGTTGAGCTGTAACTGTCTAAGTGTATAGGGTCTCTGGGTTGTAACTGTGTGGTGTACAGGGTATCAGGGTTATAATTGTCTGGTGTACAGGGTCTCTGGGTTGTAACTGTCTGGTGTAGAGGGTCTCTGGGTTGTAACTGTCTGGTGTACAGGGTCTCTGGGTTGTAATTGTCTGGTGTACAGGGTCTCTGGGTCGTAACTGTCTGGTGTACAGGGTCTCTGGGTCGTAATTGTCTGGTGTACAGGGTCTCTGGGTCGTAACTGTCTGGTGTACAGGGTCTCTGGGTCGTAACTGTCTGGTGTACAGGGTCTCTGGGTTGTAACTGTCTAGTGTACAAGGTCTCAGGGTTGAGCTGTAACTGTCTCGTGTACAGGGTCTCTGGGTTGTAATTGTCTGGTGTACAGGGTCTCTGGGTTATAATTGTCTGGTGTACAGGGTCTTTGGGTTGTAACTGTCTAGTGTACAGGGTCTCTGGCTTAAGCTGTAACTGTCTAGTGTACAGGGTCTCTGGGTTGTAATTGTCTGGTGTACAGGGTCTCAGGGTTATAATTGTCTGGTGTACAGGTTCTCTGGGTTGTAATTGTCTGGTGTACAGGGTCTCTGGGTTGTAACTGTCTGTGTAAGGGTCTCTGGGTGTAACTGTCTGGTGTACAGGGTCTCTGGGGTGTAATTGTCTGGTGTACAGGGTCTCTGGGTCGTAACTGTCTGGTGTACAGGGTCTCTGGGGTGTAATTGTCTGGTGTACAGGGTCTCTGGGTTGTAACTGTCTGGTGTACAGGGTCTCAGGGTTGAGCTGTAACTGTCTCATGTACAAGGTCTCTGGGTTGTAATTGTCTGGTGTACAGGGTCTCTGTGTTGTAACTGTCTGGTGTACAGGGTCTCTGGGTTGAGCTGTAACTGTCTAAGTGTATAGGGTCTCTGGGTTGAGCTGTAACTGTCTAAGTGTACAGGGTCTCTGGATTGTAATTGTCTGGTGTACAGGGTCTCTGGGTTGTAACTGTCTGGTGTAGAGGGTCTCTGGGTTGTAACTGTCTGGTGTAGAGGGTCTCTGGGTTGTAACTGTCTGGTGTACAGGGTCTCTGGGTCGTAACTGTCTGGTGTAGAGGGTCTCTGGGTTGTAACTGTCTGGTGTACAGGGTCTCAGGGTTGAGCTGTAATTGTCTCATGTACAGGGTCTCTGGGTTGTAATTGTCTGGTGTACAGAGTCTCTGTGTTGTAACTGTCTGGTGTACAGGGTCTCTGTGTTGCAACTGTCTGGTGTACAGGGTCTCTGTGTTGTAACTCTCTGGTGTACAGGGTCTCTGGGTTGAGCTGTAACTGTCTAAGTGTACAGGGTCTCTGGGTTGAGCTGTAACTGTCTAAGTGTACAGGGTCTGTGGGTTGTAACTGTCTGGTGTACAGGGTCTCTGTGTTGTAACTGTCTGGTGTACAGGGTCTCTGGGTTGAGCTGTAACTGTCGAAGTGTACAGGGTCTCTGGGTTGAGCTGTAACTGTCTAAGTGTACAGGGTCTGTGGGTTGTAACTGTCTGGTGTACAGGGTCTCTGGGTTAAGTTTTAACTGTGTGGTGTACAGGGTCTCAGGGTTATAATTGTCTGGTGTACAGGGTCTCTGGGTTGTAACTGTCTGGTGTAGTGGGTCTCTGGGTTGTAACTGTCTGGTGTAGAGGGTCTCTGGGTTGTAACTGTCTGGTGTACATGGTCTCTGGGTTGTAATTGTCTGGTGTACAGGGTCTCTGGGTCGTAACTGTCTGGTGTACAGGGTCTCTGGGGTGTAATTGTCTGGTGTACAGGGTCTCTGGGTCGTAACTGTCTGGTGTAGATGGTCTCTGGGTTGTAACTGTCTGGTGTACAGGGTCTCAGGGTTGAGCTGTAACTGTCTCATGTACAGGGTCTCTGGGTTGTAATTGTCTGGTGTAAAGGGTCTCTGTGTTGTAACTGTCTGGTGTACAGGGTCTCTGGGTTGAGCTGTAACTGTCTAAGTGTACAGGGTCTCTGGGTAGTAACTGTCTGATGTAGAGGGTCTCTGGGTTGTAACTGTCTGGTGTACAGGGTCTCTGTGTTGTAACTGTCTGGTGTACAGGGTCTCTGGGTTGAGCTGTAACTGTCTAAGTGTACAGGGTCTCTGGGTTGAGCTGTAACTGTCTAAGTGTATAGGGTCTCTGGGTTGTAACTGTCTGGTGTACAGGGTCTCTGGGTTGAGCTGTCTGGTGTACAGGGTCTCTGGGTTGAGCTGTAACTGTCTAGTGTACAGGGTCTCTGGGTTGAGCTGTAACTGTCTAAGTGTATAGGGTCTCTGGGTTGTAACTGTCTGGTGTACAGGGTCTCTGGGTTAAGTTTTAACTGTGTGGTGTACAGGGTATCAGGGTTATAATTGTCTGGTGTACAGGGTCTCTGGGTTGTAACTGTCTGGTGTAGAGGGTCTCTGGGTTGTAACTGTCTGGTGTACAGGGTCTCTGGGTTGTAATTGTCTGGTGTACAGGGTCTCTGGGTCGTAACTGTCTGGTGTAGAGGGTCTCTGGGTTGTAACTGTCTGGTGTACAGGGTCTCAGGGTTGAGCTGTAACTGTCTCATGTACAGGGTCTCTGTGTTGTAACTGTCTGGTGTACAGGGTCTCTGGGTTGAGCTGTAACTGTCTAAGTGTATAGGGTCTCTGGGTTGAGCTGTAACTGTCTAGTGTACAGGGTCTCTGGGTTGTAATTGTCTGGTGTACAGGGTCTCTGGGTTGTAACTGTCTGGTGTAGAGGGTCTCTGGGTTGTAACTGTCTGGTGTAGAGGGTCTCTGGGTTGTAACTGTCTGGTGTACAGGGTCTCTGGGTCGTAACTGTCTGGTGTAGAGGGTCTCTGGGTTGTAACTGTCTGGTGTACAGGGTCTCAGGGTTGAGCTGTAACTGTCTCATGTACAGGGTCTCTGGGTTGTAATTGTCTGGTGTACAGGGTCTCTGTGTTGTAACTGTCTGGTGTACAGGGTCTCTGTGTTGTAACTGTTACATGTGTACAGGGTCTCTGGGTTGAGCTGTAACTGTCTAAGTGTACAGGGTCTATGGGTTGAGCTGTAACTGTCTAAGTGTACAGGGTCTCTGGGTTGTAACTGTCTGGTGTACAGGGTCTCTGTGTTGTAACTGTCTGGTGTACAGGGTCTCTGGGTTGAGCTGTAACTGTCGAAGTGTACAGGGTCTCTGGGTTGAGCTGTAACTGTCTAAGTGTACAGGGTCTGTGGGTTGTAACTGTCTGGTGTACAGGGTCTCTGGGTTAAGTTTTAACTGTGTGGTGTACAGGGTCTCAGGGTTATAATTGTCTGGTGTACAGGGTCTCTGGGTTGTAACTGTCTGGTGTAGAGGGTCTCTGGGTTGTAACTGTCTGGTGTAGAGGGTCTCTGGGTTGTAACTCTCTGGTGTACATGGTCTCTGGGTTGTAATTGTCTGGTGTACAGGGTCTCTGGGTCGTAACTGTCTGGTGTACAGGGTCTCTGGGGTGTAATTGTCTGGTGTACAGGGTCTCTGGGTCGTAACTGTCTGGTGTAGATGGTCTCTGGGTTGTAACTGTCTGGTGTACAGGGTCTCAGGGTTGAGCTGTAACTGTCTCATGTACAGGGTCTCTGGGTTGTAATTGTCTGGTGTAAAGGGTCTCTGTGTTGTAACTGTCTGGTGTACAGGGTCTCTGGGTTGAGCTGTAACTGTCTAAGTGTACAGGGTCTCTGGGTAGTAACTGTCTGATGTAGAGGGTCTCTGGGTTGTAACTGTCTGGTGTACAGGGTCTCTGTGTTGTAACTGTCTGGTGTACAGGGTCTCTGGGTTGAGCTGTCTGGTGTACAGGGTCTCTGGGTTGAGCTGTAACTGTCTAAGTGTACAGGGTCTCTCGGTTGAGCTGTAACTGTCTAAGTGTATAGGGTCTCTGGGTTGTAACTGTCTGGTGTACAGGGTCTCTGGGTTGAGCTGTCTGGTGTACAGGGTCTCTGGGTTGAGCTGTAACTGTCTAAGTGTACAGGGTCTCTGGGTTGAGCTGTAACTGTCTAAGTGTATAGGGTCTCTGGGTTGTAACTGTCTGGTGTACAGGGTCTCTGGGTTAAGTTTTAACTGTGTGGTGTACAGGGTATCAGGGTTATAATTGTTTGGTGTACAGGGTCTCTGGGTTGTAACTGTCTGGTGTAGAGGCTCTCTGGGTCGTAACTGTCTGGTGTCCAGGGTCTCTGGGTCGTAATTGTCTGGTGTACAGGGTCTCTGGGTCGTAACTGTCTGGTGTACAGGGTCTCTGGGTTGTAATTGTCTGGTGTACAGGGTCTCTGGGTCGTAACTGTCTGGTGTACAGGGTCTCTGGGTCGTAACTGTCTGGTGTACAGGGTCTCTGGGTTGTAACTGTCTAGTGTACAAGGTCTCAGGGTTGAGCTGTAACTGTCTCGTGTACAGGGTCTCTGGGTTATAATTGTCTGGTGTACAGGGTCTTTGGGTTGTAACTGTCTAGTGTACAGGGTCTCTGGCTTAAGCTGTAACTTTCTCATGTACAGGGTCTCTGGGTTATAACTGTCTGGTGTAGAGGGTCTCTGGGTTGTAACTGTCTGGTGTACAGGGTCTCAGGGTTGAGCTGTAACTGTCTCATGTACAGGGTCTCTGTGTTGTAACTGTCTGGTGTACAGGGTCTCTGGGTTGAGCTGTAACTGTCTAAGTGTATAGGGTCTCTGGGTTGAGCTGTAACTGTCTGGTGTACAGGGTCTCTGGGTTGTAATTGTCTGGTGTACAGGGTCTCTGGGTTGTAACTGTCTGGTGTAGAGGGTCTCTGGGTTGTAACTGTCTGGTGTAGAGGGTCTCTGGGTTGTAACTGTCTGGTGTACAGGGTCTCTGGGTCGTAACTGTCTGGTGTAGAGGGTCTCTGGGTTGTAACTGTCTGGTGTACAGGGTCTCAGGGTTGAGCTGTAACTGTCTCATGTACAGGGTCTCTGGGTTGTAATTGTCTGGTGTACAGGGTCTCTGTGTTGTAACTGTCTGGTGTACAGGGTCTCTGTGTTGCAACTGTCTGGTGTACAGGTCTCTGTGTTGTAACTGTCAGGTGTACAGGGTCTCTGGGTTGAGCTGTAACTGTCTAAGTGTACAGGGTCTCTGGGTTGAGCTGTAACTGTCTAAGTGTACAGGGTCTCTGGGTTGTAACTGTCTGGTGTACAGGGTCTCTGGGTCGTAACTGTCTGATGTAGAGGGTCTCTGGGTTGTAACTGTCTGGTGTACAGGGTCTCTGGGTTGTAACTGTCTGGTGTACAGGGTCTCTGTGTTGTAACTGTCTGGTGTAGAGGGTCTCTGGGTTGTAACTGTCTGGTGTACAGGGTCTCTGGGTTGTAACTGTCTGGTGTACAGGGTCTCTGGGTCGTAACTGTCTGGTGTACAGGGTCTCTGGGTTGTAATTGTCTGGTGTACAGGGTCTCTGGGTTGTAACTGTCTGGTGTACAGGGTCTCTGGGTCGTAACTGTCTGGTGTACAGGGTCTCTGGGTTGTAACTGTCTGGTGTACAGGGTCTCAGGGTTGAGCTGTAACTGTCTCATGTACAGGGTCTCTGGGTTGTAATTGTCTGGTGTACAGGGTCTCTGTGTTGTAACTGTCTGGTGTACAGGGTCTCTGTGTTGTAACTGTCTAGTGTACAGGGTCTCTGGGTTGAGCTGTAACTGTCTAAGTGTACAGGGTCTCTGGGTTGTAATTGTCTGGTGTACAGGGTCTCTGGGTTGTAACTGTCTGGTGTACAGGGTCTCTCGGTTGTAACTGTCTGGTGTAGAGGGTCTCTGGGTTGTAACTGTCTGGTGTACAGGGTCTCTGGGTTGTAATTGTCTGGTGTACAGGGTCTCTGGGTCGTAACTGTCTGGTGTACAGGGTCTCTGGGTTGTAATTGTCTGGTGTACAGGGTCTCTGGGTCGTGGTACTGTCTGGTGTACAGGGTCTCTGTGTTGTAACTGTCTGGTGTACAGGGTCTCTGGGTTGAGCTGTAACTGTCTAAGTGTACAGGGTCTCTGGGTTGTAACTGTCTGGTGTACAGGGTCTCTGGTTTGTAATTGTCTGGTGTACAGGGTCTCTGGGTCGTAACTGTCTGGTGTACAGGGTCTCTGGGTCGTAACTGTCTGGTGTAGAGGGTCTCTGGGTTGTAACTGTCTGGTGTACAGGGTCTCTGTGTTGTAACTGTCTGGTGTACAGGGTCTCTGGGTTGAGCTGTAACTGTCTAAGTGTACAGGGTCTCTGGGTTGAGCTGTAACTGTCTAAGTGTACAGGGTCTCTGGGTTGTAACTGTCTGGTGTACTGGGTCTCTGTGTTGTAACTGTCTGGTGTACAGGGTCTCTGGGTTGAGCTGTAACTGTCTAAGTGTACAAGGTCTCTGGGTTGTAACTGTCTGGTGTACAGGGTCTCTGGGTCGTAACTGTCTGGTGTACAGGGTCTCTGGGTCGTAACTGTCTGGTGTAGAGGGTCTCTGGGTTGTAACTGTCTGGTGTACAGGGTCTCTGTGTTGTAACTGTCTGGTGTACAGGGTCTCTGGGTTGAGCTGTAACTGTCTAAGTGTACAGGGACTCTGGGTTGAGCTGTAACTGTCTAAGTGTACAGGGTCTCTGGGTTGTAACTGTCTGGTGTACAGGGTCTCTGGGTTAAGTTTTAACTGTGTGGTGTACAGGGTATCAGGGTTATAATTGTCTGGTGTACAGGATCTATGGGTTGTAACTGTCTGGTGTAGAGGGTCTCTGGGTTGTAACTGTCTGGTGTCCAGGGTCTCTGGGTTGTAATTGTCTGGTGTACAGGGTCTCTGTGTTGTAACTGTCTGGTGTACAGGGTCTCTGGGTTGAGCTGTAACTGTCTAAGTGTACAGGGACTCTGGGTTGAGCTGTAACTGTCTAAGTGTACAGGGTATCAGGGTTATAATTGTCTGGTGTACAGGATCTCTGGGTTGTAACTGTCTGGTGTAGAGGGTCTCTGGGTTGTAACTGTCTGGTGTCCAGGGTCTCTGGGTTGTAATTGTCTGGTGTACAGGGTCTCTGGGTTGTAACTGTCTGGTGTACAGGGTCTCTGGGTTTTAATTGTCTGGTGTACAGGGTCTCTGGGTCGTAACTGTCTGGTGTACAGGGTCTCTGGGTTGTAACTGTCTAGTGTACAGGGTCTCAGGGTTAAGTTTTAACTGTGTGTTGTACAGGGTCTCAGGGTTATAATTGTCTGGTGTAGAGGGTCTCTGGGTTGTAACTGTCTGGTGTAGAGGGTCTCTGGGTTGTAACTGTCTGGTGTACAGGGTCACTGGGTCGTAACTGTCTGGTGTACATGGTCTCTGGGTTGTAATTGTCTGGTGTACAGGGTCTCTGGGTCGTAACTGTTGGTGTAAGGGTCTCTGGGTTGTAACTGTCTGGTGTAGAGGGTCTCTGGGTTGTAACTGTCTGGTGTACAGGGTCTCTGTGTTGTAACTGTCTGGTGTACAGGGTCTCTGGGTTGAGCTGTAACTGTCTAAGTGTACAGGGTCTCTGGGTTGAGCTGTAACTGTCTAAGTGTACAGGGTCTCTGTGTTGTAACTGTCTGGTGTACAGGGTCTCTGGGTTGTAACTGTCTAGTGTACAGGGTCTCTGGGTTAAGCTGTAACTGTCTAGTGTACAGGGTCTCTGGGTTATAATTGTCTGGTGTACAGGGTCTCTGGGTTGTAATTGTCTGGTGTACAGGGTCTCAGGGTTATAATTGTCTGGTGTACAGGGTCTCTGGGTTGTAATTGTCTGGTGTACAGGGTCTCTGG
>JACSYO010002052.1:2500-47500 GCA_016806645.1 Ophiodon elongatus | reverse complement strand
CCCGCAAGCCTAAGCTCGCTCTGCTGCGGGAGGTTTTCGGAAGAGGTGGGTTTGTGTAGCATTAAATGTAGCATCAAGTGTAGCATTAAATGTAGCATTAAATGTAGCATTAAAATTAGACGAACGTGCAAGTTTCTGTGGACAAGAAATTAAACCATCAGCACGTTAACAAAATCGGATGAATCATTGTTAATGACTGAGTTTGTGGATGAAGCATCCTAAATTTGACTCATTTTGGGGCTCGCTAGTTAGCTTGCAAGCTAACTAGCTAAGTCCACCATGATTTCATGCTACAGTTGCGAAACATAAAAGCACCATAACGTAGCTGGACTTTACTGTTTTGAACTCACAGTTCATGATGGCTGTTACCTTTTCAATACGCTTATGCTAATCAAATACTTTGCACTAAAATGAATCCATCAACAGCACTACTAAATATACAAATACACGTTTTTCAGCTGAAAGAAAGTGGTTTGGGGTTTTAGGTACTCTTCATAAAGAATTGTTTAATTTCCGATCTAAAATAGTGAGCTGTTTCATCTGTTTTAATCTCCCCAGGTTCGGTCTTTTGCTGGCTTCTTCCCCTCCACTCCAGCCCTCCGTCGGTTGGCGGCATCACCTACTCCGCCCTGCCCGACTACAACGTCTGACCTTTGACCTTTGGCCTGTGACAGCGACGGAGGGCGAGGAAAGGTTTTCTGTGTGTTTGTTTGGGAGAAAAGAGGGAATTTTCTGCCTGGCTACGACGTCTTACCTCTGGAAGGAGGATAGAGGCTCAATGAAGAGTGTTTGTGTGTGTTCGATAAATGAATGAATGAGTGAATGAAATGTGTGACTTTATCCCCCGGGACCTAAAAGAGTTCAGCCTCAGAACCCAGACTCTTGAATTTCTTTCCTGTCAGGATGGAAGAACTCCGACGATCCCGATCTGTAGTTCAACTCCCAGCCTTCTCTGATTACTGCGCGTGAAGGTCTTCCTGGGGTTTGATTGATGTGGGTTTAACGAGGCAGATTCTCCCCAAAGCTTCTGGTATTTGATGTATAAATCTACTTAAGTTCATCCATTTTTTCACGCCCACAGATTGCAAACATCCAGTGCCAGATTTAACAAGAAAAATGGGTCATTTTAAAGGTGGATTTAGTAACGTAGGGATCCTCCAAAACAGCCAACGATGGACAGTTTAAAAAAAAAAAAAAAGAGGGTGAAAATGCAGCAGAATCAGAGATATCGTCAAATTTTGGCCAATTATTCCGACACCACACGAATGCAGCACGAATGCTCTCGCAATGTGAACGGAAATAATTCGTGCATCCGCCTTGTGATTCGGATCGGCTCCGAACTTTAATGGGTTCTTCAAGCCGAAAACGTGACTTCTTCGGCGTAGGTAATTAGGAGGAAGACACAACTCGCTCGAGAATCACTAAAATGCCTCTGAAGTAACATTTAGGATGTCACGAGACACCAAACTCGTCCAGTGCAAACTCCAAGATGCATTCTAATGGAGTCTAATACACATCATGCAAAAGTATGGTAGTAACGGGGAGTTCTAAGTCGGTAAGACTTTGATCGGTATCGACCCACGTATCAGTCTGACCCCGGGGTTTTCACGATGCCGTGTTTGAAGGAGCTGGCTTCTGGTCAGTATTTACGCAAACACAAGAGTTAGAACACAAACTTTCCCTCGTACTTGAACAAGCATCCGCCTCTTGAACAAAAAGCTACTAAAGGAGGTCAGGTAGGTCTACTTCCTGTTTCATCAAGTGTTGTTACACCCTCAACCCTGGAAAGAAAACAGATAAACTTGAACTTTGAAGGATATCTTTCGCCCAAGCTGTTGACAGTAAATATGAAGCACACTAAAATATCTCTCTATTCTCCCTTTATGGCAAATAAAGGGCCCAAATATCGAAGCCCTGAACCAAAATACTTTACAGATGCATCTCAAAGGGGTTCTGTTTTTGTTACTGAGTTAGTTATAGTCCAACACTTTAAAACAAACTCCCAAAGACACTGAAGGTCACTGTATTTTCTATTTTCTATTTATTTATATTCTCAAATCAACCACTTGAGCTCAAGATATCGATTATACCATCGTAGAAATCAGGGTTCTTCCTGAAGGGTGCAAGTTCTACCCAGAACCATTTGCTTCTGAAGAACCCTTTTTTGTAAAAAGGGTTCTTTTCAACCCCAAGGGTTCCATTAAGAACCCTTTTCATCCAAAGAACCGTTTTTGGAAGAAAGAGAAACCTTTTCATGTGAGCCAGGATTGTTGTGGGTTGAGCTGCCCCACATCAGCCCCGTCCCTTAAGGAGACTCATGAGGAACCCTGGGTGGGTTCCAGATGAAATCCTTGGAATATAAAAGGCTTCTCAGTAGAACCCCTTGAGTGGGTTCCAGATGAACCCCATGGAATATAAAAGGGTTCTCAATAGAACCCCCTTGGTGGGTTCCAGATGAACCCCATGGAATATAAAAGGGTTCTCAGTAGAAACCCCCTGGGTGAGTTCCAGATGAACCCCATGGAATATAAAAGGGTTCTCAGTAGAACCCCCTTGGGTGAGTTCTTGTTAGCATCCTTAGAAGGCGGAAAGGTTCTGGGTGGAACCATTACACACTCGAAGGGCTCCCTGTAGAACCTTTAGTAAGGTGTTCATGTTGGAACCTTTCACAGATGTTCGGTTCTAAGTAGAAAACTATGAAAGCGTTCCAGGTGGAACCTTTATAAAAGGTTCTCCTATGGGGACAAGCCGCAGAACCCTATGGCATATTTAGTGAACAACTCATTTTTAAGAGATATTTATATTATTAACTAACGTGTCATTTTTACGTGAGGGGAAACTAAATAGCTGCCTGTCCTCCTTTACATCCTGTGAACTAATATCAACAAACTGGTACAATAATAGAAATAATAGAAACAAAGATTATGTGGACATGTGATGCCTCGGGGTTCATAAGCACACAGGAAAAGGAGATTCCTTTTTGTATTAAGTTTGTTTCCTCATTCCTGTGTTTATTTTAAAGTACAACTAAGTTTGATGTGTTAACTAACTAAACTGTGTTACACTTGTAGAACTAACACACACACATACACACACACACACTCAGAGTACACTTCTCAGTATTCTGCTAAATCTCAGTGAAGGGACGGTTTTTAACTTATTTATTGTTTCTAACTATTCCGTGGAGATAGCTCCACCAATAACTGTTTTTTTTTTGTTTTTTTTGTTTTTCCTCATGTGACGGGTGAAGTGGTCTTTGCTGCTGTTGTAGGAGCAATAATGAAGCGTGTGGTGGGGAAACTAAACTTTGAGGGTGAGGTTTAAGGCTGATTTTGGGGTTTCTATGTCACTGTGTTGAGTACTTCAAACGATGGCGACTTAAACCGAGCAGATCACGTCGGGGAAATCTCTTTTCCGTGAGTTTGCGTGTTTGTCTTTGTAAAGATACTGAACTGAATATCTTCAGATTTTGGTCCGTTGCTTGAATGAAACAAGCTTTTTTATAACACATCACCTTGCGCATGCATTTTATAGACAAAACGATCAATCGATGATGTAATTATCGTTAATTATCGTTCGTTGCAGCGTTAGTTTCAGGCACACGTCGGTCTTTTGAAATGGAAAACCCAAAATGTCTTCTTTTAAAAAGTAAGTGATGCAACAAGAGTATCAATCCGTTGATTTCGATAAACCAATACTATGGAATGGCAACGGACACAAAAGCTAGTTTTTACCAGTATTTGTATTGTTACGGATGTGATCGTGAAACACTCGCACTGAGAAGGTTTCTCGGGGTTGACATCTCACTTTAAATTGAAAAGTTGCAGAAAAACCTGCAGATGCAAAGACAACTTCACCCCATCTGTGTGTTTTTAATGTATGTATGTATGTATGTATGTATGTATATAGTTATTCTGTGTTTGACCTGGGCTCAACATTATGACTTCAGTGGATTTAATGAACTCTTCATTTTTAACAAAGTATTCACAAATGTTCCTCAGATGCTACAAAACCAGAACAACTGCCAGTTGGGAGATGGTGTCACTTGTTTCCTCTGAAAAGCCCCTTTTCTCTTGAACTATGTGACATGTCACATGAAGTGATCTGCCTTCTTTTTTTTTAATTGTACTTTCACATTTCAAGTAAAAAAAAAAAGACTGATTACTGAAAACATGTCTCTTAAAGTGAAAACCTTTGAGAGATGCTAGCAGTGGTTATGAGAGGCACGCAGTGTTGTTAGGGGGTTTGTAATGCTGCAGTCACACTGTGAGCAACTTTTACTCGGTTCAAGCGACATAGTTAATTGTCTTAATAATAAAGCTCATGGTGTGAATGCATGTTTTCAAACTTTGTGACGGCGACCAAGCAGCTGTCCTCTGAGCGTAAAGATGCCTTATTTCTGTTGGTTTTTATAGTGTTTTTGACTGCAGGAATGTTTTTCATAACTACTGAAAACCGCTCCCCAAACACTTCCTGACAGGCAGGTATCACTTAACGTACATCCTCGCCCAGGTTTGGTTTCGCTGTACATAGGAAGGTTCATATTTTATATCGATGACGTGCAATTTTAACGAAGGGAAAGTTACGGCATTTTTTTCTGTTTGTGTTTTCTATTGCGATCTGGGTAAAACAAAACGCAGGTTTAAAATGTTTTTGTATGAGTTGCGTGATGGATTTGTCTCACCCTGAGCCTTTTCTGTAAAATCTGAATACGTTACAGTCCCACGTCGCTCTTAAGTCAAACACTTAAAAACATTTCAAACTAAATGTTTTGTGTCCAGGTGGGTGGTAACTTTCAGGGTACTTGCTTGACTCTGTTGAAAAATGCAGTTGATCTGTTTTTTTAATTTCATTTATTTTTTCGACGTCGCTCAACAGGGTGCGCTTGTTTCGGTTCCTCCACACTGGTGCCTTCTTACCACTGGTTCTGTCATTTAAAAACATGCACCAGCTGTTAGCTGAAACGAAACAAGCGCACCCCATTTTGCTGTTTTCCTTGACAGCGGGAAGGAATGTGTGTACAAACAAAGAGGGCCTGAAGTTAATGAGTCGCAACCAGCCAAACATTTAACATTCAGTTCTGCTAGTTTGTTTGGCAATTAAAAAATGTACAACTTTATTGACTTCCATGGGGGGAAAAAATAAATCCCCCCGCCCCCCTTTGAGCTATAGTGGCTTGCAATTGTCACAAAGCCATTTTTTTTTAATCATAATTCTGATTTTTTTTTTTTTTTTTTAAGCTAATCCCAAAAGAAATCAACCAAAGAAGGAATATAGAAATATTTGAAATACTGTTTAAATAAACAAATGTAACTTAAATAAAGTTTGATATCTCAAGTGTTTATGTGGTTAAAGTCTCTTTAACCATTGAGGTCAATAAAGAGTCACGTACACCAAAGTTAGTCTTCATATTTTGGCACACTTGGAGGAAACTGAGGAATTTCTTCAGCTGGTAAAACTCTGTATTTGATGGCTGGTTGCCCCAAAAAAAAAAAAGTTAGTTTCACGCCCTTCAAACAAAACCAACAAAGAGTTTATTATCATGTGGCTTCATGATGAACAAGTTTACAAACCGACTGATGTTTTATTTATTGTTACTATCGTGAAACCGTGACTTGTGTATTATTCCTAATGACACGCTGCTCTGGCTCCTTCAACTGGAAGTAAAACGGATGTCTTTTGAACTTCACTGGCTCCTTTTTCATTCTTTTTCAAGGATTTGTTTACTTGAATTCTGAATTGTGTTTTGGGGGTTAATAAATAGACAAACAACAATACCAATTAAAGCTGCGAGTTGGTTTTAGCCACAGACCTTATATTTAAAAAAAAACAAAAAAAACATTTACTTTGTGACAAGGGACCCAGACGTGCAAAAAATATTACCTCACAGGATTCGGTCTTGCAGCACTACTGTATATAACTGCTGCCACTATTACACTTTTTTTCCTAGTATAAACCTTCAACCCCCCACCCCAAAAACAGCTCGTACACTGCCAAATATGTCATCAATCTTTGATTTTAATGTCACAATGCAAAGAAAATGAAACATTGACATCGTTCGTCTGGTTTTCAGTTCTTTGCCTACTTGCTGGGGAAAACCATCAAAGGACCAAGTGTTACAGTTCCATTTGCCACGATATCTGAAACACAACGGGAATGAGGACACTTTTGCAGAGAAATAACATAAGGTTCTCACTAATTATGAAAATGTCATTAGGATCTACAGCATACCTTCAGGGATCTGACGTCTCAGATTTGTGTAAAAGTCTGGAGCACTTTTGTAACAGATACTGTCACAACATTGACACACATCACTTCCATCCACATTTATCCATCTAATGAAAAAAGATGGAGATTTATTCATAAAACGGTCATAATTATACTATCTGCGTTAAAATATTTGCAATATACACAATGCATTTTAGGTTTGTTATATAATTTAATTCCCAGACCTGTAATTCATGGTTTCCCCAGGTTTGCTCTCAGTTGCATTGTAAAACGTCATAATAATTAAAATTTGCTGTGCGCAGTAGTTTGGTTTTATTTAAAACAATGATGGAGTTTAGACACTGACTTAAGCCTTAATTTGAGGTAATTTACAACAAAAGCCAATTTAGAAATTATAGCCCTTTTTATACATCTACACCATGGGTAATTGTGACACCCACAAACACCCTGAAGCTTACAGATTAACTTTTCACAAGGTAGCATAGAAAACAGATGTATTCAAACATAAGATTACAAAATTCTAAATAGATCAGTCTTGGTTAAACTAAATAACAAAACAGGATTAGAAACTTTTCCAGCCTTTAAAGTTGAGTAAAAACTCTAAACCTGAACAAGGCTTTGTATAGTAAATTAAGGTGCTACAATACACAAAAGAAAAATCACCTTGAATCCACATAATTGCAGGCCTTGTTGATGGGGCTGATCTTCCACATTTCAGAGGTTGCTTTCAGCTTGCAAGTGATAAATATCTACAAAAGAAAAAAAAAGAAATCACAGAAATGTCACCATACAACCTGGGAGCATTTCTAAACATGTTTAAATCAACCGAGTTATGAAAATGGCTCACTGAGTTCCTTGAATCCTGGTGAAACAGGAAAGCATCAAGCTGTAGTTGAAGCGAAGAAGCACTCGTTCTGGTTTGGAATAGTGCGTTTGATTCTTCCACTTTTGCATCAGCGAGGCACCTGACAAAAAAAAAAAACAGTTTCATACAAGTGAAAAGCCATTTCTTTGTTTCATACTGCTAGGCCTACTGAGCTACCCTTACCCATGGTTTTCAATGAAGTAGTATCTGGGAACTGACGTTGTGTCAGGTGACAGAGTGGCGACACAGCTGTCGATGAAGAGCCGTCCTTGTCCTAAGTCAGGACCAGTGTAAGATGCCTCGAGGTGCAGGAGTTCTCCAATGTAGAAGACCCTGGAGAACGTCTCACTCGTCCAGTCATCTAAATGTAGACAAACGTCACTGCATGCACCTTTATTAACAAAAACAAGTTGTGCACACGTACCAGTCATCAGCTTTAAAGAGAAAGCAGAAGTTGAAACTTTTGCAGGAGTGGAGAGGGCCGAGGGCTGATTACTGCTCACAAGGTGTTTCCTGTCAAAGTTAAAAAGTTAGCCATCCGGTGGTCACAGATATCTAGAGACAAATATATAAACATTTCAAATCAGGGAACTTTCTGGAAAAAGTCAAAAAGTCTACTCAGCCATAGATGTAGCCACCATCATGTATTAAGTATCAACTTACAGTTAATTTGGAGCCACAGTCTTGCAGTCCAGCTTCAATGAGATATTCAGTGTCACCAGCAGCAACAGCTCGGCACTGACTTCTCTGTGAATAATCTGGTTCTCCTAAAAAAAGCTCTTCTGGAGACACAAGACGTCCATTTTTATACAGGTCAGCCTTTACCACAATGATCATGGATGAGTCTGTGCATTGTACACGGACTGTGGATACATCCTTGAGTTGTGGCCAGCTGATGTCTTCTGCCTCAATTCTGAAATTGATAAATTTATGTTCCCTTCCTTCGGCATCTATCATAGGTGCATCTTTCAAAGTGCGAATGGCATTTCCAACACCAAAAGCAAAAGCCAGTAGCAGGGCAAGAGAGGCTGAGTGAACTGCGATTACCATTGTGCTCTTCCCTCAAAACAACGGGACAACACTGCAAAGCCTTCTGCTCAGCACAATCAGTAACACAAGTAGGCTAAGGACAATTTCAGAAATCCAAATTATACTGAATTTTAAGTAAGAATGCAGAAAGTTCAAACACTGAATCTTAAATACTTCCCAGTTCAGCCCAATCAAATCACATGGAGCCGACAGCTGGACGCAGTCACTAATTAACTGATGTGGGAGAATTAAAGCTGCAGTCACACTGAGATACAGGCCTGTGATTGGCCCACACTTAGCCTGTGGTGCACCCAGATATTGCTTCATTTGCTCTACTGTGCCATCAGTTGGACAATAAATGTAAAACAGGCAGGAGTGATTATAATGACACCACGGCTTTGGTGTGTGAAGCTTTGAATTGAATACATGAATGAATGATGCTTGTGATGCCAACACATAAATTATGAACTTATTAATATGGTGTCTGTCTTTATGATACAATGGTGGGGTCAAAAGGAAAGTGTAAACAAATTGGGGAGAGGGTTGTGATGTGACTGTGCTTATGTTACTAGGTACAACATTTTTATTAAAAAATAACTTTTACACAGATCTGGGCTTCAGGCGGTTTCTTTTATTTTGGGCAAAAAAAAGAAGCTTGAATATATTAAAAACAAACGCGCAATAAAGTCACAAAATGTGAGGGGGGATCCATTGCGTTTCGTTGCCCCTTATATTTCGAATCGCACACCAAACCCGCGAACCATTTTCTGAATCATGTGGTACGCCGTCCAGCGAGGCTTCGAACGTCACCACATACACCATCAACACAAGCCTCGATACGCGCCTCACAACAATCTTCCTGGATTACTCGACACACGACTAATATGAGCGTTAAGGTATCCCATACTGATGTACTTTGGCTTCATGTTTGACGGTTATTGATAGTAATGATCTGATGTGCATCGACTAATACGGGTACAGTTACTATTCTGAGTTCCACAACAATCCAGTTTTAATGTGTTGCCTATAGGCGATTCATTGTTCTCCAAATTGTCCTTTTCCTTAAGACGAATATGTCTCTGTAATTTGAACATTGACTTTAATGAAGAAACCATTCACCGCGAACATGCCTACTCAAGTTTAGAAACACCTCACAGAGTCCTACCAAATCCTGCATAAGCAACTTGCGATGTCAACATATCTTTATATCGTGACAGATCTGCACTGAACCATTTAATTTTGTGTGGTTTTGGTCTCTGCTGTGCTCACTACATTTGAACCCTTCTGTGGCCGCTTCCATAACAGTGATGAAACAAGTGTCCCAAACTAATTCTTAGTAGGTATACAGTATATGGTGCGTTCACTCTGGAAAAGGTATTAACTATACTTGAACGCAGAAAGCATGCATACTGTTATTGTTCAAAATCTTTGGGCGGACTTTTGATAAGAGAATATCTGGATTCAGGAAGTTATAAAAATCTATTTAATAAAAGTTGGTAATACAGTGAGCAATTCTCAGCTGAGGGAACCTCAGCCAACAGCGGTCCAGAGACTTTACTGTCTACACGTAGTGACCTAAAAACCTCGAACTGACCAGTACATTTGATAATATAGTCCAGTAAAAATGTGAATCGTTGCCTCATTGGCTGTTTTAACAGCATGGATTTGGTTAAAGTTTTATGGCTGTAGAATCGATGATTTCGGTTGGTTTAAAGCTGGTGCAAAGGTCTCTCCCCGACCTACCGGCACATGATTTCATCACTCCACCCTCTCGTAAAGTTGAGCGCATCAAACCCCCTCATGAGATGCTTATTAGTTCTTGGTGTTAGTGGCCCCAGTCGCTTCATCCCCCACTCCTATAAACATTCCTTACATACCTGTACTTAGTCTAAGTAAGAAACTCAATGTGGCTTTCTATGTTACGCATACACCTTGTCATAAGGCTCGCTATTCCTTATCCTTTTTAAGTATCGTCATTTATACATAGACATTCCTTATTTACAAGTGTAAGTCATATTACTACAACCTAGCAATACTAAATATGGACTTATTTAGTGTGGAAACCAGACAGCTGGGAAAAGTTAGAGAAACACTAGAGATCTCGGAAAACTGTTTTTAATCTCATAGTTTGTCTCCTCTGAAGTTTGGATGCTGGCATTTTAAAGTTAAAGTTTGTTTGACTGCCAAGAACTGGCGTCCCAAATTCACACACACACACGTTTCAGTGGCTTGTATATGCCCCTCACCTTTTGTACAAGGAGGAAAAGGCAATGGGTGAGGAAACCCAGAACATTAAACATTCAGCTGGTTGCAAATTGGGAACCTCCTGCTAGATGCCACTAAAGCCTACACACTGGTGCTTTTAACAATGTCTTTCCTTTGTGCATTGCAGGAAAACTATGAATCAACACTCATTAAAAGTACTCCATTTAAAAGCAAGAATTTATTATATTTTGGAGTCATTTGTATCTGAAAGGGCGTTTTCTGTTGCAGTTTCATTTGACATTTTGGTCACATCCACAGTAAACTGAACAGTTGGGTTGACGTCGCCGAGGGTTGCCGTGCCGTTTTTGTCCAGTGACTCTCCATTTGATTCCAAGCTGACATCGGGAGATTCCTTTTCTAGAAGGGCAGAGACTGTCGCACCATCTCCATCTGTAATTAGAGGGGGTTTTAATTGCCATGCCACAGTTATTAAAATAAAAAATATAGATTTGTTTAATCTTTCCATATTTTACCTTCTAGCTCTGTTCCACTTCTTTCATCTTCATTCTTAGAATCTAAAGTCTGAACTGCCAACTCGTCTGGTGTCGATTGTGAACCAAGAAGCAGTCCCATCTCATCTAGAAATATAATGTATAATTAAGATCTTTCATTGTAGAGCAGAAAGTATAGTAACATATGGGCTCGAAAAAATAATTAATGCAATTTTGAAGTCAACTTACCAACTTTGTCGTTTATTCCACTTCGCCACTGGCTGCCAAACAGTGAAGGTCTGCTGACTTTATTCAGACCAGGAGGAAGCTCCTCAACAGGTATTGGCCCACTATTCTGCTGGGCTGGCAAGACAATCACCGGACCCACGCTTGCCTCCTGTTCCCACACTAAATAATTAAAAAAAGTACAAAACCATGTGTGAAGGCTGACATCACATTTTCACATTATACAAGTTTCTATAAGGAACCCAACCTGTATTGGTCCCCCGTTCACTCCTCCAGAACGGTTCATCTCGCTTTTCAAAGCCACGAGGACCAAACTTGCCAGGGCTGCTGGGCTTATTGTGACAATACTCACATAAATAGTCATTACCGTCAGCTGACCTCCATCTGAAAAGCAAATGAAATAGACACTTGCTCATTTACTCTGCATTTGTGGAATACGACACATTTCAGGCTGGATCTCACTTACCTTCCATTTACAAAACTGCATGCCTTATTTAGTGCCTCTGCATCATTTGCTGGTACAGCATTCAGGTGACATGTGATGTAGAGCTGTTGAGGAAAAACCCGTGTGGGAAAACAATCTACATGGGTAATCATGACTTGAGCCAATTAAAGTAGAGCCTCACTTCTCCTCTGTCCTCATTATGGAATTTAAAGGCATCAATGGTCAAGTGCAGCTTGTCATCCTGTGTCCTGGATAAGTAGTGAGACCTAGAACCTGGAAGCTCAGAGTCAACCAAGCACCTGGGAAAGGGAGGAGGTGGTTTGAGTTAATTGTGCTAGTAGTGTCTAATCTTCCCTTCAATGCCAAAATACAGTTGTGGTTGAGCCAATCACGCCATTTTGAGAAGTCTAGAAAACAATTTAAAAACAAACTGCACTCTAGTTAGCCTAAACTTATTTTCTAATTTGTAGTCTTCATACCCAACCGACAGCCTGACGTGACATCACTTGAGGCAATTTATCAGACTTCACATAGCGTCCTCTGGAGCCATAAAACGCTTAACATAATGCAGCAATCCTTAAGACATGTTAGCAAACTAAAATGTAATATTAGGTTTTCCAGGTTCCCTTTTGAGTTACCATCAAGTTGCCGCCTTCCAAGTGCTTACCCATTTTCAACAAAGACGTATCTCGGCTCAGAGTAGACATCTGGGTTAAGTGTAGCCACACAGCTGCTCACGAACACTCGGAGCCCCATGTGATGGCCAACTTTGACTGAGGCTTCGATGTCGATGGGCTCACCGAGGTGAAACACGTTAGAGCTTCTTCGATAAAGCCAGTCATCTGCAGGAAAATTTAAATTTATAAAGGGTGACCACAAATAACTAACAAAACATGTGAAATGAACAAAACCTACTTGTCATAATTCTCAAGGCAAACTCCAAAGTTGCCACTGGAGCTTGGGTAGACATGAAGGGGATCCAGGTGGGCATGAGAGAAGAACTGGACAAACTGTACTTCCTAAGAAACAGAAAAAGCATTTTAAAAATAGTGAAACAGTGTCTAGAGCGCTTTAAAGAAATGAGCTTTAAAAGAGAGACCTTTCATAACGACACTCGATTGGAATTACAGCCTCATCCATTCGAACCACCCCATCTGGAGAGGCTACAGGAGAGTATATGAGCAGGTTTGTGTAGACCAGAGTGTCTTCAGTCATCTGTGGGGAGTAGATATGTTTAAAACTAGTATAGCATGTTTAAAACTAGTATAGTGTGTTTAAAACTAGTATAGCGTATTATAAATTTAAAAAAAAATCATTACCCTTTGTTTGGTGCCGCAGTCCATGAGTCCAACAAGGATTCTGTACTCCTCTTCTGAAGACATTGTAGCTCTACAGTAGTCATTGTCCGCCACTCCAAGGCGTAATTCATCACTATTAACAGGAGCTCCAACTCTAAACATGTCAGCTTCGATAATAATCTCCACAGAGTCTGGATGGCAGGTCACTCTGACCGTGTTCACCTGCTCTCGTTCCTCGGCTGGAGCCTTTTCTTGCTGAATGTGTTGGTAGCGCCCTGTGATCTGAGGACTTTGAATTAAAGCATGTTGAGTGTAATGTTGGGGAGGAAACGCAAAACATGACCTGAAACACAGTCCAACCAGGAGGCTAACAGAAAAACACGAGAGCGTCATAGCACAAAAAAACCCGCTGCAATCTGGTTCAGGCTGCAATCTGGTTCAGGCTGCAATCTGGTTCAGGCTGCAATCTGGTTCAGGCTGCAATCTGGTTCAGGCTGCAATCTGGTTCAGGCTGCAATCTGGTTCAGGCTGCAATCTGGTTCAGGCTGCAATCTGGTTCAGGCTGCAATCTGGTTCAGGCTGCAATCTGACCCACTAGGAAGCACACCAATCTGAGTAGTGAAGGATTTTTTACTTTATATTCAGACAATCATCCTCATCAAAGCAGCACTGCACACCTGAGTCTAATCATCCACTAATCAGCCTGTAATTGGTTTCACTCCCTTTAAGATTAGAGACCAAAGTCTGATGAAGTTGAGGGGGATTCAACCATATTTGAATCTGTTAATCGCTTAGACACCAGCTGGGGCTAAGGCGCCGTCCCTACTGGCCCACGCTGGAATGCGCCAGGTCACCGCGACCTTATCTGCTGCTGAGTCTTGTATGATAGAGCCGTTTGAATACTTCTCTATACGCAGTTTCCTGTGTCCTTCAACTGTGTGACAGTCCCTGCTAAGCTTATCTCATAAGGCTAACTAAACACTGTTTTCTAGGTGGGCCACTTTACAGATTCACATGAGTGTAACTTATGATAATATGTCATGGATTAATAGATATATGTAACTATGAATATTGTGCTCTTAATAACCCAGATATATGTGATGAACATGGCTTCATAGTTTTACTACACATAAGACATTTATTAAGCATAAAACATAAACATTTTCCTTCCACAGTCTAATGTCATTTTGCACAATATGCAAATTAACGTTTTCACAAATGAAAAGTCAATTAGGATCCTAATTCTTGGTGGACCTCACTGTTGGTGGTTTTGTTGCCTAAACCTCACTGTTGGTGTTTTTGTTGCCTAAACCCAAACTGTTCCTGGTGTTGTTGCCTGAACCTGACAGTTCGTAGTTATTTTAAGGCCAACCATTGTATATATAATATGAATGCTTATAAATAAAACCAGACAACCGATAGATTGCATTTCATGACAATTTCACGGACTGCGTTGAGACTGTTTTGGACAAATTTCTAAAAGAATAAAACAATAGAAAGCATATGTACTGTGTTTCTTTTATTTATTTTTTTCTCGACCTATGCCCAGAAAAAGGGATTAAAAAAATACTTTGTAGGAAAACAGCTTTAAAGAATGATATTTACTGACTTGTGTTCAGATTCAAGCTTAATTAACTCATCAGTCGCTATTGGCTGCCTGGTTCTTGCTTTACATGGAAATTGCGCAATGTTTCTCTCCATCAGAATTCCTTCAAACTGTCAGAGAAATGTTGACCTGTTGGCATTTGACCCTGACGGAGACGAGGTCAGATGCAGATATGGAGACAAAAATGAATTTGAGTGTTTCTACTGCACACCGCCCTCCGTTCTCAGCCTGTCCTCAGTGAGTAAACACAGACACTGAATTTTGATAATCACACCATTATAGTCCAATCCTAATCCAGGTATTTAAACAGTATTTAAGTGAGCACACAAAACCCTAAAAACAACCATAATTTCAAAGGTGAACAGCACTGAGGACGTGGTTTTCTACACTGGATGTGTTTTAGTCTTGATGTACTAAAAAGTACAATATTTACCTCTGAGATGTAGTGAAGTAAAAAGTAAAATGTTTATCTGCTAAAATAACTTCAAAGCTTACATTTTATTCCAAATTAAATGTAAATGTCTTGCATTTCATTACCCGACAGAAAATACGTTGGTTATTGTGACCCCATGTTCATTTCTGTCCCCTTGCAGTTTTGTACTCTGTCATTCTGCCCCGCCATTAGCAGTAACGAAGGTACATACGCTGTCCAGCTGGTGATGGAGGATATTACCAGGCAGACAATCACCTTGACTCAAAACAACGGAACAGAGATGATCCTAAATGCCAACGCCGCTATCAGCAAACTGCCTGTCGACTTTGGTTTTATAGGTAATATTTCTTGTTTTGGCAGCCTGGACTCATTTATAAATTAGAAAATATCTAATGCATTGATCTTCTGTGGATGTATGGCTTTTATCATAAATGTTTTTGGACAATCATTATAATCTTCTGAGGTTTTATCAAACTGGATGAATCGACATGACGATGATGATTTTTCTTTCAATAGTGTCGATAGTTTGGCTGCTTCTGACCTTATGTAATTGCTGGATATAGTTTCAAATGTTTTGATACAGCTGATAAAAAATCTCTGAGTTACAAAACAATACCACAGGTTTTTAGGTAGAAACGTTTTAGAAATGTATATCTCCTTCCAACCTCTCCGGGTTATGAGTATCACTAGTACCAGCTCAGTATCATGGCAGTTCATGAAATAGTCACAAAATGCAATCTATTGGTTTCGTGTACATGGACATCAATTTTATTTTATTGGTGTCACTCAGGATGAAAATAATGCCAATGGAAAGTCAATTAGGAGCCTCATTCATTGACGCACTTTATAATATACAAAAAGACGACTATCGGTGTGCGGGAGGGGAGGTGGATGATACCAACAAACAGGACTTTAAACCAGAAGACCGGTGTTCGACACCATTTTGTGGTTTAATGGACGTGGATTTGATGCCTTAACCAAACTGGAGTAAATATTTTAAGCCCAACCATGATCGATATAGTAGTTATCCAGATTTTCCACACAAACAGTGAAACTCTTGACCTGCTTATGGCTCTAGAGACGTCACCGGGTCATTAAAGACATTAGGATTCATCCTCTGGGCACCATGAAAGATATTCTAGTCTAAACCAAAGTGGTGGACCAACTGATGGATGGACGAACCGGCTGGTATTTCCATCTTTAGAAAATAATTTGCTTGTCTTTATTGTTCCAGTGGATCCTGTGGTGCCGTCCTGCACAGAGGGACTCTATCTGCCCAAGTTCCTGCCTCCAACCCCGGCAAACAGAGCTCAGCTGTACGCGCCTGTCAATCAGCCCCTGGAAATCAGCATCAAGGCAGTGACAATGACCCTCATATGTATCCCCAACCCTTCCGTTACTCGGGTCACTCTGACCCGCATGCATATGTGTGTGTACATCCCCAAGCGCCCCGCTTACCTCGGGTCGGAGTGACCTTAATGCTTATGTATCCCCAAGCCCTCCCATTACTTCAGGTCACTCTGACCCGCGTACATATGTGTGTATATATATCCCCAACCGTCCCGCTTCCTTCGGGTCAAATTGACCCGTGTGCATATGTGTGTATCCCCAAGCCTCCCATTTTCCTCGGTTCACAATGACCCGTATATCCCTTTCCAACCATCCCATTGACCTCGGTTCACAATGACCTGCGTGCATATGTGTATGTATATTTTTTTATATTTAAAGCCCTCTGAGGCAAATTTGTAAGTTTTGATTTCGGGCTATACAAAATGAATTGCATTCAATTGAATTGACTTGAATATATATGCCTACCGCTGTATTCGGGTCACTCTGACCTGCATGCATAAGTCTATATATATCCCCAAGCCTCCCGTTTCTCACGGGTCAAAGTGACCCTGTGTATGTATACCCAAGCCTCCCGTTATCCTCGGGTCACTCTGACCCAGTATTTACATCCCCAACCCTCCCGTTGCCCTCGGGTTAAAATTACCTGCATATCAATCTCCAACCCTCCCACTCTGACCCACTTACATATGTCTATGTATATTTCTATTATAGTTAAAGCCCTGATAAGGTTCAAGATCTCTGGGCGGACTTGGAAGAGAATTTCTGGATTCAGTAGGTTATAATAAAAATCAATTTAATAAAAGTTGGCAATATAGTGAATAATCCTCAGCTGAGGGTTCATAAGCCAATGGCGGTCCACAGCCTTTCAACAGTTGCCTGAAGAACAGCCTGAAGAGCGTTATCTGTCTGCGCGCATTGACCTAAGAGAGCCCAGAGCTGGACATTACATTTGATAATATAGTCCAGTAAAAATGTGCATCTTCGCCTCTCATTGGCTCAGTTTACAGCATGGATTTGGTTAAAGTTTTATGGGAGTAGAATCGATGATTTCGGTTGGTCGGTGCAAAGGTCTCTCCCAGACCTACCGGCACTTGAAGTCATCTCTTCACCCTCTCGTAAAGTTGAACATATCAACCCCCCTCAAGTGGAGTTGTTTTATTGCCCTTTGTGTTCATCCCCCTCTCCCTATCTCATTCCATGCATACCTGAACTAAATCTAAGTAAGAAACTCAATGTAGCTCTCTGCTATGTTACGCATACTCCTTGCCATAAGGCTCGCTATTCCTTATTAATTATCCTTTTTAAGTATCGTAATTTATACATAGACATTCCTTATTTACAAGTGTTAGTCATATTATATTATTATAACCTAACAATATTAATAAGTTCATAATTTATGTATTGGCATCACAAGCATCATTCATTAATTTATTCAATTCAAAACTTCACACACCAAAGCCGTGGTGTCATTATAATCACTCCTGCCTGTTTTACATTTATTGTCCAACTGATGGCACAGTAGAGCAAATGAAGCAATATCTGGGTGCACCACTGGCTAAGTGTGGGCCAATCACAGGCCTGTATCTCAGTGTGACTGCAGCTTTAATGCTCCCACATCAGTTAATTAGTAACTGCGTCCAGCTGTCGGCTCCATGTGATTTGATTGGGCTGAACTGGGAAGTATTTAAGATTCAGTGTTTGAACTTTCTGCATTCTTACTTAAAATTCAGTATAATTTGGATTTCTGAAATTGTCCTTAGCATACTTGTGTTACTGCTTGTGCTGAGCAGAAGGCTTTGCAGTGTTGTCCCGTTGTTTTGAGGGAAGAGCACAATGGTAATCGCAGTTCACTCAGCCTCTCTTGCCCTGCTACTGGCTTTTGCTTTTGGTGTTGGAAATGCCATTCGCACTTTGAAAGATGCACCTATGATAGATGCCGAAGGAAGGGAACATAAATTTATCAATTTCAGAATTGAGGCAGAAGACATCAGCTGGCCACAACTCAAGGATGTCTCCACAGTCCGTGTAAAATGCACAGACTCATCCATGATCATTGTGGTAAAGGCTGACCTGTATAAAAATGGACGTCTTGTGTCTCCAGAGGAGCTTTTTTTAGGAGAACCAGATTATTCACAGAGAAGTCAGTGCCGAGCTGTTGCTGCTGGTGACACTGAATATCTCATTGAAGCTGGACTGCAAGACTGTGGCTCCAAATTAACTGTAAGTTGATACTTAATACATGATGGTGGCTACATCTATGGCTGAGTAGACTTTTTGACTTTTTCCAGAAAGTTCCCTGATTTTTAAATGTTTATATATTTGTCTCTAGATATCTAAGGACTCTGTGATCTACTCAAACAAGCTGATAATATCACAAGCTGCCAGTTACCATGGCATTACAAGGAGGCCGTATGCTGTAGTTCCTGTTTCCTGTCACTATCAAAGGTGATATTTTAATAATAATTTTGCGCAAAGAAGCAGTTTTGTGACCACCGGATGGCTAACTTTTTAACTTTGTGACAGGAAACACCTTGTGAGCAGTAATCAGCCCTCGGCCCCCTCCACTCCTGCAAAAGTTTCAACTTCTGCTTTCTCTTTAAAGCTGATGACTGGTACGTGTGCACAACTTGTTTTTGTTAATAAAGGTGCATGCAGTGACGTCTATGTCTCCATTTAGATGACTGGACGAGTGAGACGTTCTCCAGGGTCTTCTACATTGGAGAACTCCTGCACCTCGAGGCATCTTACACTGGTCCTGACTTAGGACAAGGACAGCTCTTCATCGACAGCTGTGTTGCCACTCTGTCACCTGACACAACGTCAGTTCCCAGATACTACTTCATTGAAAACCATGGGTAAGGGTAGCTCAGTAGGCCTAGCAGTATGAAAACAAAAAAATGGCTTTTCACTTGTATGAAACTTTGTTTTTTTTTTTTGTCAGGTGCCTCGCTGATGCAAAAGTGGAAGAATCAAACGCACTATTCCAAACCAGAACGAGTGCTTCTTCGCTTCAACTACAGCTTGATGCTTTCCTGTTTCACCAGGATTCAAGGAACTCAGTGAGCCATTTTCATAACTCGGTTGATTTAAACATGTTTAGAAATGCTCCCAGGTTGTATGGTGACATTTCTGTGATTTCTTTTTTTTTTCTTTTGTAGATATTTATCACTTGCAAGCTGAAAGCAACCTCTGAAATGTGGAAGATCAGCCCCATCAACAAGGCCTGCAATTATGTAGATTCAAGGTGATTTTCTTTTGTGTATTGTAGCACCTTAATTTACTATACAAAGCCTTGTTCAGGTTTAGAGTTTTTACTCAACTTTAAAGGCTGGAAAAGTTTCTAATCCTGTTTTGTTATTTAGTTTAACCAAGACTGATCTATTTAGAATTTTGTAATCTTATGTTTGAATACATCTGTTTTCTATGCTACCTTGTGAAAAGTTAATATGTAAGCTTCAGGGTGTTTGCGGGTGTCACAATTACCCATAAGGTAGTAAAAAGGGCTATAATTTCTAAATTGGCTTTTGTTGTAAATTACCTCAAATTAAGGCTTAAGTCAGTGTCTAACCTCCATCATTGTTTTAAATAAAACCAAACTACTGCGCACAGCAAATTTGAAAAATGCAAAACGAGTAGAACTATTTATGACGTTTTACAATGCAACTGAGAGCAAACCTGGGGAAACCATGAATTACAGGTCTGGGAATTAAATTATATAACAAACCTAAAATGCATTGTATATTGCAAATATTTTAACGCAGATAGTAAAATTATGACTGTTTTATGAATAAATCTCCATCTTTTTTCATTAGATGGATAAATGTGGATGGAAGTGATGTGTGTCAATGTTGTGACAGTATCTGTTACAAAAGTGCTCCAGACTTTTACACAAATCTGAGACGTCAGATCCCTGAAGGTATGCTGTAGATCCTAATGACATTTTCATAATTAGTGAGAACCTTATGTTATTTCTCTGCAAAAGTGTCCTCATTCCCGTTGTGTTTCAGATATCGTGGCAAATGGAACTGTAACACTTGGTCCTTTGATGGTTTTCCCCAGCAAGTAGGCAAAGAACTGAAAACCAGACGAACGATGTCAATGTTTCATTTTCTTTGCATTGTGACATTAAAATTAAAGATTGATGACATATTTGGCAGTGTACGAGCTGTTTTTGGGCGGGGGGTTGTATGTTGAAGGTTTATACTAGAAAAAAAAGTAATAGTGGCAGCAGTTATATACAGTAGTGCTGCAAGACCAAATCCTGTGAGGTAATTTTTGCATGTCTGGGTCCCTTGTCACAAAGTAAATGTCTTTTTTAAATAGAAGGTCTTTGGCTAAAACCAACTAAAGATATTTTAACTTTTTGTTCTAAAATATAAAATGCAGCAGTAGATGGCCCTCTTGCGACCTTTAAGACTCGTAAGAGCCTCAAAAGCAGTTAACAAGAAGATGAAGGACTCTGTGAGCTAGATGTGTTTAATTTCTATCTCTCTATAGCATTGGATCACCTGACCAGTGAGCAGCAGGATATTACAAAAATGCTGAGGAGTGTAATTTCATTGCAAAAGATGAAATGGTCGTTGGCTGTATTTCAACACAATGTACATCACCTTTTAAAGGATCAGATTCTTGTCCAAAATTTTAGCGGTGTTCCAAAACCAGTTCAACAGGTAGTGAAGCAGTACCTGCAAGGGCTGGATCACAAAAGCAAAGGCACCCTACTCCTCACTGACTGTTAGCAAGAAAGATGGTAGCTTGAGATTATGCTGTGAATGACAAACTAAATCGTAAATCAGTACCAGACATCCCATCCTGAGGATACAGGATATGCTAGTCTCAGTAGGAACTCCTGATTTTCAGTGTTGGATCAGGGCATGGCATATCAAGGGTTCCTAGATGAAGAGACAGCCTTTTTAACTCCATGGGGCTTGTACCAGTTGATACAAATCTCATTCGGATTGAGTTCAGCACCCTCTGAATTTCAAAGTATGGAGTGTTAATGGGAGACTACAGGATGAGATCTGCCAGCCATATCTAGTCAACAGTAAATCTTTTCAGGATCATGTCAGTCACATTCAGATGATTCTGAGGTGGTACCAACAACACGGCATCAAGTTCACCGCAAAGAAATGTGATCTATTCAAAGATGGTGATATTTCTGGGAAAGATTGTGTCTAAGGAGGGATACACAATGGATCCTGCAGAAATATCCCCTGCACAGGCCTTAAAGGGGAAATGTCATGCTACCGTTGGAGCGGTAAGACAGTTCCTCTCCTACTATAGACCTTATATACAGGACTTTTCACGCCTGGCCAAGCCATTGTATAAACTGTTAGCAGCCCTTCCAAGTGGCACAGATCTTCCTCCTAAAACTAAAGTCCCCAAAAGAAAAGCAACACAGAAAAGAAGGAAGCAGGGGTCAGTTGCCTATTGGGACACCAAGTATTGTGCCACCTAGTCAACAAGCTGTCCAGCCCACCAATACTCAGTTATCCTGACTTCAACCATTTGTCCTCCATACTGATGCATCACAAGATGGACTCGGAGGGGTGTTGTACCAACAGAGGGAAGGCAAGCTGAAGGTAATAACCTATGGCTCTAGAACACTTACCCCTCCAGAAAAAAAATCAGCTGCATTCTGGTAAATTGGCGTTTCTGCTTCTAAAGTGGGCTATTTGTGAGTGCTGTAGGGACTCCTTCCTTTGTGTATACTGACAATAATCCACTCGCATACATACTGTCAACTGCAAAGTTAAATGCCACAGGGCAGAGATGGGTAGCTGGATTAGTGGATTTCAATTTTACTATTAAGTATAGACCAGGCAAAGCAAATGGACCTGTACTTGTATAGTGCTTTTCTAGTCTTCCGACCACATGCTTTAACACTACATGAGACCATTCATAGACTGATGGGAGGGGCTAAGGTGCCACCTGCCCATCAGGAGTAGCTACCATACTACGGGAGCAATTTCGGGTTACGTGTCTTGCCCAAGGACACATCGACACAGCCTAGCGGAGCCGAGGATCAAACCGCCGATCCTCTGATTGAAGGACGACCCTGCTCACCACTAAGCCACAGTCGCCCGCGGATGCCTATGGATTTTGAGAGATACATAAATCAGTGCACGGAGTAAGTCAGTCAGGAAACCGTAAATGCCACTAAGCAGAGTATCCTGGTGCAGCAAGAAGAGCCAACAACGTTGTTGAGCTCAGTCTCAATCAGTACTCTGCAAGAACAGACAGGATGCACAGTACAGCCCATATCAAGGTGGATGGAATTTTGCATGAGTCAGTCTAGATGTCAGTTAGTACTCCCCAAGTTCTATCATCCTCTCGGTCTCAAAGAGCTTCACAAGGAAATGGGTCACTTGGGCACAGAAAGGACAGTTAATCTGATCAGAGAACATTTCTTTTGGCCAAAAATGCATCGTGATGTGGAGCACTTTGTGAAAAATGTGTGTGAATGCCTCAAGAAGAGGAAACCAAACCGAACAAGTCATCAAACATGAACCAACGAGTACAAACAGAGTCATAGTATACTATTCAGATGGATAGGGACAGAGTTCTTTTAAAGAATTCTGAAAGAAGGATAAAGAAAATATGGAACTAAAGTACATATGGAATATGAACTTTAGATAAGAAAGGGAAAAGAACAGGTAACAGGTTCTAGTAATGCAAACACTGCTGACACAGTGAAATAGGTTCGAGATATAGAGAAGTAAATAATATAAAATGTTCTATTTGACAGAAAGGAGGAGAACCAATCCAGAGCCATTCCAAAAATAACTCTTTTTACGAGTGTAGTGTGATCGATGATCTTGAACACTGTGCTAAGGTCAAGCAGCACCAGTACAGAACAGTGTCCAGAGTCTGAAGCCATTAGTAGGTCATTTGTAACCCTTAGAAGAGCTGTTTCAGTACTATGTAGCTTTCAAAATGTCTCAGTCAGCAGCAGATGAAGCTGAGGGACTCAAAATGGGAGGTTTGAAAAGCTGATTTATGGTTGTAAAAGTACACAGTATGAAATAAGTACAAGCAGCAGAAAATGTGTATTTTCATTTAACTGTATTCTTCAGGTAAAAACTTGTGTAACTTTTTTGTGCAATATCCAACTATTATCGTGATAAATTGTTTACAGCTCAGCCATTGCCATGTTGAGAGCTGCATGGAAACAATCCCTTTACTCTGAATATTTCATTGAGAATTTTTAAAACCTCAAAAAGAAAAGCTCCTGGAGTAACTGGTTAGAAAACTGGAACTTGTCGAAAACAGAAATGCAAATAATTCCTGGATATTGTTTACTGATTTATATAATTTAAATTTTATTTAGTTGAGATATTCTTTTATTTAAATTATGTAGAGGCATTTTCTACGTTTTTTTCTTAATGTTTGAACTGCATTTCTGTATTGATTTTTTTTTACAGTTTTGATTTACTGTAACACATATTTGAATATCCAAAGAAACAAGCAATAAAGCAAATATGTGTGACATGTTTTAACAGATTCAAATATGGTTGAATCCCCCTCAACTTCATCAGACTTTGTTCTCTAATCTTAAAGGGAGTGAAACCAATTACAGGCTGATTAGTGGATGATTAGACTCAGGTGTGCAGTGCTGCTTTGATGAGGATGATTGTCTGAATATAAAGTAAAAAAATGCTTCACTACTCAGATTGTTGTGCTTCCTAGTGGGTCAGAGTGCAGGTTTTTTTGTGCTATGAAGCTCTCGTGTTTTTCTGTTAGCCTCCTGGTTGGACTGTGTTTCAGGTCATGTTTTGCGTTTCCTCCCCAACATTACACTCAACATGCTTTAATTCAAAGTCCTCAGATCACAGGGCGCTACCAACACATTCAGCAAGAAAAGGCTCCAGCCGAGGAACGAGAGCAGGTGAACACGGTCAGAGTGACCTGCCATCCAGACTCTGTGGAGATTATTATCGAAGCTGACATGTTTAGAGTTGGAGCTCCTGTTAATAGTGATGAATTACGCCTTGGAGTGGCGGACAATGACTACTGTAGAGCTACAATGTCTTCAGAAGAGGAGTACAGAATCCTTGTTGGACTCATGGACTGCGGCACCAAACAAAGGGTAATGATTTTTTTTTAAATTTATAATACGCTATACTAGTTTTAAACACACTATACTAGTTTTAAACATGCTATACTAGTTTTAAACATATCTACTCCCCACAGATGACTGAAGACACTCTGGTCTACACAAACCTGCTCATATACTCTCCTGTAGCCTCTCCAGATGGGGTGGTTCGAATGGATGAGGCTGTAATTCCAATCGAGTGTCGTTATGAAAGGTCTCTCTTTTAAAGCTCATTTCTTTAAAGCGCTCTAGACACTGTTTCACTATTTTTAAAATGCTTTTTCTGTTTCTTAGGAAGTACAGTTTGTCCAGTTCTTCTCTCATGCCCACCTGGATCCCCTTCATGTCTACCCAAGCTCCAGTGGCAACTTTGGAGTTTGCCTTGAGAATTATGACAAGTAGGTTTTGTTCATTTCACATGTTTTGTTAGTTATTTGTGGTCACCCTTTATAAATTTAAATTTTCCTGCAGATGACTGGCTTTATCGAAGAAGCTCTAACGTGTTTCACCTCGGTGAGCCCATCGACATCGAAGCCTCAGTCAAAGTTGGCCATCACATGGGGCTCCGAGTGTTCGTGAGCAGCTGTGTGGCTACACTTAACCCAGATGTCTACTCTGAGCCGAGATACGTCTTTGTTGAAAATGGGTAAGCACTTGGAAGGCGGCAACTTGATGGTAACTCAAAAGGGAACCTGGAAAACCTAATATTACATTTTAGTTTGCTAACATGTCTTAAGGATTGCTGCATTATGTTAAGCGTTTTATGGCTCCAGAGGACGCTATGTGAAGTCTGATAAATTGCCTCAAGTGATGTCACGTCAGGCTGTCGGTTGGGTATGAAGACTACAAATTAGAAAATAAGTTTAGGCTAACTAGAGTGCAGTTTGTTTTTAAATTGTTTTCTAGACTTCTCAAAATGGCGTGATTGGCTCAACCACAACTGTATTTTGGCATTGAAGGGAAGATTAGACACTACTAGCACAATTAACTCAAACCACCTCCTCCCTTTCACAGGTGCTTGGTTGACTCTGAGCTTCCAGGTTCTAGGTCTCACTACTTATCCAGGACACAGGATGACAAGCTGCACTTGACCATTGATGCCTTTAAATTCCATAATGAGGACAGAGGAGAAGTGAGGCTCTACTTTAATTGGCTCAAGTCATGATTACCCATGTAGATTGTTTTCCCACACGGGTTTTTCCTCAACAGCTCTACATCACATGTCACCTGAATGCTGTACCAGCAAATGATGCAGAGGCACTAAATAAGGCATGCAGTTTTGTAAATGGAAGGTAAGTGAGATCCAGCCTGAAATGTGTCGTATTCCACAAATGCAGAGTAAATGAGGAAGTGTCTATTTCATTTGCTTTTCAGATGGAGGTCAGCTGACGGTAATGACTATTTATGTGAATATTGTCACAATAAGCCCAGCAGCCCTGGCAAGTTTGGTCCTCGTGGCTTTGAAAAGCGAGATGAACCGTTCTGGAGGAGTGAACGGGGGACCAATACAGGTTGGGTTCCTTATAGAAACTTGTATAATGTGAAAATGTGATGTCAGCCTTCACACATGGTTTTGTACTTTTTTTTAATTATTTAGTGTGGGAACAGGAGGCAAGCGTGGGTCCGGTGATTGTCTTGCCAGCCCAGCAGAATAGTGG
Source organism: Ophiodon elongatus (assembly GCA_016806645.1). NCBI lineage: Eukaryota > Metazoa > Chordata > Actinopteri > Perciformes > Hexagrammidae > Ophiodon > Ophiodon elongatus. The sequence continues at coordinate 21,551 of JACSYO010002052.1, read as the reverse complement.
GCCAATACCTGTTGAGGAGCTTCCTCCTGGTCTGAATAAAGTCAGCAGACCTTCACTGTTTGGCAGCCAGTGGCGAAGTGGAATAAACGACAAAGTTGGTAAGTTGACTTCAAAATTGCATTAATTATTTTTTCGAGCCCATATGTTACTATACTTTCTGCTCTACAATGAAAGATCTTAATTATACATTATATTTCTAGATGAGATGGGACTGCTTCTTGGTTCACAATCGACACCAGACGAGTTGGCAGTTCAGACTTTAGATTCTAAGAATGAAGATGAAGGAAGTGGAACAGAGCTAGAAGGTAAAATATGGAAAGATTAAACAAATCTATATTTTTTAATTTTAATAACTGTGGCATGGCAATTAAAACCCCCTCTAATTACAGATGGAGATGGTGCGACAGTCTCTGCCCTTCTAGAAAAGGAATCTCCCGATGTCGGCTTGGAATCAAATGGAGAGTCACTGGACAAAAACGGCACGGCAACCCTCGGCGACGTCAACCCAACTGTTCAGTTTACTGTGGATGTGACCAAAATGTCAAATGAAACTGCAACAGAAAACGCCCTTTCAGATACAAATGACTCCAAAATATAATAAATTCTTGCTTTTAAATGGAGTACTTTTAATGAGTGTTGATTCATAGTTTTCCTGCAATGCACAAAGGAAAGACATTGTTAAAAGCACCAGTGTGTAGGCTTTAGTGGCATCTAGCAGGAGGTTCCAGATTTGCAACCAGCTGAATGTTTAATGTTCTGGGTTTCCTCACCCATTGCCTTTTCCTCCTTGTACAAAAGGTGAGGGGCATATACAAGCTACTAAAACGTGTGTGAATTTGGGACGCCAGTTGTTGGCAGTCAAACAAACTTTAACTTTAAAATGCCAGCATCCAAACTTCAGAGGAGGCAAACTATGAGATTAAAAACAGTTTTCCGAGATCTCTAGTGTTTCTCTAACTTTTCCCAGCGGTCCAGTTTCCACACTAAATAAGTCCATATTTAGTATTGCTAGGTTGTAGTAATATGAATTACACTTGTAAATAAGGAATGTCTATAAATTATGATACTTAAAAAGGATAAGGAATAGCGAGCGTTATGACAAGGTGTATGCGTAACATAGAAAGCCACATTGAGTTTCTTACTTAGACTAAGTACAGGTATGTAAGGAATGTTTATAGGAGTGGGGGATGAAGAGACTGGGGCCACTAACACCAAGAATCAACGCGTAGACAGTAAAGTCTGTGGACCGCTGTTGGCTGAGGTTCCCTCAGCTGAGAATTGCTCACTGTATTACCAACTTTTATTAAATTGATTTTTATAACTTCCTGAATCCAGATATTCTCTTCAAAGTCCGCCCAAAGATTTTGAACAATAACAGTATGCATGTTTTCTGCTTCAAGTATAGTTAATACCTTTTCCAGAGTGAACGCACCATATACTGTATACCTACTAATTAGTTTGGGACACTTGTTTCATCACTGTTATGGAAGCGGCCACAGAAGGGTTCAAATGTAGTGAGCACAGCAGAGACCAAAACCACACAATTAAATGGTTCAGTGCAGATCTGTCACGATATAAAGATATGTATTGTTTGGTCCGAATATGAATTCAATATAATTCAAATTTTAAAGCTGTACAATGTCAAATTAAGCGTTTCGGAGGTGGAAACTTGACGTCGCATACAGGAATGTACTTTAGTGAGACCATTCTGATTCAAAGGTAGGGAAGTTCTTAGCTGTGGTCAAACCATTTTACTCCTGTTTTATGAATATCAGATGTATCAAAATGTGAATTATCAGCTATGATTGCAGCGTCCATAATTCTTTGGGAAATGAATAAAGCCAGATGGTTTTATTGGCCAAATGAAGATGATTTGCTGCCATGTACCAATACTGTCTTTAAAAATATAAAAATACTTCTCAGACGTGAGTGTTGGCAACAAGATGAAATTGGACAGCATTTTCAGTGACGTTTTATAAACTATAGGATTCTGTATGAATTACCCTATATGATAGGTGCAGCGGCATTGCGGGTGGGGGGGGGGGTTGACCTAGCAAGTTGTGAGGTGTTTCTAAACTTGAGTAGGCATGTTCGCGGTAAATGGTTTCTTCATTAAAATCAATGTTCAAATTACAGAGACATATTCGTCTTAAGGAAAAGGACAATTTGGAGAACAATGAATCGCCTATAGGCAACACATTAAAACTGGATTGTTGTGGAACTCAGAATAGTAACTGTACCCGTATTAGTCGATGCACATCAGATCATTACTATCAATAACTGTCAAACATGAAGCCAAAGTACATCAGTATGGGATACCTTAACGCTCATATTAGTCATGTGTCGAGTAATCCAGGAAGATTGTTGTGAAGCGCGTATCGAGGCTTGTGTTGATGGTGTATGTGGTGACGTTCGAAGCCTCGCTGGACGGCGGTGCGCCACTGGCTAAGTGTGGGCCAATCACAGGCCTGTATCTCAGTGTGACTACAGCTTTAATTCTCCCACGTCAGTTAATTAGTAACTGCGTCCAGCTGTCGGCTCCATGTGATTTGATTGGGCTGAACTGGGAAGTATTTAAGATTCAGTGTTTCAACCTTCTGCATTCTTACTTAAAATTCAGTCTAATTTGAGGTTCTGAAATTGTCCTTAGCCTACTGGTCTTACTGATTGTGCTGAGCAGAAGGCTTTGCAGTGTTGTCCCGTTGTTTTGAGGAAAGAGCGCAATGGTAATCGCAGTTCACTCAGCCTCTCTCGCCCTGTTACTGGCTTTTGCTTTTGGTGTTGGAAATGCCATTCGCACTTTGAAAGACGCACCTATGATAGATGCCGAAGGAAGGGAATATAAATTTATCAATTTCAGAATTGAGGCAGAAGACATCAGCTGGCCCCAACTCAAGGATGTATCCACAGTCCGTGTACAATGCACAGACTCATCCATGATCATTGTGGTAAAGGCTGACCTGTATAAAAATGGACGTCTTGTGTCTCCAGAAGAGCTTTTTTTAGGAGAACCAGATTATTCACAGAGAAGTCAGTGCCGAGCTGTTGCTGCTGGTGACACTGAATATCTCATTGAAGCTGGACTGCAAGACTGTGGCTCCAAATTAACTGTAAGTTGATACTTAATACATGATGGTGGATACATCTATGGCTGAGTAGACTTTTTGACTTTTTCCAGAAAGTTCCCTGATTTTTAAATGTTTATATATTTGTCTCTAGATATCTAAGGACTCTGTGATCTACTCAAACAAGCTGATAATATCACAAGCTGCCAGTTACCATGGCATTACAAGGAGGCCGTATGCTGTAGTTCCTGTTTCCTGTCACTATCAAAGGTGATATTTTAATAATAATTTTGCGCAAAGAAGCGGTTTTGTGACCACCGGATGGCTAACTTTTTAACTTTGACAGGAAACACCTTGTGAGCAGTAATCAGCCCTCGGCCCCCTCCACTCCTGCAAAAGTTTCAACTTCTGCTTTCTCTTTAAAGCTGATGACTGGTACGTGTGCACAACTTGTTTTTGTTAAAGGTGCATGCAGTGACGTTTGTCTACATTTAGATGACTGGACGAGTGAGACGTTCTCCAGGGTCTTCTACATTGGAGAACTCCTGCACCTCGAGGCATCTTACACTGGTCCTGACTTAGGACAAGGACGGCTCTTCATCGACAGCTGTGTCGCCACTCTGTCACCTGACACAACGTCAGTTCCCAGATACTACTTCATTGAAAACCATGGGTAAGAGTAGCTCAGTAGGCCTAGCAGTATGAAACAAAGAAATGGCTTTTCACTTGTATGAAACTTTATTTTTTTTTTGTCAGGTGTCTCACTGATGCAAAAGAGGAAGCATCAAACGCACTATTCCAAACCAGAACGAGTGCTTCTTCGCTTCAACTACAGCTTGATGCTTTCCTGTTTCACCAGGATTCAAGGAACTCAGTGAGCCATTTTCATAACTCGGTTGATTTAAACATGTTTAGAAATGCTCCAAGGTTGTATGGTGACATTTCTGTGATTTCTTTTTTTTTTCTTTTGTAGATATTTATCACTTGCAAGCTGAAAGCAACCTCTGAAATGTGGAAGATCAGCCCCATCAACAAGGCCTGCAATTATGTGGATTCAAGGTGATTTTTCTATACAAAGCCTTGTTCAGGTTTAGAGTTTTTACTCAACTTTAAAGGCTAGAAATGTTTCTAATCCTGTCCTTTTTTTTTATTTTAACAAGACTGATCTATTTAGAAACCTGTAATCTTATGTTTGAATACATCTGTTTTCTATGCTACCTTGTGAAAAGTTAATATTTAAGCTTCAGGGTGTTTGCGGTTGTCACCATTGCCCATGGGGTATATTTATAAAAAGGGCTACGATTTCTAAATTGTGTTTTGTTGTAAACCACCTCAAATTAAAGCTTAATCATCATAGTTTTAAACCAAACTGTGTACCATAATGTCTACACTGCAAATTTGGAAATACCAAATGCAACAAAACGAGTAGAACTATTTATGACTTTTTAAAATGCAATTGAGAGCAAACCTGGAGAAACCATGAATTATAAGTCTGGGACTAAAATGATATAACAAACCTCAAATGCATTGTCTATTGCAAATACATTAACGCAGATGGTAAAATTGTGAATGTGTTATGAATAAATCTGTATCTTTTCTCATTAGATGGATAAATGTGGATGGGAGTGATGTGTGTCAATGTTGTGAAAGTATCTGTTACAAAGGTGCTCCAGACTTTTACACAAATCTGAGACGTCAGATCCCTGAAGGTATGCTGTAGATCCTAATGACATTTTCATAACAAGTGTAAACCTTATGTAATTTCTCTGCAAAAGTCCCAACAAAATGTCCTTATTCCCGTTTCAGATATCGTGGCAAATGGAACTGTGACACTTGGTCCTTTGATGGTTTTCCCCAGCAAGTAGGCAAATCAATCAATATGTCAATGTTTCATTTGTTTTGCCTTGTGACATTAAAATCAAAGATTGATAACATGTTTGGCAGTGTACAAGCAGTTTTATTTTTTTTTTGGGGTGGGGGTTGTATTTTGAAGGTTTATACTGGGGGGGGGGGGGGGGTAATGTTGGCAGCAGATATATAGTGCTGCAAGACTGAATCCTGTGTTAACATTTTATGCACGTCTGGGTCCCTCGTCACAAAGTAAATATCTTTTTAATGAGTTTTGTTGCTAAAGATATTTCAACTTTTTGTTCTATAATATCAAATGCATCAGTAGATGCCCCTCTTGCAACTTTTGAGGCTCTTATGAGCCTTAAAAATGGCAGTTAATGGTGTTAAACTACTACGTATACTAATAAAGACAGTTATCATCGTCAGAGTAGATATGTTTTCTCTCTGAAGTCTGTTACCTGTTTAACAAATTGCATTGCATATTTATTGTGTGTGTGGTATTTATACTGTGTCCTGCTTGTACGCGGGGCCGATTTCTACTGGTGGAATGCGTTTGTCTTATTTGTGTCTGTGTGTTTTGTAATTTTTTTTTATGACGTCATTAAATAACCCAGAATATGTTTTATGGTTTCTCTTGAACACTGGAAATTATTTATTAGGCTCAATGTTTCAGGTTAAACTTAAATTATGTAACTCATCAAACCCAACACTCAGGAATGACCAGCCTCACGTAGCTGAATGGAAAGGATGACCAATGATGTAAAAAGTGTTTCAGCTCTCTCTGACTTTAATTGTATCTATAATTATCGAGGGAAATAACAGCAAGAAAAGACAATTCTTTCTAATAAATTAAAGTTGGTTGTGGTCCTTTTGTTTAGACCTACAATGAACATATTTTAACCAGATGGTGAATCAGAAAACAAAATACATAACTTGAGTTTAATCTGTCTTCACTCTGGTCTGAAACTCCAGCGACCAGGTGCATGTGTCAATGTCTTTGTCTGTGTCAAAGTATGTCTGTGTGTCTCTGTCTGTCAGTATGTGTGTCAGGGTCTGTATGTCAGTATGTGTGAGTCTAACTGCAGTAATTAGCTCATCACAAACACCTGTGTGCGCCCACATCAAAGGTTTCTATGGTGATTACTTCAGAGACTAAAGTTCCAGCCGCTTAACATGGAGTTAAAACCTGTCCAATTATCTCAAAATATATAACCGTAGCTCCTATTGCTTTGATAGCTGACATTGAGAGGAAGGATGACTTGAACAGGTAGTGTGAAATTTGGGTCTGTAGTGTAAAAGAAAATGGCTTTTATGGCAGAATAGAAATCTGGTACAGTTGTCTGTGCAAGATCTTTTTGGAGTCAGAGTTAACATGGGTCTCTATGGAGCAGAGAGGTGGATTTCCTCTCACTCTCAGACATTTCTAGCCAAATGTGTGAATCTGTTGGATTCCGTAGTCATGTGTGTACGACAAGTAAAAGATTTGCTACATTTATATCTTTAAATAATGCCTGAAGATTGAAAATTATGGATTTTGTGGCAAAATACAAATTTTTTTCACATGATTTTGTAGCACCTCTTCACGCTGGCGATGACATCACGTGCTCTAAGCAGCGCATTACACACCCATTATAAAGTCAGAAAATGTCCCAAAATCTTCCTGAACTTGAACAAGGATGAGAGGAGAACCGTGCGAGCTATCAAAATGCCCTTTTGACCAAATAAACTCCAGACTTTTGTCAACGTTTGAAGCTATAAATCTGCTTTCTACGTTAAAGTATGCCGAGTCACTGTAGTTTGTTTTTGTTTTTTTGCTCTCTTCACGGCGAAAACCCATTCAAGTGAATGGGACAATTTCTCGCCGTTTTGGGTGTTTTTCAGGGTGAAAGGTCGGGCGAATCTCTTAGAAAAGTCATAGCACAGGATTCCCGGGCCGGGCCGCACGTTTTGATGTATTTTGGCGCATGTGTTGGCAACGCTGCGGGACGAGTTCCCCGCCAAACTTTTGTACGGAAGAAGGAGAACTAGAAAATGCATTTCCTGCTGAAAATGCGTTGGAATGCTGAAATTTGAAGCTGAAATATTTGAAAATAACTGAAAATACAGAAAAACTGCTGAAAATACAAAAAAGGGAAACTAAGTTTTAAAGCCCAAAAGCATTGAACTGAACTGATAAAAATCCTTGTAGTTGAAATGTATAACTGGAAAAGTTTGAAGCAAAACTGCATCATCTAAAGAATCCAAGAGATGAATTACAATCCAGGAAAAGATGGAAACTAAACGATTTTACTGTCATAGTAATAGTCGTAAAAGTAGTAGTAGTGATGGTAGTGGTAAAAAATAACTGAGAAAATGTGGAAATTTCAAATGACTGTCCTGAAAATATATTGACGCCCAAAAGCCAAGAACTGCACTGCTAAAAAGTTTGTATGTTCGCGAGTTGTTTATTCCGGACCCAACTCGATTTGCTTGTAATCTGTGTGTTACAAATAAATCTACGTGAATTGAACTCTGATCCAATCTTTCTGGTATTCTGTGGGTGGTCAATTACTGAGGTCCCGTTCATGACTTCCTGTGGCGCCTCACCAGCAGTCAGATAGGAAATAGCAATTACGTTTATACAGCATCAGGTTTTAAGAAAGTTAGCCATCAACGAGCCAGCGGAAGAATTCAGCCACAACAAGACAGAGCACACAAGGGAATCTAAGTGTGTTTCCTATAAAATGACTAACAATAGTGTGATAGTGTGTGATACTTTAAATGTATATATCTGCAGAATTGGGTGCTTTTGATTGGTATCCTCCGAGACCATGTTGCCAATTGGAGTCATAGTTTTGTGTTTGTAGCTCGTTCCCACTCACTGGAACTTCAACCGCTGCTAGCAGACAACAAATAATAACATACCGACACAAACCCCAATGAAACCAACACCAATTTCGATTGCACAATAAAAGAAACAGCATTTAGGAAATCATGTGCCATAGTTTCTCTGGACTTTAGTTTTCACTTCTTGTTTTATTGTTTTAATCCCTGCTTCACATGTCCTGCGTTTGTTTGACTTCCTATCTTTGTGGTAGACCCTCGTTTTTTCTGTGAACCAGCTGTGTTTAATTAGCCTCGTCAGCTTTGCTCTGTTCCCATTTATTCAACGACGATAAGCTTTCGACCCGCCCTCATGTCTTTCCGCCTGTGTCTTGTTGCCTGATTAGTTTTTGTGTGTGTTTGTAGTCCTGTCTTTTCTCTGTTGGTTGTAAGTTTGTCTGTCATTGCTTCTTTGCTGTATGGAGTTTTGCTACCTGGTACCTGCCTGCTCTTTGGACTCTCAGATTGTCAGAACAGTCTTGCATTAAAAAATCATTGAGCTGCACAAGTTTGGAGAACTCAAAGTCCCACAATCCTCAGAGGCGCACACCAACGGTTCAAATACTCTGCAAGTGTCGAAGGTCACCTTATAGCGGAGGACCATCTGTGGTGTTACAGTGAAGACGAGTCACAGACAACATAAAGGAAAAACATCCTACTGTGAAGACCGATCTAGTGGAGACCGGGATCGGGATATTTTCTGGACATCTAAAAATCACATTAACATAGAACATCTAAAAGTTGTCTTTCTTATCTTATATGTTAAAACATCGTAAAATCACAAACTTTTTTTTGCGTTTTATATTAGTGAAAATAAAAATGTATTCTTACTCTATCTAAATGTTGGATAGAGATCTTGGAAATGTTACACTTCTAGTTAATGTACACATTTTTTATTCAAGATCTGAAAGTTTGTGATGAGTGACGGTAGCTGCTAACTGCTTACTTTGCATTTTGAAACCAAAAACGTATTATTATTATTATTTTGAATGACTAATGGAAAAATTAGACTTTCCTAGTCCTACCTGCTTTAAAATATTTTTTGTTTTTCTAAATGGGCAGATATTCCATTTAATGTTCTTCTCTGAGTTAAATGTCCAAATTGTTTCCAATGGATGCTTCATTTTTTTGTTGCTTGTTAGAAATACGAACCCAAGTCTCTCCGACAAGACTTGATCAGATCTATCTTGTTCTCTTCAGAGAACAGGATTATCATCAGATGGTCCAGGTTCCAAAGAACCAACAAGAACACCATGGAAAGGTATTTTTAAAACCCTTTATTCCGTAGTATATTTATAAAAATACATAGAGAATTCCCTTAAGATAAATATTCAACCCAAAACTACTGTCATCACTCTTTAGTTTTCTATTGATCATTCATTAACAGTAATGGAAAGTTATTTTACGGCTGTATTTTCAAATTCTAATTGTTGGATGAGAAGGAAACTACGTACCGTGATGGATCCATCTGCGTTGGTGTTTTTTTGTTTTTTTTATCCCATAAAATTCGGCCTGGGCTGTGCTGACCAGCAGCAGCAAAAGAGACAGCGAACATGGTGAAAGTGTTTTAAAGTTAATACCAACACGCTTCCAAAGACTGCTTCTCTTTCACCCTCTCTATCTTTTATTTGTCTAACTATCTCCCACAGGTTATATTTATACCAGGTAACTGGGATGACGATATGTTTTCTATACAAGATTATAATATGATTTGACATCTGGATGAGTGTATGGAATGCTGTTGTCATAATCAATGTGTTGTGGGCGTAAGAAAAACAAATATGATTTAGAAAATCCAGTTTCGGGCGCTCTGCTGGTACACGATGTTCAACACCGAAAAACTCCCACAATGCCCTCTGATGCAGGTTCACGGGTGCATTGGCACAAAACAGGCCAGACCAAATACGTACTGTATGTATATTGGCCATTTCTGGATCTGATTTCGTCCTTTAGAGCCAGACACAGGCAGCCACCTCTGGTCCTGAAACGTAAAGCCAATTTATGATCCAAATTCAATGTTAATCCCATAATATTTAGGGGTATTTTCAGAGATTTAGCTCAGGGATTACCAAAGCTTCCGTGAGGGCTGCTGCCCCATCAAAAAGTAGCTGGAGAATGTGTGACCCTGTGGACTTCGGGACGTATGGCCGACAAGCCCATTGAGGGGTTACTAGAATTCGGGCCTCTTTTGGCAGAACTCTACCGGGCACAACTGGGGGTCGATAACAATTTGAACATTGATTCATTGTAAATTTATTTTCCTTGGACTTGTTCTTCCTCAGTGTCGGCATTTGGGTCCTCAGTGGTTTTGCCTTGTACACATCCGAGACATAGACTAAAGTCTAGAACCAGCTGTTGGAGTTGAGTTTAGATGTCTCTGCAAAAAAATGTGTTTGAGCTGAAATCTGACACAAACCCAAAAGCAAAATGAAGCAAAGTTGAACGGACTGCTGAAGTCCTTTTTTGCACCGAGTGAGGACTTTATGGAGAGGAGGAATGATTAGAGGTGTTGTTGATTATGTTACTTTTGGACAGAGACCGGCTTCCTGTTCCTCTGTTTGCAGTCGTATTATCTTTGTTAAACTTCACAACCCTGACTCCTAAGAATTATATGTGCATGCGTTGGTGGACAAAAAAGCAATAGTCTCTCCTTGTGACCAAAGACGACACATTTTTTTCTGTCTGTGCTCAAGTAGGCCCAAAGACGACATGAACCAAAGGAGCATTTAAAAGTTCATTCGGGGACTTGAGTCCATTGAATAATATTTGCCATCCACACCCTTCAACTTTAAATACTTAGTGTTGTCGAAGCAAACTATCTTTGGTGGTTCTCATCAATGTGAAGTACCTCCTGGCTCTGAATGTCCTCCTTACCTACAAAGTAAAGAATAAAATTGTTCATTAAACATTTGAACAGTTTCTAGGCCAGAGGTGATGTAACTCACCTGAACTGAACTCAATACAGACTTCATCGTCTTAACAGAGAGACAGACTCTTAGGGACGGTATTAAAACAAAAAAGGGCCACGCAAACAAACAAACAAGCGTAGAAATGAAACAAATGCATTTACATTAATTATTTATTGTATTTTCTTTTTACTTTTGTACATAACCCAGAATCACTGTTTCCAGTCTGCTGCTGGCTGTAGCTTCATATTCATTGTATCGAATCTTCACAACGAAAGATATTTTTCTGAATATCAAACTAGTCTTTAAACGGGGACAGTGGTTCCAGGAGACAAATATATATATACAGCTGTGTGTCGTCAACATGGTGACAGTAACATGCATAGTGTTTGATGCGGCTACATCTGAATAATATTTCCTAGTGCAACATATCCTCATCTTAGTTACTTCTCATTTTTCGTGCGATTTCCTACAAAGTCCAGCAACATGTGTCAATTTGCGCTCATTATGTGCATACGGTCTTGCATACTTTCGTCTTCACAGGAACCAACTTGGTGTTTACCTAACTACTTAAATAACGTGACAAATAAATCAATGTTGACTTCTCGTTTCACACTCAAACAACAGCCTCCTGGACGAGTCAAACATTTTTTGTTTGACTCATCCACCTCCCCGTTCTTGCAGTCTTTATACTTCCTCGTTCATGATTACATGGATCACAAATTGATTTAGTAGGATATCATTCATTTTTGTTGGTTTAGCTACGAACGCTGCATGAGAACTGCCTGCCGAGTGGCAGCATCTAGCGACTGAAGCAAAATAATGCTCCTTTAGTTAAGATACAAACCAAAATAGCATTGAGACACAAAATTACTAATGACCTCCTAATTGCATCAGATAAAGGACTTGTCTCTGTTCTTGTATTGTTAGACCTTAGTGCTGCGTTTGATACCATTGACCATCACATCCTATTACAGAGATTAGAACATTTGATTGGCATTAAAGGCACCGCACTGAGCTGGTTTAAATCCTATTTATCAGATCGATCTCAGTTTGTATATGTAAACGATGAAACCTCGATGACCACCAACGTCAGTCACGGAGTTCCACAAGGTTTTGTGCTTGGACCAATTTTATTCACCTTATATGCTTCCTTTAGGAAATATTATCAGAAAACACTGCATAGACTTTCATTGTTATGCACATGGTACTCAATTATATATATCGATCAAGCCAGACGAAACCAACCAGCTTGCTAAACTTCAAGCATGTCTCAAAGATATAAAAACATGGATGACCTGCAACTTCCTGATGTTAAACTCAGACAAAAAAAAAGTTATCCTACTAGGCCCAGAACACCTCCGAAATCAATTATCAAATGATATAGTTTCCCTTGATGGCATTGCCCTGGCATCCAGCACCATCATAAATAATCTTGGAGTTACTTTTGATCAGGACTTGTCCTTTAACTCTCACGTAAAACAAATCTTAAGGACTGACTTTTTTCACCTACGTAATATTTAAAAAATCAGACACATCCTGTCTCAAAGCGATGCAGAAAGATTTGTTCACGCATTTGTTACTTCTAGACTAGACTACTGTAACTCCTTATTATCAGGCTGCTCTAATAAGTCTCTTAAATCTCTCCAGTTGATCCAGAATGCTGCAGCTTGTGTACTAACAAAAACTAAGATATTACTCCTGTATTAGCTTCTCTGCACTGGCTCCCTGTAAAATCAAGAATCAAATTTAAAATCCTTCTCCTCACCTACAAAGCCTTAATTGGTGAGGGACCATCGTATCTTAAGGAGCTTATATTACCATATTACCCCACTAAAGAGCTTATAGTACCATATTACCCCACTAGAGATCTCATAGTACCATATTACCACACTAGAGAGCTTATAGTACCATATTACCCCACTAGAGAGCTCATAGTACTATATTACCCCACTAGAGAGCTCATAGTACCATATTACCCCACTAGAGAGCTGCGCTCACTGAATGCCGGGCTACTTGTGGTTCCTATTCTTAAAAAGTAGGATGGGAGCCAGAGCCTTCAGTTATCAAGCTCCTCTTCTGTGGAACCAGCTTCCACTTTCAGTCCGGGGGGCAGACACAGTCACCACATTTAAGAGTAGACTTAAAACTTTCCTCTTTGATAGCGCTTATAGTTAGGGCTGGTTCAGGTTTGCCCTGGTCCAGCCCCTAGAAATACTGCTATAGGCCTAGACTGCCGGGAGACATCTTAGGATACACTGAGCTCCTCTCTCCTTTTCTCTCTCTCCTTCTGTATGAATTCATGTTCTATCAATGCACATTACTAACTCTACTTCTTCCCCGGAGTCTTTGTGCCTTCTCGCCTCGCAGGTTTCCACAGATCGTGGATGCATCTGGACCCTGGTCCTGCATCCTGCTGTGGTCCTGCCCGACACCTACTGCTATTATCATTATTTCTAGTTGCATTGCAATTAGTTTGGTCAATACCATGCTTCTACTATCATTATCATTCTACTATATCCACTGTTGCTGTTATTATTGGTAGTTGTAACTTATATATCATGCCTACTACTCTCGTTATATGGATCATTTCTGCAATATGCATTGAATGTGTTGTAACTCTGTTATGATGTTCATTCTGTACACATGACATCTATTGTACTTCTGTCCATCCTGGGAGAGGGATCCTCCTCTGTTGCTCTCCCAAAGGTTTCTTCCCTTTTTCTCCCCGTTAAAAGTTTTTTTTGGGGGAGTTTTTCCTGAACCGATGAGAGGTCCCGGGACAGAGGATTTCGTATGTGTACAGATTGTAAAGCCCTCTGAGGTAAATTTGTAATTTGTGATTCTGGGCTGTACAAAATAAATTGAATTGAATTGAATTGAATTTCTCAAGCGTTTGAATGCTTTGGTTTGACTGTTTGACTGTTTGAAAAGTGTGAAAACGAAATGTTGGTTCCATAGGGAGTTATGAGCCGGTCTTATTCCTGAAGTCTTTTTGTCATCATGAGCAGAGAATCCAGGACTTTCTTAATTTTGTTACCTTAGGACAGAGCCAGGACAGTTTTTTCCCAGGAGGCAACATGCGGTTCTGTCGAGTGAACCCAAAGCTTCATGTGTTAAAGCTGCATTCTCTCTCCTGACCACCAGGGGGCGACTCCTCTGGTTGTATAGAAGTCAAAGCTTCATGTGTTAAAGCTGCATTCTCTCTCCTGACCACCAGGAGGCGACTCCTCTGGTTGTATAGAAGTCAAAGCGTCATGTGTTAAAGCTGCATTCTCTCTCCTGACCACAAGGGGGCGACTCCTCTGGTTGTATAGAAGTTTATAGAAAATGACTCTACTTCTCTCTTGATTTATTCCCTCAGTAAACATTGTAAACATGAGTTTATGTCTCAATTTCTAGTTTCAAGTCTTCTTCAATACAGCATGATGTTCATTTAGTAAATTATGGTCCATGTAGAGTCAAACAGACCATGAAGCATGGTGTGCTTTAGGGCGGGGTTGCTATGATTGACAGGTACCGCCTGGTTTAAACGGATTCTTTAGAGCCAGTTTTAACTTTCTTTTGTGAAGGAAATATGAAGATCTTATTCAATCTCGTCACGTAAGAGTCTCGTAAACAATAGCTGTAAAAACATGCCGATCCTCTTCCATGGAAAGAAGAATTTGAAACCCAAACAACCCCTCCCTAGTCTTCCTGCTCTAAAACAAAGCCAGACCCGTTCAGTCAAAGAGTCCGGCCTCCTGCACAGATCTGCCAGTGCACAGATGGGTCTAACCAGCGTGCTGTGGAGTGAGAGAGCTGACAATCCACATGTAGTGCAGATCAGTTAGTGCACAGGGAGGACGTTAAACCCAGGATCACAGGGCAGCTTTTTTATCAGGAAGTGAAACCGAGAGGTGTCAATGGCGCAGCAAGGACTTCACACTGACCAGGAAAAACACTGTTCGGCTTCTCCCCGTGGGCACGCCGACTGTGTGATCGGTAATAAAAACCACCGCAAGGAAGATAATCAGGAGGAGACGCACAGCTTAATGCCGAGGGCCGTCCTGGAGGAAAACAACATGCAGGCAGGTTCAGTGAAACAGGGACGCCAGGCTGCTTCAGGACCTGCAGATGAGACCGATAAACCACGGGACAGTCCTACTGAGATGTTACCGACAGACACCGAAGTGGACACGGAAGAAGAGCCCAAGATCAGGGCGGAGTTCCTGAAATACTCGTGTGAAATAACGCTCGATCCGAACACGGCGAACGCACGTCTGCTGTTATCCGAGGGGAACCGAAAAGCCACAAATATGGAGGACGAGCAGGCGTATCCCAGCCACCCGGACCGATTCGTGGACGGGCATCTGGTGCTGAGTAAAGAGAGTCTCACCGGACGCCATTACTGGGAGGTGGAGCGGAGCGGGGGAGCGATCTCTGTCGCCGTCGCATACAAGGACATCAGAAGGACGGGAACCGAAAGTAATTTTGGATGCAACGACAAGTCCTGGGCTTTGGATTGTTTCGACAGCCGCTATGTGGTCAGACATGTTTACATCCAGGCCGCCAAGCCCCACCCCGTGTCCTCCAGGGTGGGTGTGTACCTGGATCACAGGGCGGGTGTCCTGTCCTTCTACAGCGTCTCCGACACCATGACCCTCCTCCACAGAGTCCAGACCACGTTCACTCGGCCGCTCTACGCTGGACTTTGGGTTCACGGTTACAAGTCCGCTGCTCTTGTGTGCCACGAAGCCTCGAGTTGACCGGTGATATGCAAATGCACGTACGGCTATTTTTTTTCTAGAGGTGCCACGTGGTCCAATATAATGTACGCCTATTTTTTGTTTATTTTTTCCCCCAAGGAAGCCACGACCCGCCCCACCCTGCCTCTGATTGGCTGGTACTCGTTGCCGCCATTGGTTGGATTGGTTATAGCCAATTCATCTGTGTCCTTTGTTTCTCCACGTTCGTTCCACGCTGGAGTCCAGTTTTTGTATTTTTGGTTATGTTACGGGGTGCTTGTAATTCTCAGTTGACATTTAATGTTCATATTAGTTTGCCTCAAATACCCAAAATAATGTCAGGGGAAAAGGGGTGGAGTTATGGGGAAATGCTCGGGCTGTGTCTCCTATAGATACTAGTTTCTTTTTAAGTGTTATGGATTAATCTCCCAAATTATTTTAAGGGGCCTCCCAATACAGTCAGTAACCAGCAGATGGCAGCATGACATCACACAGAGTCAGGAGACACTGGTCGGTCACAGAAAACCCACACAAACATGAAAAAGTTGAAATCATCCGTTTCATAATGTGACTTTTTTTTTGTGTAATTATTTCTCATGTGCACATTGGATGATAAAAAAATGCATTAATATATACTGCAGCCTATAGGTGCTTTGAAAGAGCAACATGAGTAAGACAACATGAAAATGGCTAAATTAAAAATTATTCTAGTAACATATTGTAAAGAAAATCTATTTACATAGTTAACATACAGACATTTATGCCTCTGTGGATTAACGGGTTATCCCTTCAGATGGTTCAATGCATTTCGAATTTTCATTCTGTGTGCATCTTTTTTCTTTATATTTTTGGCTTTTTGCATATAATAAATATTGGGATAAAAACACTACTTTGTGGCCTTCATTTCTAGAATGATACACACACATATTTATATTAAAGCCACAGGTCGTAACAAACAAATCGAAAAAAAGGGAAGTAAAAACGTCTTAGCCATTAAACGAGCCTATATCGTCCTAACCTCGAACAAAAACAACTCACACATGTTTTAATGAAGAAAAGGACAATAGAGTCAATCATCATTAAGGAGGAAAACAAAGTAAACAGTCTAAAATTACACACAAAAAAATCCAGTCAATATTTGAGAACATTCAAAGCATGAAGCCGAATATAAAAGTCGTGGAAACAGTTGGTTCAGGAAATATCAAGTTAATGTTAACAAAACAATATATGATGCCAGGAAATCATCAAAGTCCAAAATAAGATTTTGTTTTTCTTTTATGAAAATATCAAAGAATCAGAAAATCAAACAATTACAGATTTTGAAAATATCAAACAAAGCAAAAAAAAAAAAATGTGGCCCCCGGAAGTTATCAAGAATATTAATCAATTCAATAAAGAAGAAACAAATGCACAAAGAAACTCTTTAAAAGAAGTCGTGTAGTAGAGATCATTGCTCTTTTCTATTAAAATACAGGTTTAAATCGTACATTTACATGAACAGAAACCAATATGGGTATTTGGCAATTTCTTCCTATTTTATACTTATTTACATGTATCATCACAATATTTTAGGCCATTCACTGTGATCGAGTTTAAAAGTATTGAATGTATTTAAGAAATTAAATTTAAGTGCAGCAGATACAGAAATACTTTTTGTATCATTATTATTATTATTATTATGTATTATTATTAAAATAATAATTTGTATTAGTATTATTATTACCATTTATTTATTATTATTATTTATTATTTATTAGTGTCATTATTAGTATTTATTATTATTATCATTATTAATTAATTAATTAATTAAACTATCTATGGAACATGGAGTTTGCTGGTCTACTGGTTGTAAACTTTACTTTCTTTCACAATTGTTCGGCCCGTGACTCTTTTTATTGTTCTGTATTTGGCCCAAAATCTGAAACAAATATGTTTTCAAAGAATTGTTTGACTTTGAGTTGACTGTGCCGTATTTTAGAAAGTTATTTAATGAAGAAAATGTGGTTTTGATGTCATAGAGCTTTATTTGCATAAAACATTAAAAATCATACCAGGAAATAAAATCCAGGGAGTTTCTTCTTCTTTCCCTTTTCGGTTTGTGTGCGGTAGCTGCAGCCATTGTTTCGGTCTCCAGAGCCGTTTCAGGCTACAGGCTTTCTCGAGTAATCTACTTCCTGTGCGTATTGGCTGAGCGACAGACACAACAGAGCATTGGAGGTTGGTGGTCTCGCCTCTCTCTCTCTCTCTCTCTCTCTCTCTGTGTCTCCAGGCTTGTTGTCTCAGCTCTCTAAGCTATTTACAGCTAAGTGGCCGCTGGTTCCTGGAAAGACGTGCTGATCTTTTGTCACCCGGCTTTCGATTGCTGCACAACGGTGAGTATGAGAACGTGGGACCAAACATAAAGCGCTATATCCCAATGCCGGTCACCCCAAACCCCCCCCCAAAAAAAGGATGACATGTTCCCAAAGACGTCTCTCCGGATAAATGTGCATTTTAAATCAACTTCATTGTTGGAAAGCTCAAAAGGTTCAGACCGTATGTTTTCATGGTGGTACGTCGGCTCTGCGCAGGCACCCCACCTCACTGATACCACCGATGCTCCGTAGATGGGCACCGGCAAGGGATGGCGGGGGGCCATGAGTCCACCTCTCTATGTTTTTATCACGGGCAGGTGCTTTTGGCTCCCGGTACGTATCCGATTATGAGACGTCATCTGCTTTGGGGGGATAACTGGAAAGCCCTCTCGCTCGCTTCCTAAATAGGAAACTTTCTAGGATGAGAAGGTGGCGTCGCCCCCACCTTCCTGTCTTTTCTTGAAGACAGATGCTGTTTGTTGAGAGTCAACGAGGTCAAGCCTCGAAGACGTGGAAAAACAAGACGCGGGGTGGGGGTGGGGGGGGGAACTCGTATACGCTCGCTGACGGAGATGCTAATAGTTGAAAAGCCGCGTACAGCAGAACGCGCGGCATTTGGGCGCCGGGCCTCGGTCCCATGCCGTGCAATTCAACACACAGCGGCACGCACCGAGTGTTGTTTTGAAACTCTAGCTACCGGCCCACATCCCCAGTGGGACCATGGGTTTGTCCATCAGTAATAAAACCCTGGCGGGTCACATGCTGGTGTTGAAATGCCCCCCGCTTGGTCCACTGGATCCTCGCCGTCCACACACTTCATCATCATATCCCTCCGGGCCTCTGTGTGGAGGTCGGTCAGTAAGCAGGGTATTTATTAATTAATGATGTCACTCAGTCCTGTCGCGGCCATATTGGGTGGGCCGAAACCAAACCCTCTAAAAACTCTTAGAAATCCCACTGAAGACACAACCCCGGTGTCTTCAGTGGGATTTCTAAGAGTTTTTAGGGTTTTTTAGCAACATGAGACAGCTCAAATGTGTGACTTCTAAAGGATGTGTACAAGTACACACATTAGAGCGGAGGTAAACTGGGATTTACGGGACACGA
This sequence comes from Ophiodon elongatus, assembly GCA_016806645.1. Classification (NCBI taxonomy): domain Eukaryota; kingdom Metazoa; phylum Chordata; class Actinopteri; order Perciformes; family Hexagrammidae; genus Ophiodon; species Ophiodon elongatus. The sequence continues at coordinate 2,679 of JACSYO010002052.1, read as the reverse complement.
CAAGTTTAAAAACTCCCACAAAGATAACGTTTTTCAGCATTTGGACAAAAAAACTCAATGTAGAGCACGAATAAAATAACAAGGGTGAGGTAATGTAGTGTAGAGCACAACAGCAGTTTTATACTTTATCTCAGAGGTACATATTGTACTTTTTACTCCTCTACATCTCAGAGGTAAGT